>CM072709.1:7700164-7824960 GCA_036884735.1 Huso huso | reverse complement strand
CGGTATGCCCGTTCGATTTACATGTGCCTGCGTTTTTGATTAGTTTTGAAGTTTTCAATTCATTTTCTATTTAATTTCTTTTTTTCTTTTTTTTTTTTTTTTCGCGTTGTCAGGCCTGCAACAGAAGACTTTGTATTCTTCAATTGTGAGTTAAATGTCAGGCTTTGACACTAGTTGCTAGTTTGACTTCAGAACTAGTTAACTAGCCTCATCTGCCTGTGTGTGCGCGATGCAGTGGGTGCGTGTGTATGCTGCAGTATGTGGGATAGTAACTCCTAAAAAAAAACGATGTTGTGTTACTTTCACCCGTGTGGAGTTTTGTCTGACTGGAGTTAGAAATAGTCAATAAAATATAGTGGGAGAGTCAATGATTAGTCCCCACAAATATAGAATGCAAACGTGTGTGTGTGTGTCATGCTGTGATGCGACAGGGAACCTACCTTTGTAATCAATTCAGTTTTTCAGATGTCTTCATATTTAACCAGGATATTCCCTTGAAATTACCTTCAATACCGCCACAAATTGTGACAAGGCAAATGATTGAAGTCTAGGGGTGGGGTTTGTGTTTGTCCGTGTCTCCTCACTCAGACCGTTCGCTTACTTATCGCTGAATAGATCGCTGTTCCACTTTTACAAATATGCTAGGATTTTTAAGACATCGCAAATAAGAAAGTTCCCTAAACCTTCCTTTTCTAGATAAGCGAGTTGTTGCCACAACGCCACTCAGACTATTTGCTCATTAAATATTTGGGTATCCTAGACACTGTGGGCTGACAAGTTGGTAGTAAAACCTGGAATGGGTGACGCTGCTGTGCAATAGGTCTGGTTCCCATCCTGTAATAATAATGCTGGTTATCATCACAGGGATGGGAATCAGACTCCTGTACAGCAGTGTGATCCATTCCCTGGTTTCGCTAGGAGTTTAATAATCAGACACACCTGAGCTTTGTTAGCTAGACACACTGGGGCTGACTGTTGGTAGTAAAACCTGAATGGGTGACTGTGCTGTGCAACAGGAGTCTGATTCCCATCCCATATAATGTATTTATTTATTTATTTAATTATGTCTCAATCCTAAAATCTAGGTGATGCAAAACTTTGGCCAGAGCTGCACATCTAAGAATAGGCATCTCATTGTTATCATCCACCGTTATTTTGTGTTGTTGTGAAGTAGAGAAGTGATGTCTTTAGCTCCTCTTCCCACATTATCTTAACAAGCGAAAGGTCACACAAGACCACTTGCCCATTAGCTACTTTGCTACTAGCACACACGCTTGTGATTGGCCGGGGTCTGACAGTAGGCGGGCTAATCGCTCAGGTTGTGAAACCTTATTTGTGTTTTTATTTATTAATTTTCCCTCTCTTCTCCCGCCTTAAAAAGAAACCAAACAAGAACTGAGGATCTAACTGCAGACAAGAAGACTGCAAATAAAGTGAGGTCTAAATTAAAAGGCACGCCCTCTGAGTCCTCCTTCCACACTCGAGTGATACTCATCATCCATCCATCTATCAATCAGTCAATCAACAATCCAAATCCATCAACCAACCATCCATCCATCAACCCATCCATCAACCAATCCTTCCATCCACCACCCAACCATCCATTATTATTATTATTTGTTTATTTACAGATGCCTATATCAAGGCTTACCTTACAGAAACAAGGTAAAAAGTATGCATCAGCTGCAGAGTCACTTACAATTATTGCCTCACCTGAAAGATCGAGTATCAAGGAGGTTAAGACTTGCTCTGTGGTCACAACGGGGTCAGTGGCTGAGGTGATTTGAACTGGGGACCCTGGTTATAAGCCCTTTCTTTAACCACTGGACCACACAGTTTCAGGGGTGATGGATGATGGTCCATCCATCCATCCACCAACCAATCCCTCCATCAATCAATCACTCAATCCATCCATCCAACCATCCATCACCAATCACTCAACCAACCATCCATCCACTAACCAATCCATCCATCCATCAATCACCAATCACCAATCACTTAACCAATCCATCCATCCACCAACCAATCCATACATCCATCCATCCATCAATCACCAATCACCAACTAATCCATCCATCCACCAACCAACCATCCATCCACCAACTAATCCATCCATCCATCCATCCATCCATCAATCACCAATCACTCAATCACCAACCAATCCATCCATCCACCCAACCAATCCATCCATCCATCAATCACTCAATCACCAACCAATCCATCCAACCCATCAATCATTCAATCACCAATTACTCAATCCATCCATCCATCAATCACCAATCACTCATCAATCACCAACCAATCCATCCATCCACCAACCAATCCATCCATCAATCACTCAGTCCATCCATCCATCCATCCTTCCATCCATCATCCATTAACTACAGGCATATTACATTAAATACATGGCTGGATGTGAATTCTGAACAATGTGATGCGTGTGTCACACAGAATCATAATGAAGAAGATGAAAACCTGAAAAAGCAGTTTAGACAACAGCTAATAACAGATATCAGGCTTAAGAGCATTGAAAGCAAGAGAGAAACAGGCGGGTCTTGAGAGTTGATTTGAAGCGGCGACTGTAGAGCTGCACCTGAAACAGGAGAGTTTTCCAGAGCGAAGGCCATATATATAATTTGAGGTTAATTCGATCCGGCCCAGTTTCCAGCCCATCAAGGTTTTTGGGGTAAGGTTGAACCCGTTTCACTTTCGAAAATGAAAAGCGGACGAGTATTGACACGGCGATCATTAGTGGTGTGTCGCTGTGAGGTCGTTGCAAGGCACGCGCGATAAACGGACAGCTTTAATAATAACAATAATAATAATAATAATAATAATAATAATAATAATATTTCCATTCCAGCGATTGAACAGAGTATCGAACAGGAAGAAGGGTTAAACAGATCTTCTGCAGATTTTAATGAATTAGGAAGACGCAGGTGCCTTCATTCATAATCACACACTTATCTCAATATCACTGATACATGATGGCTTTACAGCTCTAGACAAATGAATGAACTCCCTCAGCTTCATAGAGTCCAATGAAAGCTGCTGAATAATGTTCCCTTGTTAACATATTGAATTCCACACCCTCTATATAGAATGAACTCCCTCAGCTTCATAGAGTCCAATGAAAGCTGCTTGAATAATGTTCCTTGTTAACATATTGAATTCCACCCCCCTCTATATAGAATGAACTCCTCAGCTTCATAGAGTCCAATGAAAGCTGCTGAATAATGTTCCCTTGTTAACATATTGAATTACACACCGCTGCTTTGGAGTTTTCCCCAGATACTTAATGGAAAAAAATGTGACATTTTGCATCTCTCTCTCTCTCTCTCTCTCTCTTGCTCTCTCTCTCTCTCTCTCTCTCTCTCTCTCTCTCTCTCTCTCTCTCTCTCTCTCTCTCATTAGCACTCCCCTGTCTTAGCAAGTTCGTGGAAGTCATGACTGAATACAACACCACACAGTCCAAGTACCGGGACCGTTGCAAGGACAGGATCCAGAGACAGCTAGAGATCAGTAAGTCTGTGGAAGGGGGGAGTTTGGGTTCTAGCGCCCCCACACCTCCGAGAGGGGTATTGCTGCAGAACGCAGACTCACACGGCCGTAGTTCTCACAGTGTAGTGTCACGAACCCTATCCCTAGGTCGATAATGTGAAAACAAACAAACAAACAAATGTATAGACTTTACTTACTCGCAGTGCTATGCTTGAATAACACCTGTTGGCCTATTATGGTCATGTGATCGCCTTCCAAGGGCCTCATTGGTCGATTTGTTTTGCAGCCGGGAGGACAACCACCAATGAAGAGTTAGAAGACATGCTGGAAAGTGGCAAGCTCGCTATCTTCACTGATGATGTAAGTAATCTCTCCCTCACCACCCCCCCCCCAAGAGAAAGGGGGGCTCCCTCCAGTTCAGGGCAAGCTTGAGAGTACCGGAAACTGAACTCTCCCCCTCCCCTCACCCCCCCAAGAAGGGTGCTCCAAAAACTTTAGTACTGCCAATCTATAATAATAATAATAATAATAATAATAATAATAATAATAATAATAATAGCAGCGATTAAAATCAATCCTATCTTATCCATGCGTGGTGTATTTGTAGACGTAATGTCAGTGGTGAAACAAGACAAAGGGACAGTGGTGACCTCTAGTGGCAAATGGGTGTAATTGCTGGCTTTTGGCGCTGTACCATATCAAGAGTTCAGACAGGAAAAATACACCTTTTTTTTTCCATAACGGTAAAAAAAAGAAATCGGCTGCAGCCTCCATTTCCTTTCTGTCCTTGTCCTTGACTCCACTTTGCAATAATCCGGGTACTGAGTGTATCAAAATCTCTGGGGAGTGAGGATGGTGTTGTCTATCCAACTCTCCCAACTCCAAGACCCACCCCAAACCTCCCCCATCCCCAAACCAAACCAACCCAACCCACCCCCAACCTCAGCCTCACCCCAACCCAACCCCCATCGATGGCCTTCACCCTACCCCAACCCCATCACTGACCCCCAACCCAACCCTCACCCCAACCCCAACCCCCAACCCCTCAACCCCAACCCCAACCCCCAATCCAACACCAATCCCAACCTTTAATTTACCCCATCGGTACCCAACTTTATTATTTCCCCACCCAACCCCCAACCCCAACCCTAACCCCAACCCAAACCCCCATTTTATTTTACCCCAACCCCAACCCCAATCCAACACCAACCCCCAACCTCAACCTTTTATTTTATTTTGTCCCCAACCCATCCTCACCCAATCAACCCCAACCCCAACCCCAATCTTTGACCCAATTTGTCCCAACCCCAACCCACAATCCCAAACCCCACCCCAACCCCAACCCCAACTTATTTTATTTATTTAACCCCCAATCCAACACCATTTATTTACTCCCAAACCCATTTTACCTACTTCCTAACCTCAATCCAACCCCAACCCCAACCCTCAACCCCAACCCCAACCCCAACCCCAACCCCAACCCCAATTTTGTTA
The DNA here is from genome assembly GCA_036884735.1 of Huso huso. NCBI lineage: Eukaryota > Metazoa > Chordata > Actinopteri > Acipenseriformes > Acipenseridae > Huso > Huso huso. The sequence goes on along the minus strand of CM072709.1, from coordinate 7,819,965 downwards.
TTTTAACCCCCAACCCCAACCCCCAATCCAACATAACCCCAACCTCAACCTCACCCCCAATAACCCCAACTCCCAACCCCTCCAACCAAACTCCAACCCCAACCCCCAACCTCCCAACCCCCAACCCCAACCCCAACCCCAACCCCAACAATCCCATCCCCAACCTCTTGAACCCAACCCCCCCAACCAATTTGTCCCAACCCCTTAACCCCAACATTTGGTCAACAATCCCCAACCCCAACCCCCAACCCCCAACCCCAACCCCCAACCCCAACCTCAACCTTGTTGCATCCCAACTCCAACCCCAACCCCAATTTATTTGTTAACCCCCAACCCCAACCCCAACCCAACCTCACCCCCAACCCCCAACCCCAACCCCAACCCCAACCCCAATCCCAACCCCAGCCCCCAGCCCCCAACACCAACCCCCAGCCCCCAACCCCAACCCCAACCCCCAACCCCAATCCCAACCCCAACCCAACACAACCCCAGCACCAACCCTAAACCAACCCCAACCCCAACTAACCCCAGCCCCAACCCTAACCCCAACCCCACCTCCAACCCCCAACCCCAACCCCCAACCATTAACCCCAACCCCAACCCCAACCCCAACCCCCAACCCCCAACCCCAGCCCCCCAACCCCTAACTTTTTTCTTTCTCTCAGATCAAATGGACTCCCCAGATGACAAAGCAGGCCCTGAGCGAGATCGAGACCCCGACACACCGAGATCATCAAGCTGGAGAATAGCATCCGTGAGCTGCATGACATGTTTGTGGACATGGCCATGCTGGTGGAGAGCCAGGTAAAACAACACAGAAAAGGGTGCTCCCTCCAGTCCAGGGCAGGCTTGAGGCAGGAGACTGAACTGCTCCCCTCCCTCCCTCCCTCACTCCCCCTAAAGAAAGGGTGCTCCCTCCAGTCCAGGGCAGGCTTGAGGCACGGAGGCTGAACTGCTCCCTCTCCTCCCTCACTCCCCAAGAGAAAGGTGCTCCTCAGTCCAGTGCAGGCTTGAGGCAGGGAGACTGAACTGCTCCCCTCCCTCCCTCACCCCCCAAGAGAAAGGGTGCTCCCTCCAGTCCAGGGCAGGCTTGAGGCACGGAGACTGAACTCCCTCCCTCCTCCCTCCCTCACTCCCCATGTCCCATCCCCAAACATACAATTGCATTGTAAGAAAGATGATTTCTCACCTTGAGTTTCGTACATTGATAAAGGGTTGTGAGTGGGGTCGAGAATCACCGGATCCTTTAAGACCCCGACCGGCCAAGCTCTGAGATCAATCAGCTGCTACAGGAACTGGGCGTGCTCTACTGGGCTGAAGGCTTCTCCTGTGCTTTGGCAAAAGCAATGCTGTGCTGAGCTGTGCTGTGCTTTGTAAAAGCAATGCTGTACTGAGCTGTGCTGTGCTTTGTAAAAACAATGCTGTGCTGAGCTGTGCTGTGCTGGCAAAGCAATGCTGTGCTGTGTTCTGGTCTGCTAAGCTCTCCTGTGTTTGTTCTGGTGGACGGGGAGATGATTGAACAAGAATAAATTATAAGCGTGGATCTTTCGATTGGACTTAGTGGAAGAGAGCGTGTCCGACACAAGAGAAAGCTGTGAAATACCAGAGCAAAGCGAGGGAGGGTGAGTGGGGCAGCACACACACACACACACACACACAGAGAGACACACACACACAGAGACACACACACACACACACACACACACACACACAGACACACACACACACACAGACACACACACACACACACACAACACACACCTGCACTCAGAGACACAGACACACACACAGACAGACCACACACACACACACTCAGACACACACACACACACTGGACACGCACACACTGACACACACGGGACCCCGACACACACACACACAGACACACCTGCACACTGGGGACCTGCCTGTGGATGCACACACACACTGGGACACACACACACTGAGACACCGCCAGCATGCGCGTGCACACACTGGGACACAGACACTGGGACCTGCACACACACACACAAGGACACACACACGCACACACACTGAGACACACACACATACACACACACTGAGACACACACACACCCCACACTGAGACACACCCACACTGAGACACACTGGGACACACAGGGAGACACACACACACACACACAGACACACACACACACACACACACACAAAGCACGTTCACCCAGCGCACACACCCACACAGAGATTTTTAAATATGGGAGTTTGAACAATCAGGTCCCTGCTGAATAAAGTGATTCTCAGCACAGCACGGGGGCTGCTCATGCAACTACAAGGAAGAGATTATTCAACATCCAACTCCTGGCTCTGATCGTTAACTAAAATACAAAAACCCAACTGTGTAAATAACCTGTAAACTGATGACTTTCTCTCTCTCTCTCTCTCTCTCTCTCTCTCTCTCTCTCTCTATCTCTCTCTCCTCTCCCTCCTCCCTTCTCCCTCTCTCTCCCCTCTCTCCCCCCTCTCCTCTCTCTCCCCTCCTCTCCCTCCTTCCTCCCTCTCTCCCTCCCTCTCTCCCCTCTCTCCCCCTCCCTCTCCCCTTCTCTCTCCCCTCCTCTCTCCCCTCTCTATCTCCCCTCCTCTCCCCCTCTCTCCCTCTCTCTCCCTCTCTCCTTCCTCTCCCCTCTCTCCCCTCTCTCCCCCCTCTCTCCCCCTCTCCCCTCCTCTCCCCCTCCCTCTCCCCTCCTCTCTCCCCTCCTCCTCCTCCTCCCCTCTCCCCCCCCCTCTCTCTCCTCCTCTCCCCTCCTCCACCCTCTCTCTCTCCTCCCTCTCTCCCTCCCTTCCCCCGCTCTCCCTCTCTCCCTCCTCTCTCCCCTCTCTCTCCCTCCTCTCCCCCCTCTCTTTCCCCTCTCTCCTCTTTTCCCCCTCCTCTCCTCCTCTCCTCCTGCTCCTCCTCTCTCTCTCCCCTCTCTCTCCCCTACTCTTTTCCCTCCACCCTCCTCTCTCCCCTCTCCTCTCTCCCTCCCCTCTCCTCTCTCCTCTCTCTCTCTCTCTCTCTCTCTCTCCCCAGAAGAAGATCATGTAATAATTTGCTGTGTGGTCCTAGGCGTTGTTCTAGCATCGACTATCGGAGGCACGTTGGGATTTTAAGAAATGGCAAACAAACAAACAAACGAAAAATCCTGAAATAAACCAACACTCCAAAAAACAAAACAAAAAAAACAGAGGAGGGGAAAGAACCCACAGAAAATGCTAATAATTAAAATCGCAAGAAAGGAGGAGGGAGGAGGAGGAAGGGAGGAGGAAGGGGGAGGGAGGGGGGAAAGGACACTTGAAAAAAAAAACGGCAGTTTTTTTGTTTTTGTTTTTTAAAATCTGTTATATTTTTTTAATTTTATACATCCCAAAGCACTTTTATTGCAAGAATTCTCTCACTCAATTAGAAGGACCCCTGACCCCTGACCCCCCCCCCCACCTTTAACTTCTGATGTCAGAGAATACCCCCCCCCCCCCAGAAGAATGCCAGGGAGGGGGGCTCATGGATCTCCCCGGGACAAGATACATAGCACAATAATGGAATAACTATTAGCCAGACTAGAGTCAACCCCCTCTCGTAGACCCCCCCCCAACCCCCAACCCCCAACCCCCAACCCCCAACCCCCAACCCCCAACCCCCCAACCACGCCCCCTACAGCTGTGACTAAAAAATGCATCTGAGGAAAACTCCAAAGCGGCGGTGTGTAATTCAATATGTTAACATAACATTATCCAGCAGGTTTACATTTGACTCTACGAAGCACAATTAATTCTATATAGAGAAAGAGGATGCAGAATTTTTGGCTACAGCTATACTTTTTATTTGAGCGGTTCCATACGTCACCCATTGGACTGCAAGATAATTCTATTACTATGTGTTTATTTAGCAGACGCCTTTATCCAAGGCGACTTACAGAGACTAGGTTGTGTGAACTATGCATCAGCTGCAGAGTCACTTTACAATTAACGCCTCACCCGAAAGACGGAGCACAAGGAGGTGAAGTGACTTGCTCAGGGTCACACAATGAGTCAGTGGCTGAGGTGGGATTTGAACGGGGACCTCCTGGTTACAAGCCCGTTTCTTTAACCACTGGACCACACAGCCTCGATAATTCTAAGCATCTTTTATTTATTTTTTTCTCCAAAGTCCACAAAGCAAATCAAAAATTATTATTATTATTATTATTATTATTATTATTATTATTATTATTATTATTATTATCATTTAAGAAAAAGAAAAATCATGTTCATTTTGGAAGAAAATAAAAAAAAAGACTAAAAAATAATATTAACGATGATGACAGATAGTTGGAAAATAACAATATGCATTATAATTAGGGCTTCTGGTCTTCGGTTTTATTTCCATCTCTCCCTCGCTTTACACCTTAATTAAACCTTAACGGAATACCGGATTGGTTCATTAGCGACGCGCTGCCAGAAACTAACATAGAGGAAATTAATCAATAGAATTAATAGAATCGGTGACATCATCAAGGCACGTCATTTGACTCTCTATCAAGCTATCCGTGTTTGATTACGTGATCAAAGATAAAACCAGCATCCCAAATTGTAATTATTAATAATATTGCGACTTTCCCGAAGCTTAGATTCATTTTTAAAAAAGTGATCTAAAGCAGGACCGAGTTTGGAAATCGCTGCTCTTATGTATAAATCTACATATCAGAAAATAGAAAAAATAAATTATATATATATAATATAATAATCAGATTTTTTTTTTTTTCTTCACTTAGCAAGTGTTAATAGGTTAATATTTCTCCCCGCTTTCACAGTCCCGCGATTGACGGATTCCCCCCTCCTCAGTCATCCACGCTGCCTTGGAACACACGCAGAATAAAATCGATGCATTTGCCCTTCTTCAACCGTTCAGAGATTATGACGCTGGAATGAGCCTGCCTGGACACCGTACACCGCTCTGAACTACATTTCCACCGTTCCTTGCGTTATCCCGCAAAAGGGACGGTGTATTTTGTATTATGAAGGAAACAAACAAAAAGGGCTGTAAAGCAGAGACTGGTTCCTACCGACCCTTTAAAAAAAAAAAACATACAACGGGCTTGTTTTTTTTTATTTTAAGCTTGTTTTTTCGACTCATTAGATGCCACTCCGTTACCCTGGAAACGGTTTAACGACAAACTCTGTGGGTTTATACACCCTTACTCAAATATTTAAAAGTCCCCATATTTTTACAAACACGTACCATTTATTTAAACCGGGAGTTGGTATACGGCACAAAATACGGCAATACGGCATAAAAAATATTAAAAAATATGAATTATATATATATATATATATATATATATATATATATATATATATATATAATTCATATTTTTATAATATTTATAATATATTATAATATATATATATAGCTCAAAGAGCCAGAAAGAAATTATATTATAATGGTACTTTATTGAAATAATTATTATATAAACAGGCTTTTGCTACTGGGATAAATTATCGTTTTTCATTCCTGGAAAAAAAAAAAATTGCCGGGGACAGCACCACCCTAGTGGCTGTAGGTCAAAATACATGCTGGAGCAGAAAGGGCTTTATTTAAGAAAAGTGCTTACGTTTAGTTTTAACATATACTGTGGACTACATGAAGCCCGAACCACAAGCCAATCTTTTTTTGTTGAAACAGCTAAACCAAAAATCACCTGAACAAATTGTGCTATAGCAAAAATCCACTGTGTTGAGGTTACAGCGTTGAACCACCAGATGGCAGTCTTGTCCACACGAGACTCTGCTTCAGTTTTAACTGCATTCAGTTGGGACAATTTGACTAGCAATGCCTAACTACTAAATTGCGATCATTTGCGATTTATTTTCAAAAGCTTTCTTTTGAATAACGCTCGTTAGAAAAACGTGCTGTGCGGTTTTAAATTCAGGCTCAGAAGCACGCAGCACCCCCCCGTTCTTCTGTGTGATACAGTAGTCCAATTGGGGGAAAACATTCAGCTTTTTCTTGGATCGGTCCATTTACAATGGAGGAGAGGGGGAGGGAAGTTTCGCAATCTCTTAAGACAGACCTCTGTGTGTGTGTGTGTGTGTGTTTTTTTTTCTTCTGTACAGTATTATATTATCTGTTCCTGTCAGTATCAGCCATCAGATGAGAGGGTGAGCAGAAAAAGAAAAAACAAGATTATTAATGATAAATAATAATAATAATAATAATAATAATAATAATAATAATAATAATGACAATGCTAGCAACTTGATGAAACCGAAATGTCATTTTGTGTCTGTAATTATTGTAAATACCAAAAAAAAAAAGAAAAAATGAAAAAAATGAAAGACTTGCATGTCTGTGTAAAATTTATCAAAAACTGTGGACAAAGTCTCTGGTCTCTGGCCTAATGGTGAACAAAGATTTGTGTAAGTTGTATGCTGGACTTTAACCAATACTGCAGACAGTACTCTCTCAGCTCTAACCACTAGAGCCAGCCTCCCTCCCTCCCAGTCCCTCCTCAGCTCTAACCACTAGAGCCAGCCTCCCTCCCAGTCCCTACTCAGCTCTAACCACTAGAGCCAGCCTCCCTCCCTCCCTCCCAGTCCCTCCTCAGCTCTAACCACTAGAACCAGCCTCCCTCCCTCCTAACCCTCCCAGTCCCTCCTCAGCTCTAACCACCAGAGCCAGCCTCCTCCCTCCCTCCCAGTCCCTCCTCAGCTCTAACCACCAGAGCCAGCCTCCCTCCCTCCTCCCAGTCCTCCTCAGCTCTAACCACTAGAGCCAGCCTCCCTCCCTCCCTCCCAGTCCCTCCTCAGCTCAAACCACTAGAGCCAGCCTCCCTCCCTCCCTCCCAGTCCCTCCTCAGCTCAAACCACTAGAGCCAGCCTCCTCCCTCCCTCCCAGTCCCTCCTCAGCTCAAACCACTAGAGCCAGCCTCCTCCTCCCTCCCAGTCCCTCCTCAGCTCTAACCACTAGAGCCAGCCTCCTCCCTCCCTCCCAGTCCTCCTCAGCTCAAACCACTAGAGCCAGCCTCCCCCTCCTCCCAGTCCCTCCTCAGCTCAAACCACTAGAGCCAGCCTCCTCCCTCCTCCCAGTCCTCCTCAGCTCTAACCACAGAGCCAGCCTCCCTCCCTCCCTCCCAGTCCCTCCTCAGCTCCCACTAGAGCCAGCCTCCTCCCTCCTCCCAGTCCCTCCTCAGCTCAAACCACCAGAGCCAGCCTCCTCCCTCCCTCCCAGTCCCTCCTCAGCTCAAACCACTAGAGCCAGCCTCCTCCCTCCTCCCAGTCCCTCCTCAGCTCTAACCACTAGAGCCAGCCTCCCTCCTCCCTCCCAGTCCCTCCTCAGCTCAAACCACTAGAGCCAGCCTCCCTCCCTCCCTCCCAGTCCCTCCTCAGCTCAAACCACTAGAGCCAGCCTCCTCCCTCCTCCCAGTCCCTCCTCAGCTCTAACCACCAGAGCCAGCCTCCCTCCCTCCCTCCCAGTCCCTCCTCAGCTCAAACCACTAGAGCCAGCCTCCCTCCCCTCCCAGTCCCTCCTCAGCTCTAACCACTAGAGCCAGCCAGCCTCCCTCCCTCCCCTCCCAGTCCCTCCTCAGCTCAAACCACTAGAGCCAGCCTCCCTCCTCCCTCCCAGTCCCTCCTCAGCTCAAACCACTAGAGCCAGCCTCCCTCCCTCCCTCCCAGTCCTCCTCAGCTCAAACCACTAGAGCCAGCCTCCCCTCCCTCCCAGTCCCTCCTCAGCTCAAACCACTAGAGCCAGCCTCCCTCCTCCCTCCCAGTCCCTCCTCAGCTCAAACCACTAGAGCCAGCCTCCTCCCTCCCTCCCAGTCCCTCCTCAGCTCTAACCACCAGAGCCAGCCTCCCTCCCTCCCTCCCAGTCCCTCCTCAGCTCTAACCACTAGAGCCAGCCTCCCTCCCTCCCTCCCAGTCCCTCCTCAGCTCTAACCACTAGCCAGCCTCCCCCTCCCAGTCCCTCCTCAGCTCAAACCACTAGAGCCAGCCTCCCTCCCCCTCCCAGTCCCTCCTCAGCTCAAACCACTAGAGCCAGCCTCCTCCCTCCTCCCAGTCCCTCCTCCCAGCTCAAACCACCAGAGCCAGCCTCCCTCCCTCCCTCCCAGTCCCCTCCTCAGCTCTAACCACTAGAGCCAGCCTCCCTCCCTCCTCCCAGTCCCTCCTCAGCTCAAACCACTAGAGCCAGCCTCCCTCCTCCCTCCCAGTCCCTCCTCAGCTCTAACCACTAGAGCCAGCCTCCCTCCCTCCTCCCAGTCCCTTCTCAGCTCTAACCACTAGAGCCAGCCTCCTCCCTCCCTCCCAGTCCTCCTCAGCTCAAACCACTAGAGCCAGCCTCCTCCCTCCTCCCTCCCTCCTCAGCTCAAACCACTAGAGCCAGCCTCCCTCCCTCCCTCCCAGTCCCTCCTCAGCTCTAACCACTCAGAGAGCCAGCCTCCCTCCCTCCCCCTCCCAGTCCTCCTCAGCTCAAACCACTAGAGCCAGCCTCCTCCTCCCTCCCAGTCCCTCCTCAGCTCTAACCACTAGAGCCAGCCTCCCTCCCTCCCTCCCAGTCCCTCCTCAGCTCTAACCACTAGAGCCAGCCTCCTCCCTCCCTCCCAGTCCCTCCTCAGCTCTAACCACTAGAGCCAGCCTCCCTCCCTCCCTCCCAGTCCCTCCTCAGCTCTAACCACTAGAGCCAGCCTCTCTCTCTGTCTCTCTCCAAAGTCCCAACAAATGAAGACCTCAAAGCTGCTCCCAGCTTGCCCATGGCTTAACGTTCACGAGGACAGAAGCCACCGACTTTGTTTGAACCTGCAACTTGCGTCTATTTTGCGTGTGCGTGTGGGTGTGCGTACTGTATTGTAAATTCCCTCTCCCCCTCTCCCTGTTCCCCCTCCCTCTCCCCCTCTCCCTCGTTCTCCCTGTTATGTTTAGTTCGTGTGATGTGACTGTACTTAGCCTTTCCCCCTGATATAGAAGATGGCGACTCCACTGTGCCGATGCTGTCTTTTTTAAGTGTGCAAATAAAAAAATGAATAAATCAAAAATAAACCCCTTGTTCAGTGTACCTAGCCCCACCTTCTGTCCTGTTTCTTATTTCTTGCGTGTGTGGTTTTTTAAATTCATCCTTAAGCAGTTTTCTTTCCTTCTTGTAAGGCTCCACACAAGAGATCGTTGATTCTATGAATGAGTCTCTCAGCGGACGCTTTTGATCCAAAGCGACTTAGAGACTAGGGGGTGAACTCTGCATCATCATCAACTGCTGCTGCTGCTGCTGCTGCTGCAGAGTCACTTCCAATAGGAGCTCGTTTGTTTGACGTCTCATCCGAAGGACGGAGCACAAGGAGGTGAAGCGGCTCGCTCAGGGTCACAAACACACACACACACACAGGGAGTCAGGGATTTTGAACCTCTTGGTATCAAGACCCCTTTTCTTTAGACCTCGTGAAACCCCCTAATTAGGGGTGTGCTGGCAGACCCCTGCCTTTGAAAAGCATTTATCCTACCCGTGGTGTAGTTTACTATAATCCTCAAGTACTGGGATGGGAATCAGACTCACGCTGCACAGCGGTGTGATCCATTCCTGGTTTCACTAGGAGTTTAATAATCAGACACACCTGAGCTTGTTACCCAGACACACTGGGGGTTGATCAAGCTGGTAGTAAAACCTGGAATGGGTGACACTGCTGTGCAATAGGAGTCTGATTTCATAAGAACATAAGAAAGTTTACAAACGAGAGGAGGCCCCATTCGGCCCATCTTGCTCGTTTGGTTGTTAGGAGCTTATTGATCCCAGAATCTCATCAGGCAGCTTCTTGAAGGATCCCAGGGTGTCAGCTTCAACAACATTACTGGGGAGTTGGTTCCAGACCCTCACGATTCTCTGTGTAAAAAAAGTGCCTGCTATTTTCTGTTCTAAATGCCCCTTTATCTAATCTCCATTTGTGACCCCTGGTCCTTGTTTCTTTTTTCAGTCCCCTGGGTCGACACTGTCTATACCTTTTATGATTCTGAATGCTTGAATCAGATCGCCGCGTAGTCTTCTTTGTTCAAGACTGAATAGATTCAATTCTTTTAGCCTGTCTGCATACGACATGCCTTTTAAACCCGGGATAATTCTGGTCGCTCTTCTTTGCACTCTTTCTAGAGCAGCAATATCCTTTTCATAACGAGGTGTCCAGAACTGAACACAATATTCTAGGTGAGGTCTTACTAACGCATTGTAAAGTTTTAACATTACTTCCCTTGATTTAAATTCAACACTTTTCATAATATATCTGAGCATCTTGTTGGCCTTTTTTATAGCTTCCCCACATTGTCTAGATGAAGACATTTCTGAGTCAACATAAACTCCTAGATCTTTTTCATAGATTCCTTCTTCAATTTCAGTATCTCCCATATGATATTTATAATGCACATTTTTATTGCCTGCATGCAATACTTTACACTTTTCTCTATTAAATTTCATTTGCCATGTGTCTGCCCAGTTCTGAATGCTGTCTAGATCATTTTGAATGACCTTTGCTGCTGCAACAGTGTTTGCCACTCCTCCTATTTTTGTGTCGTCTGCAAATTTAACAAGTTTGCTTACTATACCAGAATCTAAATCATTAATGTAGATTAGGAATAGCAGAGGACCTAATACTGATCCCTGTGGTACACCACTGGTTACCTCGCTCCATTTTGAGGTTTCTCCTCTAATCAGTACTTTCTGTTTTCTACATGTTAACCACTCCCTAATCCATGTGCATGCATTTCCTTGAATCCCTCCTGCGTTCAGTTTGAGAATTTTAGGACTGGAGACATAATTACAAAAAAAATGTATAATGAACATAATTTTAGATCTCATGATGTAATCAAAAGAAAACTACAAAATGATATCGCGAAGAAGCCATAATCGCAGTACAGTGAGTATTTCATGTTAGATTTCGAAATGTCGCATTTTTCCAGTCAGTTTTTCGTTAAGTATCTGGGGAAACTCCAAAGCGTTGGGTGTGTAATTCAATATGTTAACAAGGGAACATTATTCAGCAGCTTTCATTGGACTCTATGAAGCTGAGGGAGTTCATTCTATATAGAGGGTGTGGAATTCAATATGTTAACAAGGGAACATTATTCAGCAGCTTTCATTGGACTCTATGAAGCTGAGGGAGTTCATTCTATATAGAGGTGTGTAATTCAATATGTTAACAAGGGAACATTATTCAGCAGCTTTCATTGGACTCTATGAAGCTGAGGGAGTTCATTCTATATAGAGGGGGTGGAATTCAATATGTTAACAAGGGAACATTATTCAGCAGCTTTCATTGGACTCTATGAAGCTGAGGGAGTTCATTCTATATAGAGGGTGTGGAATTCAATATGTTAACAAGGGAACATTATTCAGCAGCTTTCATTGGAACAAGGGAACATTATTCAGCAGCTTTCATTGGACTCTATGAAGCTGAGGGAGTTCATTCTATATAGAGGGGTGGAATTCAATATGTTAACAAGGAAACATTATTAGCTTTCATTGGACTCTATGAAGCTGAGGGAGTTCATTCTATATAGAGGGGTGGAATTCAATATGTTAACAAGGTGTGGGAACATTATTCAGCAGCTTTCATTGGACTCTATGAAGCTGAGGAGTTCATTCTATATAGAGGGTGTGGAATTCAATGTTAACAAGGGAACATTATTCAGCAGCTTTCATTGGGCTCTATGAAGCTGGGGAGTTCATTCTATATGAAGAATTCAATATGTTAACAAGGGAACATTATTCAGAGCTTTCATTTCATTGGAGTTCATTCTATGTTAACAAATGAGGGTTCATTCTATATGAGGGTGTGGAATTCAATATGTTAACAAGGAACATTATTCAGCAGCTTTCATTGGACTCTATGAAGCTGAGGGAGTTCATTCTATATAGAGGGGTGGAATTCAATATGTTAACAAGGAACATTATTCAGCAGCTTTCATTGGACTCTATAGCTGAGGGAGTTCATTCTATATAGAGGTGTGTAATTCAATATGTTAACAAGGGAACATTATTCAGCAGCTTTCATTGGACTCTATGAAGCTGAGGGAGTTCATTCTATATAGAGGGTGTGGAATTCAATATGTTAACAAGGAACATTATTCAGCAGCTTTCATTGGACTCTATGAAGCTGAGGGAGTTCATTCTATAGAGGGTGGAATTCAATATGTTAACAAGGGAACATTATTCAGCAGCTTTCATTGGACTCTATGAAGCTGGGGAGTTCATTCTATATAGAGGGTGTGAATTCAATATGTTAACAAGGGAACATTATTCAGCAGCTTTCATTGGACTCTATGAAGCTGAGGGAGTTCATTCTATATAGAGGGGGTGGAATTCAATATGTTAACAAGGGAACATTATTCAGCAGCTTTCATTGGACTCTATGAAGCTGAGGGAGTTCATTCTATATAGAGGGGGATGCGAAACTTTTTCCAGAGCTGCACACTGAAGAAGGTGATATTTGATACGGGTTATATCTCAGCTCCATGTATGAACAGGTTATTTATTTTAGGTTGAACTTATTCCAAAGCATATGGACAGACAGACACTCACAGACAGACAGACACGCAGGCACACAGACAGACAGACACTCACAGACAGACAGACATGACACTCACACAGACAGACAGATGAACACACAGACAGACACGCGGGCACACAGACACACACAGACAGACAGACGCCAGACACACAGACAGACACACAGACAGACAGACACGTAGACAGGTTGAACAGACAGACAGACACAGACAGACAGACAGACCACAGGACAATTAGACCAGACAGACATGGACAGACAGACACGCAGGCACACAGACACACAGACAGACAGACACGCAGACACACAGACAGACACACAGACAGCACACAGACAGACAGACAGACACAGACAGACACACAGACAGACAGACACGCAGGCACACAGACAGACAGCACAGACAGACACGCAGGCACACAGACACACAGACAGACACACAGACAGACAGACACGCAGACACACAGACAGACAGACACACACTTTCCATAAGGCACACAGACAGACAGACAGACACTCACAGACAGACAGACACGCAGCGGGGCACAGACTTTTTGGTATTGCAGGCACACAGACACACAGACAGACACACAGACAGACACGAGGCACACACACAGACAGACAGAGAGAGAGAGAGAGAGAGAGAGAGAGAGAGAGAGAGAGAGAGAGAGAGAGAGAGGAGATTGTCGATATCTATCTGTCTATCTATATATATATTTACCTAACTTTACTTGTTTGTGACGTGTACCTCAAAATGATCCCTAAATTATCTCTCTTGTTTTTAATTTAGAGAACCGTTTCAGCCGGTCTCGGTCCCTGCAGTTACAACACAAATATTGTAATAATTTCTCAAAAAACTCACTCTGGGAAAACGTTATTTAATTTTATTTAGTTTGCAACACGAACCAAGGTGGGTTATTATTGATCTGACAGAGTGTGGCGTTTAATATCGCCAGTGTAAAATGAACATGCAATTGGTAATAGCGACCACACGAGGGCAGATTCTAGTAATGCGCAGATTCAGAAGGCCTCATCAAATATAGATTTTATTAATTATTTCTTAACAGACGCCCTTATCCAGATTCAGAAGATATCAATACAAATGCCATTATAAAATATCACAGTACAAAAATATACAGATATTATTTATTATTATTTATTTCTTAACAGACGCCCTTATCCAGGGTCGACTTACAAGATATCAATTATTTTTTTACAAGATTTATACAGTACAAATGATCGCATTATAAAATAACAGTACAAAATATCACATTACAGATAAGCAGCAGTCCCCACCTGGGATTGAAATGACCATCCGGTCAAAATCAGTAGCCCTAACCACTACTCCCAACTGCTGCCCTTTAACGTTATAAATGACATTAAAATAAAACGATGAAATTGAAACGGGAGGCGAGTATTTTTAATACTATTAATTTTATTTTTGTATTTTTTAGGAGCGCGTTCCAGCTATACATTTAGATGACTGAGAGGCGGGTATTGACTTGGGTAACACAGCGATAGGATTGGGTAACACAGAAGATTGGCGTGGCCTTTTGACCAATCATCATGGAAAATACAAAAAATTGAGCGGGGGGGGGGGCGATCCGCTCCCACTCCGTTTGAAAGAAGGACTTTTTGACCAATGGGAAGGCGGTAAGAAGGCTGAAGGCGCGGTTTGAACTCCGGCTCTGCGAATCAGGATCGGGCCGCAGTGAGGCGAAGACCCGCCCCGCGGTTCCATTTCGGTTTGAGGAGACGCGGCGCTCGAGCCGAAGGAAAAAAATAAATAAATAAATATATAAATTTAAAACAAACCAAATAAATAAATAAATAATAAAAAAAAAGTAAATCAACAAAACTCGCAAAATAAAAACCGAGGCCGCTTTCCGGGTTTTTTTTTAAAAAAAATTTATTTATTTATTTTTTTTAAAATAATTTAAAATACGAAATGGAATTTGAAAGTTTAAACGAGCTTTATTAATAATTTGTAGGTGACAAAACACGACGTCATTTTTTTTTTAAAAAAACATTACTAGCGCAAGCCGCGGCCTCCAACAGACACGAGGCTGATCAGACCCACACGGAGCGCTGTCGTTTTTAAAAAAAACAAACACACAACAACAAAAAAAGAAGCAAGGTTTGTGTTTTAAAGATATGGCGGATTACGGTAACGGCCTCGCCGAAGAGTCACTGCTGGATTCAGACCCCGGACACCACGAACTGGAAGACTCGGGAGCCGGTGACGAAAACCCGAGGCTGGAAGAAGGAGAGGCCGCCATCGAAGATCCGGTAAAAACAAAAACAAAACAAAAAAATACGACTTCTGCTTTGTTTAAAAAAAAAATTAACAGATCTAGTATTTATTTTAAATTAAAAAAAAATATTAATGAACCCACGGCCCGCCTCCTGTCGCATGGGAGTGCGTACCGGTGTAGAGAGTTGTCTTGAAACTGCCGCCCTCTGTCCGCCATTTTGGCTCTGGGTTTAACGTTGGGAGCGGGAAGCGGTTTCCGTGCTTGAGCCACAATGGCGGCGGTTTCCTACCCCAACCCTTTCTAATGATAAAAGTCTCAAAAATCCGCAGTGTGTGGCTCTTTCATGCCGCAGCCGGCCGCCATTCCGAGAGACACTCGTGTCCTGTAAACCCGAGACCAAAATACTAAAAAAAACACACATTGGTCTCCTCGATTTGGATTATTTTAAATCCATGCAAACGACAAAAACATATATATATTTTTTTGAAAGGCATTTTTAACCGTCAGGCGGTATACGGTATTGCTATTTATATTTGTGTATATAGCAACCAATCGATTTCTTTCTTTTTTTTTTTTTTTTTTTTTTTAATTAACATATTTTTTTTGTTAGCTGAGAAATGCAAACCGACCACCAATTGGCTCAGCACCGTGGCCCAAATAGGAGAATTTAATTCACTGCCGGTAACCTCTCATTATTATTATTATTATTATTATTATTATTATTATTATTATTATTATTATTATTATTAATAATAAACTAAGGCTGACTGGATCTTGGCTATGTTTCTGTTTTAATGGCCTGCCCTTTCGAAAGAGTGAATTATCTTTTAATGGCATCATTTTCTGCTGCAAACCGGGGATGTTTGGGTGTGTGTCGTCGCTTCGGTATAAAGTTACCGCATCCCCCGGCCAGTCATTTTTAAGCTGGCGTTGCAAAGTCGTTGTACTGCAGCAACATTTTACAGAATGGCTTGAGAGAACTCTCTCCCTGTGCGGCCTGGGCAGTGAATTCTTTCTTTCTTTCTTTCTCTCCTTTTAGGAGCTGGAGGCTATCAAAGCTCGGGTTCGAGAGATGGAGGAAGAAGCAGAAAAATTGAAGGAACTTCAGAATGAGGTGGAGAAACAGATGAACCTCAGCCCTCCTCCAGGTGAGACTGTGTGTGTGTGGGTGTGGGTGTGTGTGTCTGTCTGTCTCTGTGTGTCTGTCTGTCTCTGTGTGTCTGTCTGTCTCTCTGTGTGTCTGTCTGTGTGTCTGTCTGTCTCTCTGTGTGTCTGTCTGTCTCTCTGTGTGTCTGTCTTTCTGTGTGTCTGTCTGTGTGTGTCTCTGTGTGTGTGTGTGTGTGTGTCTCTCTGTGTGTGTGTGTGTGTGTGTGTGTGTCTGTCTCTGTGTGTGTCTGTCTGTCTCTGTGTGTCTGTCTGTCTCTCTGTGTGTCTGTCTGTCTCTCTGTGTGTCTGTCTGTCTCTCTGTGTCTGTCTGTCTCTGTGTGTCTGTCTGTCTCTCTGTGTGTCTGTCTGTCTCTGTGTGTCTGTCTGTGTCTGTGTGTGTCTGTGTGTGTCTGTCTGTCTGTGTGTGTGTGTGTCTGTGTGTGTGTGTGTGTGTGTGTGTGTGTGTGTCTGTCGGTCTGTCTCTGTGTGTGTGTGTCTCTCAGTCTGTGTGTGTCTGTGGCTCAGTCTGTGTGTGTGTCTCAGTCTGTCTGTCTGTATGTGTCCGGTGTGTGTGTGTGTCTCTGTGTGAGGAACTGTCTCATCCATAACTATCAAACACTAAATCTATCGAATACTAAACAAAGCTTAGTAAATTCAACGACACAAAACATTTTGACTGGAATGTCTAAAACACTGAACCGAGTTTACGTTCACCTTCTTCAGGGACAGGGCTGGGAATCAGACTCCTATTGCACAGCAGTGTGATCCAGTCCAGGTTTTACTACCAGCTTGATCAGCCCCCAGTGTGTCTAGCTAACAAGCTCAGGTGTGTCTGATTATTAAACTCCTAGTGAAACCAGGACTGGATCACACTGCTGTGCAACGGGAGTCTGATTCCCATCCCTGTGATGATAACGAGCATTATTATTGCAGGGATGGGAATCAGACTCCTATTGCACAGCAGTGTCACCCATTCCAGGTTTTACTACCAGCTTGATCAGCCCCCCAGTGTGTCTAGGTAACAAGCTCAGGTGTGTCTGATTTATTAAACTCCTAGTGAAACCAGGGAATGGGGAAATTCCGAAAGTGATTTTTTTCTGGAAAACGCCACTTGGAATATTACAGTAGCATTCTGAAAACGTAACAGGATTGATGACAGGCAGAACAAGACTTTTCAGAAAACGTATTCCACTGGCGTGCTCTCCCCCCGTGATTATCCAGGTTTCTGGCCACAATAAAGATTATACTATTTTTTTTTTTTTAAATTATAAATTTGGAATTGGCAATTATTTTTCTGTCTGTTTCCCCGTACCACTCGCTAGCGCTGAGTTTATCGTCGGTCTGATTGGATTGTGTCTGTTCCATGGAAACACAAAAAACAAAACAGTTTTCTTTTTCAGAAAACCCAATTCTCTGATTTCGGAATACATTGGTTTTAGTACAAAACTTGGTCTCGTAAACGTAGGGGGAGGGGAGTTTTTTCAACTAGAATGTTAAATTAAGTAGTCATTCTCTAATTATTTAATGTTTCTCTCTCTCTCTCTCTCTCTCTCTCTCTCTCTCTCAGCAGGTCCTGTGATCATGTCGCTAGAAGAGAAGATGGAGGCTGATGCCAGATCAATCTACGTAGGGAATGTGAGTACAGAGTAGTTTACTGTTTCTCTTGTCACTGTGAGCTCGCGTTCCCTCCCCCTGTGTTTCCATGTGCTTTGTCTGCTGTCGTCCCCCCCCTCCCTTTGTCTCTCTCTCTCTCTCTCTGGTTTGCTGTCCCCCCTCCCTTTGTCTCTCTCTCTCTCTCTCTCTCTCTCTCTCTCTCTCTGGTTTGCTGTCGTTCCCCCCTCTCCCTCTCTCTCTCTCTCTCTGGTTTGCTGTCGTTCCCCCTCTCCCTTTTTCTCTCTCTCTCTCTCTGGTTTGCTGGAGTTCTCATTCCTCTCTCTCTGGTTTGCTGGTGTTCTCATCCTCTCTCTCTCTCTCTCTCTCTCTCTGGTTTGCTGGAGTTCTCATCCCTCTCTCTCTGGTTTGCTGGAGTTCTCATCCCCTCTCTCTCTCTCTCTCTCTTGTTTGCTGGTGTTCTCATCCCTCTCTCTCTCTCTCTGTGGTTTGCTGGAGTTCTCATCTCTCTCTCTTGTTTGCTGGTGTTCTCATCCCTCTCTCTCTCTCTCTCTCTCTCTCTCTGTGGTTTGCTGGAGTTCTCATCTCTCTCTCTCTGGTTTGCTGGAGTTCTCATCCCTCTCTCTCTCTCTTCAATTCAATTCAATTCAGTTCAATTCAATGGTGCTTTATTGGCATGACTTACAATAGCAGGTGTTGCCAAAGCAATTATTATACATGTATAATACAGCATCATGAATACATATATATATATATATATATATCATATAATATATATATATATATATATATATATATATAAACAAACTGATTTATAAAGTACAGTAAAAAAAACCCAACATATCACTACTAACAATAAACATGTATCAGGACAATAAGTATTTACATAATACATACATGCCTACATACACAACAACATACATACTGTATATACATAAGTGTGTGTGTCTCTGTGCAGAGCTCTCATTGTGTGTCCCTCAGTCTGTGACATGCAGACACATACTGGGCTGCTAGTTGGGCTGTGCTTCCCTCCTCTCCCAGGAGGATTGGGACTTTCTCAGGGTTGGTCATGTTTGGGAAGTTTGGGAGGGAATTTGCAAATTTTTTAAAATAAGTTTGTCTATTTTCTGAGTATTTCTTACATTGAAGAAGGAAGTGCATCTCTGTCTCGACCTCTCCTGTCTCACAGTGACCACAGAGCCTTTCTTCTTTAGGAAGCCAGGTCTGCCGGTGACGGCCTTTCTCAATGGCCAGGCTGTGGTCACTGAGCCTGTACTTGGTCAGGATCTGTCTCTGCTTTGTATCTGACAGTAGAGAGATACTCCGCCAGAGTGTAATCTCTTTTTAGGGCCTGATAACAATCCAGTTTATTTTGAGATTTTGTGTCTGTGTCCCAATGTTTCAGATAGCAGTTTTTGGTTAGTTTTATAATTTGGTTGACTCTGATTGGGGGCTGGTAAGCAGTGCTGACCTGAAGCTGGTTTGTTTTAGTATTATTAGTTGGGTTCAGTGCAGTGAGCTTCAGGGCCAGCTGGCTTAGAGGACTCTTTTCAGGGCTGAGCTCTTGGGTTTGCATGGCCTCATACTGGAGGGAGTCTGATTCACTTTTCTTTAGGTGCATCCAAAACTTTAGTGCTCTTTTCTTTATATTTATGAGTGTTGGGTAACGGCCTAATTCTGCCCTGCATGCATGATTTGGTGTTTTTCTTTGCACCTGTAGGATGTTTTTGTAGAGTTCAGCATGCAGGGTTTCGATTAGGTGTTTGTCCCATTTAGTGTAGTCCTGTTGACTGAGTGGACCCCATATCTCACTACCATACAGCTTAATGGGCTGGATGACACTGTCAATTAATTTTAGCCATATTTTGATAGGAATATTTATTTTATAGAATCTTCTTTTGATGGCATAGAAAGCTCTTCTGGCTTTTTCCTTTAGTGCATTCACTGCTAGTTTGCTGGCGTTCTCATCCCTTTCTCTCTCTCTGGTTTGCTGGAGTTCTCATCTCTCTCTGGTTTGCTGGAGTTTCATCATCTCTCTGGTTTCTGGTGTTCTCTCTCTCTCTCTGGTTGTTCTCATCCCTCTCTCTCTCTGGTTTGCTGGTGTTCTCATCCCTCTCTCTCTCTGGTTTGCTGGTGTTCTCATCCCTCCCTCTCTCTCTCTCTGGTTTGCTGGTGTTCTCATCTCTCTCTCTCTCTCTGGTTTGCTGGAGTTCTCATCCCTCTCTCTCTGGTTTGCTGGTGTTCTCATCCTCTCTCTCTCTCTGGTTTGCTGGTGTTCTCATCCCTCTCTCTCTGGTTTGCTGGTGTTCTCATCCCACTCTCTCTCTCTCTCTCTCTGGTTTGCTGGTGTTCTCATCCCTCTCTCTCTCGCTCTCTGGTTTGCTGGAGTTCTCATCCTCTCTCTCTCTGGTTTGCTGGTGTTCTCATCCCTCTCTCTCTCTGGTTTGCTGGTGTTCTCATCCTCTCTCTCTCTCTCTCTGGTTTGCTGGTGTTCTCATCTCTCTCCTGGTTTGCTGGTGTTCTCCTCTCTCTCTCTCTCTTTGCTGGTGTTTCTCATCCCCCTGGTGTTCTCTCTCTCTCTCTGGTTTGCTGGAGTTCTCATCCTTCTCTCTCTCTGTGGTTTGCTGGAGTTCTCATCTCTCTCTCTCTCTCTCTCTCTCTCTCTCTCTCTCTCGTTTGCTGGTGTTCTCATCCCTCTCTCTCTCTCTCTGGTTTGCTGTTCTCATCCCTCTCTCTGGTTTGCTGGAGTTCTCATCCCTCTCTCTCTCCCTCTCTCTGCTGTGCGTGTGTTTGCTGTAGTTCTAAACCCTTTTGTTGCTCTGTGCTGTGTGTGCATTGCTGTAGCTATCGCCACTGAGTCACTGTTCTCTCTTCAGTGTTTGTGTTTGCTGGAGTTTCTCTGTCTCTCTGGTTTCTCTGTAGTTGTCATCCCTCTTTCTAGTTCTCATCTCTCTCTAGTTCTCATCCCTCTCTAGTTCTCATCTTTCTCTCTCTCTCTGGTTTACTGGTTTTCTCATCCCCCTCTCTCTCTTTCTGGTTTGCTGGTGTTCTCATCCCTCTCTCTGTCTGTGTCTCTCTCTCTCTCTCTCAGGTGGATTACGGGGCGACAGCGGAGGAACTGGAAGCTCATTTTCATGGCTGTGGTTCTGTGAACAGAGTCACGATCCTGTGTGATAAGTTCACAGGACACCCTAAAGGGTAGGTCTCTCAGTGTTCACTGTGCGTCTAGCGGAGCAGAAACATTTGAACTTAGAGAAAAACTAATATCAGTCTCACACTAGATAGAAGTTTTGCATCACCTGCTGAATAATGTTCCCTTGTTAACATATTGAATTCCACCCCCTCTATATAGAATGAACTCCCTCAGCTTCATAGAGTCCAATGAAAGCTGCTGAATAATGTTCCCTTGTTAACATATTGAATTCCACACCCTCTATATAGAATGAACTCCCTCAGCTTCATAGAGTCCAATGAAAGCTGCTGAATAATGTTCCTTGTTAACATATTGAATTCCACCCTCTATATAGAATGAACTCCCTCAGCTTCAGAGTCCAATGAAAGCTGCTGAATAATGTTCCCTTGTTAACATATTGAATTCCACACCCTCTATATAGAATGAACTCCCTCAGCTTCATAGAGTCCAATGAAAGCTGCTGAATAATGTTCCCTTGTTAACATATTGAATTCCACCCCCTCTATATAGAATGAACTCCCTCAGCTTCATAGAGTCCAATGAAAGCTGCTGAATAATGTTCCTTGTTAACATATTGAATTCCACACCTCTATATAGAATGAACTCCCTCAGCTTCAGAGTCCAATGAAAGCTGCTGAATAATGTTTCCTTGTTAACATATTGAATTCCACACCCTCTATATAGAATGAACTCCCTCAGCTTCATAGAGTCCAATGAAAGCTGCTGAATAATGTTCCCTTGTTAACATATTGAATTCCACACCCTCTATATAGAATGAACTCCCTCAGCTTCATAGAGTCCAATGAAAGCTGCTGAATAATGTTCCCTTGTTAACATATTGAATTCCCCCTCTATATAGAATGAACTCCCTCAGCTTCATAGAGTCCAATGAAAGCTGCTGAATAATGTTCCTTGTTAACATATTGAATTGCACACCCTCTATATAGAATGAACTCCTCAGCTTCATAGAGTCCAATGAAAGCTGCTGAATAATGTTCCCTTGTTAACATATTGAATTCCACCCCTCTATATAGAATGAACTCCCTCAGCTTCATAGAGTCCAATGAAAGCTGCTGAATAATGTTCCCTTGTTAACATATTGAATTCCACCCCTCTATATAGAATGAACTCCCTCAGCTTCATAGAGTCCAATGAAAGCTGCTGAATAATGTTCCCTTGTTAACATATTGAAATTCACACCCTCTATATAGAATGAACTCCCTCAGCTTCATAGAGTCCAATGAAAGCTGCTGAATAATGTTCCCTTGTTAACATATTGAATTCCACACCCTCTATATAGAATGAACTCCCTCAGCTTCATAGAGTCCAATGAAAGCTGCTGAATAATGTTCCCTTGTTAACATATTGAATTCCACACCCTCTATATAGAATGAACTCCCTCAGCTTCATAGAGTCCAATGAAAGCTGCTGAATAATGTTCCCTTGTTAACATATTGAATTACACACCCTCTATATAGGAGTTTTCCCAAAAGTCCAATGAAAAAAATGCCTGTTAACAAAAATGTGACGTTTCTATATAGAATTCCCTCAGCTTTTGATTACATGATGTTAAATAAAATATCAAAATTATGTTCTTTGTAGTTTTCCCAGATACTTAATGAAAAAAAACTTACATTTCTAAATCTAACATGAAATACTTACTGTACTGCGATTATGGCTTCCGGTAGACTTATTTTTTTTGCTCATTAATTTCTTTTAAATACAAGGTCAAAATTATGTTTATATATAAAAAATGTGATATCTTGTAACAATTGTGTGTTGGATGTGATACTGATCGGCTTGTGGTCTGGGTTGACAGATTTGCCTACATCGAATTTGCAGACAAAGAGTCTGTTCGGACATCCATGGCGCTCGATGATTCTCTGTTCAGAGGACGACAGATCAAGGTGAGAGAGGGAGGGGGGGGAGGAGGAGAGAGAGAGAGCGAGAGAGAGAGAGCGAGAGAGAGAGAGCGAGAGAGAGAGAGAGAGAGAGAGAGAGAGAGAGAGAGAGAGAGCGAGAGAGAGAGAGAGAGAGAGCTCAGGTGTGTGTGATTACTGGGATGGGAATCAGACTCCCATTGCACAGCAGTGTGATCCAGTCCTGGTTTCACTGGGAGTTTAATAATCAGACACACCTGAGCTTGTTAGCTAGACACACTGGGGGGCTGATCAAGCTGCTAGTAAAACCTGGAATGGGCGACACTGCTGTGCGATAGGAGAAAGCTGCTCCACAGTTTGTGTGAATGTTTGTGCCCCAGCACTGGTAGTCTGTATTAAGTGAGTTTGTTTGAGTATTTAGTCCTGTAGTAAGTGAGTGTGTTTGAGTATTTTGTCCTGTATTAAGCGAGTGTGTTTGAGTATTTTGTCCTGTATTAAGTGAGTGTGTTTGAATATTTAGTCCTGTATTAAGCGAGTTTGTTTGTATTTTATTATTTGAGTGTGTTTGAATATTTAGTCCGAGTTTGTTTGTTCCCGAGTTTGTGCAGGTGGGAGAAGCGGACAAACCGGCCCGGAATCAGCACCACGGACCGGGGCTTTCCTAGAGCTCGCTTCCGATCGCGAGGGACCTTCTCCGCATCCCGCTCCCGCTACTACAGCGGATTCAACCCCCCCAGAGGCAGGGGCAGGGCCTTCAGGTCAGGAGAGCAAGCCTTTACAAAACGAGACGCACAGAGACACGCGCACACACACACACACACAGATGCTGAGAAACACACTTACACACACAGACACACACACTCGCTCTGGGATGCAGGAAACCCAGCCAGCAGCAGCAGTTTAGTTTAGTCCCAGTCCTCAGGAAGCCATGCAGACTGCAGAGTTAGCTGCTGTGTGCCAGATCATTTAGATAAAGGGGCATTCAGAACAGAAAATAGGAGGCACTTTTTTTACACAGAGAATTGTGAGGGTCTGGAACCAACTCCCCAGTAATGTTGTTGAAGCTGACACCCTGGGATCCTTCAAGAAGCTGCTTGATGAGATTCTGGGATCAATAAGCTACTAACAACCAAACGAGCAAGATGGGCTGAATGGGGCCTCCTCTCGTTTGTAAACTTTCTTATGTTCACTGTGGCCTTGAGCTCCCTGATCAAAACATGAAAGCACAGCGTTTTTGAGTGCTTTTTAAAACAGTCTTCTTGTGAATGAGTCATTTAGCAGTCACTTTTTATCCAAAGCGACTTACAGAGACTAGGGGGGTGAACTCTACTTCATCAACAACTGCTGCTGCTGCTGCTGCTGCAGAGTCACTTCCAATAGGAGCTCGTTTGTTTGACGTCTCATCCGAAGGACGGAGCACAAGGAGGTGAAGTGACTTGCTCAGGGTCGCACACACACGCACACACACACACGCACACAGGGAGTCAGTGGCTGAGCCGGGATTTGAACCTCCTGGTATCAAGACCCCTTTTCTTTACCTGCTGTACCAGCACCATACCTCCTATCCACCAGCAAGATCCAAAACTGACACCTTTTTTAAAAATTACATTTTCAGTGTGGGTTAAAATGTTTTGACATTTATTAGAGAGAGAGAGAGAGACAGAGAGAGGGATGAGAACACCAGCAAACCAGAAAGAGAGAGAGAGAGAGAGAGAGGGGGATGAGAAAACCAGTAAACCAGAGAGAGAGAGAAAGATGAGAACTAGAGAGGGATGAGAACTAGAGAGAGATGAGAACTAGAAAGAGGGATGACAACTACAGAGAAACCAGAGAGACAGAGAAACTCCAGCAAACACAAACACTGAAGAGAGAACAGTGACTCAGTGGCGATAGCTACAGCAATGCACACACAGCACAGAGCAACAAAAGGGTTTAGAACTAAGAAGACATTGTCTTGTGCCACTGTGTTGGTCCCACGCTCACAAGCGCCCCCTGGTGTTTACCACAAGCTACTGTCTGATTTTTATCAAGCTTGTTTCTATATTAATTTTTTTTTTTTTTTTTTTCTGGAATTCAGTACCACATTAATAATGCTTGAGAACAAACTATATATATATATATATATATATATATAAATAATTAAAGCATTATAATTTTAAAATAATGATTGTAAAGGCAAGCAACACAAATTGCCAGGCAGTAATCTTGAAATCTCCTGAAGAGGTCTGTGTGTGTGTGTGTTTGTTTGTTTGTTTTTTGGTAGAGATGTAACGTTAGAGGTGTAACGTTATGCTGCTGTTGGGATAGGGAAATGTAGAGTTATTTATTATTTATTTTTATCGGTGGTCCAGTGGTTAAAGGGGTCTTGTTCAAATCCCGGCTCAGCCACTGACTCCCTGTGTGTGTGTGTGCGTGCGTGCGTGCGTGCGTGTGTGTGACCCTGAGCAAGTCACTTCACCTCCTTGTGCTCCGTCCTTTGGATGAGATGTAAAACAAACGAGCTCCTATTGGAAGTGACTCTGCAGCAGCAGCAGCAGCAGCAGCTGTTGATGAAGTAGAGTTCACCCCACTAGTCTCTGTAAGTCGCTTTGGACAAAAGCGTCTGCTGAATGACTCACTCAATAATAAACAACGTGTATTTATACCAGCGCTAACACCAATGTAAAGCACAATCAATCTGATTTGTAATATCTCATTTAATTTGACAAATTTGTTGCGTGCGGATTTGAGAACGAACTGCATTTTCACAATGGCTGCATCTGTTGTTTTCATCTCGGGCAAAAACCTGCCATTCAGTTTTCATCTGCAGCTTTACATGTTGTGTTTGGGACAACAGTTAGTGTCTCCTGGCCAAAGGTTTAGCATCCCCCTCTCTCTGTATAATATAAATTGACTAATTTAGCTTCATAGAGTCCAATGAAAGCTGCTGAATAATGTTCCCTTGTTAACATATTGAATTCCACCCCCTCTATATAGAATGAACTCACTCAGCTTCATAGAGTCCAATGAAAGCTGCTGAATAATGTTCCCTTGTTAACATATTGAATTACACCCTCTATATAGAATGAACTCCCTCAGCTTCATAGAGTCCAATGAAAGCTGCTGAATAATGTTCCCTTGTTAACATATTGAATTACACCCCTCTATATAGAATGAACTCCCTCAGCTTCATAGAGTCCAATGAAAGCTGCTGAATAATGTTCCCTTGTTAACATATTGAATTCCACCCCCTCTATATAGAATGAACTCCTCAGCTTCATAGAGTCCAATGAAAGCTGCTGAATAATGTTCCTTGTTAACATATTGAATTCCACACCCTCTATATAGAATGAACTCCCTCTGCTTCATAGAGTCCAATGAAAGCTGCTGAATAATGTTCCCTTGTTAACATATTGAATTACACACCCTCTATATAGAATGAACTCCCTCAGCTTCATAGAGTCCAATGAAAGCTGCTGAATAATGTTCCCTTGTTAACATATTGAATTACACACCCTCTATATAGAATGAACTCCCTCAGCTTCATAGAGTCCAATGAAAGCTGCTGAATAATGTTCCCTTGTTAACATATTGAATTCCACCCCCTCTATATAGAATGAACTCCCTCAGCTTCAGAGTCCAATGAAAGCTGCTGAATAATGTTCCCTTGTTAACATATTGAATTCCACACCCTCTATATAGAATGAACTCCCTCAGCTTCATAGAGTCCAATGAAAGCTGCTGAATAATGTTCCCTTGTTAACATATTGAATTCCACACCCTCTATATAGAATGAACTCCCTCAGCTTCATAGAGTCCAATGAAAGCTGCTGAATAATGTTCCCTTGTTAACATATTGAATTACACACCCTCTATATAGAATGAACTCCTCAGCTTCATAGAGTCCAATGAAAGCTGCTGAATAATGTTCCCTTGTTAACATATTGAATTCCACACCCTCTATATAGAATGAACTCCTTCAGCTTCATAGAGTCCAATGAAAGCTGCTGAATAATGTTCCCTTGTTAACATATTGAATTACACACCCTCTATATAGAATGAACTCCCTCAGCTTCATAGAGTCCAATGAAAGCTGCTGAATAATGTTCCCTTGTTAACATATTGAATTCCACCCCCTCTATATAGAATGAACTCCCTCAGCTTCATAGAGTCCAATGAAAGCTGCTGAATAATGTTCCCTTGTTAACATATTGAATTCCACCCTCTATATAGAATGAACTCCCTCAGCTTCAAAGAGTCCAATGAAAGCTGCTGAATAATGTTCCCTTGTTAACATATTGAATTACACACACCGCCTCTTTGGAGTTTTTCCAGATACTTTTCAAAAATGTCAAAATCTAACATGAAATACTTACTGTACTGCTATTCCGGTAGACTTTTTTTTTTTTTTGGCCATGTCATTTTGTAGTTTTATTTGATTTACACGATTTTAAATCAAATCTATTTTTTTAACGTACTGTAAAAACCTTTGTATAAGTCTATTTTCTAGGTATTTTTAGGGGGTCCTAAAAAGGGGGGAGCGACATTATTATTATTATTATTATTATTATTATTATTATTTGTTTATTTAGCAGACGCCTTTATCCAAGGCGACTTACAGAGACTAGGGTGTGTGAACTATGCATCAGCTGCAGAGTCACTTACAATTACGTCTCACCCGAAAGACGGAGCACAAGGAGGTTAAGTGACTTGCTCAGGGTCACACAATGAGTCAGTGGCTGAGGTGGGATTTGAACCGGGGACCTCCTGGTTACAAGCCCTTTTCTTTAACCACTGGACCACACAGCCTCCTCATATACAGGTGTGAGTTATACACAGGTGTGACCTGTAGGCTTTTTCCTGAAATTGTTGTCTCAAAAAGGGTGACTTATACACAGTTTTTTTTATGGTATGTCTCAATCCTAAAGTTCTGATACAAAGCTTTTGCCCACAGCTGTAGCAGGTGTGTGTGTGTTTTCCAGTGCAGTGTATTGGTCATGCATAGCTGTTTTTAAGAGATTCTGCTGTACTAAGAAATGACGCTAATGGCAAACTGCCCCAGTGCAGTGGGACCTAACGGGTCACGCTGGCTCCAACAGCCTTGTAACGCCTCTAAGCAGTAATTGGTGGGAGTTGGATGTGGTGTGTGTGCGTGTGCGTGTGTTTGATCGTCCTGCATGCACCCCAGCGAGCGTGTGTCTAACACAGGTGTGCAAACATGCTGATAAACAGATTCCTGTGCGCTGCCTTTGAGATCCAGCCAGGTTGAAGCGGTCAGGGAGTGGGGAGCTCTCCAGTCAGGCAGTGATGAGGTTTTAACGCAGACACACACGCCGGCAGCAGAAACAGACATGGGGATTTCAGCTATTCCAGAGCATGTTTGAGTCGGGCTTAAGTTTTTGGGCAATTCCTTGTTTTTACAGTGAGATTTACTGAGTAGTAGTAATTGCAATCCTATTTATTTCTTGGATGCCCTTATCCAGGGCGACTTACAACTGTTACAAAATATCACAGTACAAAGTATCGCATTATGAAACATCACATTAAAAGTTATGGAATCTCACTTTACAGAATACAGAGATGCAATAGGAACAGTATTTTGTTTTGAGTGTAACACCCCAAAATTTTCAAAGGATGTTTTTAAAAAAGAAAATGGTTTCAGTGGAATAAATTGGTCTATACAGTAAAAAGAGGTCAACTTGGGCGTGTGTGTCTAATTTTAAAGGCATGTCTGACTGCAGGGTCTTCTTAAACAAAACAAATATATATATATATATATCTATATCTATAAAATGTGTATAGGTATTTTCAGTTTGGGATGATGTGCAGCTGTGCCTGGAAGTGTATCTGCAGGCTGTGTTTGTGTTTGAGGAGAGGGAGGGCAGGCACTTCGTTTTCAGGTTGGTAAAAATCTGGGTGCCAGGTGATCTTGTGTCATGGAGGAGAATCATCATCATCATCATCATCATCATCATCAGAGACAGTGCGGGACTGGAGCACAGCTTGCACAGACACACACACACACACACACACCAAAGTTTTGTGTCACCCTATAGAATTAAATCAATTTGTTTAATAGAGTCCAGTGGAAGCTGCTGAATAATGTTCCCTTGTTAACATATTGAATTCCACACCCTCTATATAGAATGAACTCCCTCAGCTTCATAGAGTCCAATGAAAGCTGCTGAATAATGTTCCCTTGTTAACATATTGAATTCCACCCCCTCTATATAGAATGAACTCCCTCAGCTTCATAGAGTCCAATGAAAGCTGCTGAATAATGTTCCCTTGTTAACATATTGAATTACACACCCTCTATATAGAATGAACTCACTCAGCTTCATAGACTCCAATGAAAGCTGCTGAATAATGTTCCCTTGTTAACATATTGAATTCCACACCCTCTATCTAGAATGAACTCCCTCAGCTTCATAGAGTCCAATGAAAGCTGCTGAATAATGTTCCTTGTTAACATATTGAATTCCACACCCTCTATATAGAATGAACTCCCTCAGCTTCATAGAGTCCAATGAAAGCTGCTGAATAATGTTCCCTTGTTAACTTATTGAAGCCCTATATAGAATGAACTCCCTCAGCTTCATAGAGTCCAATGAAAGCTGCTGAATAATGTTCCTTGTTAACATATTGAATTCCACCCTCTATATAGAATGAACTCCTCAGCTTCATAGAGTCCAATGAAAGCTGCTGAATAATGTTCCCTTGTTAACATATTGAATTCCACACCCTCTATATAGAATGAACTCACTCGGCTTCATAGAGTCCAATGAAAGCTGCTGAATAATGTTCCCCTGTTAACATATTGAATTCCACCCCCTCTATATAGAATGAACTCACTCAGCTTCATAGAGTCCAATGAAAGCTGCTGAATAATGTTCCCTTGTTAACATATTGAATTCCACACCCTCTATATAGAATGAACTCACTCAGCTTCATAGAGTCCAATGAAAGCTGCTGAATAATGTTCCCCTGTTAACATATTGAATTCCAATTCTATATAGAATGAACTCACCAGCTTATAGAGTCCAATGAACTGCTGAATAATGTTCCCTTGTTAACATATTGAATTCCACCCCTCTATATATATAGAATGAACTCCCTCAGCTTCATAGAGTCCAGTGAAAGCTGCTGAATAATGTTCCCTTGTTAACATATTGAATTCCACCCCCTCTATATAGAATGAACTCCCTCAGCTTCATAGAGTCCAGTGAAAGCTGCTGAATAATGTTCCCTTGTTAACTTATTGAATTCCACGCCGCCGCTTTGGAGTTTTCCCCAGATACTTAACGACAAAACTGGAAAAATGCGACATTTCGAAATCTAACATGAAATACTTACTGGTCTGCGATTCTGGCTTCCAGTAGACTTTTTTTTTTTTTTTTTTTTTTTTTTTGGCGATATCATTTGTAGTTTTCTTCGATTTACATGATGTTAAATAAAAGAGATAAATTATTTTAGGTGATGCAAAACCTTTGGTCATAGCTGCACACACGCATGCACGCTGAAACACACACACACAGCAGCGACTCATTGTGCTGTCTAAAAAAAAAAAAAAAAAAGTATTTATTAAATCTCTCACCTCCGACACACGCAGAATATACAAATTGAAACCCTCTCTTATCCCCAGACCCCTGTGGCATTTGAGTGAGTCTAGGTTGTAACATGTTTTTTTTGTTTAAGTTCAATAACACACATGCCCAACACACACTTTTCTTTCTCTCATGTTACAACTCGCTACTCGCAACAGTATACGTACATTTTAAATTTTAAACGCACATTGTCTTGTGTTGGGTTTTATCGTAGTCCAAACGCATTATGTTAATAGATTGGATCACCAACCCTAGTTAAATTTGATCCTCACAACAAACAAACTTTTTGATGAGACAACCTAAACTCACTCTGTTTCTTTCTCTCTCTCTCTTTTCTAGGGGCCGTGGGCGAACAACATCCTGGTATTCCCCTTACTAATAATTACCTCCCCTCCCACCACACACCCATAATCCCCCCCCCCACCCCCCACCCCAAAAAAAAAAAAAAGAGAGAAAGAAAACACAAACAGTATAAAAAAAAAAAAAACACCACCACATGGAAAAAGAGGAAGAAAACCGGAAGGAAAAAAAAAATAAAAAAAATCTTCCTACTTTCTCACCTGGACAGGACAAGCAAGTGTGGGAGAATCGTGGTTCTAATGATATCCTATAATTAACTTGTGTTGCTTACAGGCACGTGCACATGTGTGCGATGCCTGTGTGTGTGTGTGTGTGTACACACGTGTTTGTGTGGCGCTGGACAGCCCCTGCAGTGGGTAAGATGTTTTTTTGGTGGTGGGGGGGGGGGCGGTGTCAAGGTTTTGGGATGATGCAGTATTGTACTTGGCCTCGCTCTCTTAATTGTGACAAGAGCATGGATGCACAAAGGGATCTCTTTATTTTCAATGTTTCTGTGGAACTGAAACAGAAGATGTGTGTTTTTGAAGTTGAATTATTTATTTATTTTTTTTACATGCCACATTTCCCTGAATGGCAGATTTTTTCCACCCTCTTTCTGGCTTTTTTTTTTTTGTCCCCCATGTAGTTTTTTTTTTTTTTTTTTTACTCATTTCACTTTTGGACTAACCTCTCCCTTTTCAGTCTTTCTTAACCGCTCTCCTTTTTCTTACCTCTATCCTTTTTTCTCTCTCTCTCTCCCTTTTTAAAGACTGCATGATAAACTAAAGATTTTTAAGCTCTCAAACTTTATCAAATGCTGCACATTGTTTAGTTTACTAAGAGTTTGTCAGCAGTCTTTTTGAAGTGTGACATGAACCCTCACAGCTCTGCTTCCCTTCCCCTGACCTTAAGCCCCCCTCCTTTCTCACTAGGCGACATTGCTGGCTTTCTTGTAACGGCTTGCATGCAAAAACATGCTCTGTGTGTGTGTGTGTGTGTGTGTGTGTGTGTGTGTGTTGAAAACTCATACCAGGCAACCAGTTACATGTAACCAACTGCAGCCAGTTGCCTCGTGTATGGAGAAGGGTGGGCTTCACTCCCAGCAACCCCCTCCAGCTTTCCCCGTCACCCCTTGTATTACACACTACTTCTCGTTGCAGGTGTCCCGTCCCCCCTCCTTTCTCGACTGTCTCCCCCCTGTCCCCCTGTCCCCCCTGTCCCTGTATATTAGACCACTACTTCTCGTTGCAGGTTTCAGGACCAGTGGAGACTGAGCACCCCTCCTCCTCCTGTGGCTGCAGCGCCCCCTACAGTGTCAGCGGCGTCTCTCTCTCTCTCTGGTCCCGCCATGCACCACCACACGCACCCCATCCTGTCTGTGTGGGGGGGCGGGGGAGGGGGGCTGGGTGACCACAGGCCCGCGCCAGGAGGGCTGTACTATAACAAGCGCTGAGCTGAACTCCACAGACAGATATATACAAAAAGATAGAAGTGTTAGAGCAAGCCAGAAAGCCACTGCTGTTTTAATGAGAGAGCGCGAAAGAGAAAAAAGGGGGCTATTATTATTATTCTTATTCTTCTTATTATTATTATAATAGAGCACCTGCCCTGCTTGTCAGCCCCCATTTGAGACAGTGGGGCCTGAGGAGTGAGTTGGCAGGCTTAAAAAAAGAAAATATGAGGGGTTGAAGGGTGAAAAGAAAAAAAGGGGGGGGGGGTGTTTTTTGTGGGGTGAAAAAGGAGGTATTGAAGGGGAGGAGGGTTTAAAAAATAAATAAATGAAAGGACCTGGTTTGGTTTTTGTTTTTGTTTTTAATAAAAAAAAAAAATGAAAAAAGATTCTGTAATTAGAAAAAAAAAATTTAAAAAATTGTTAAATTAATTCTTGTTGTGTTTTGTTTATTTTGGGGGGAGGGGGTTGGAGATGCTGAAACAGCTGTTGGGATGGAGTTGGTGACACTGGTTTGAGGTCGCATCTCAAGTCATGGACGGTTGTTTCATTGCTGCCTACATGTGGTGTGCCCTGAGGCTGTAGTCAGGGTTCAGTTAAACATTTACAGTGTTGGGTGTTTCGTTGAATTACTAAACTTTGTTGAATTGCTTTGCTTGTTAGCTCAGCTCTAACCAAGTGGTGATTGTGTTGCAAGAAGGTTCAGACATGTCTTCCATGAAATGAAGAGACTGGACGGAGATGTGCTGGTTTGCAGATGCATTTTATTAACTACACTACAGAGACTAACACATACACAGCTTGGTCCCACACACTGATTATCAGCTCCGGGGGTGTTGCTGCAGGTTTTCTACTCTTCATCCATAGATTTCTTTAATAGAAAAGCAACAAAAAAAAGGAGGGTTAGAGAAACTAATACATATAGCTGCCATTCATAAATTTCAAGGTGATCTACGGTTTCGCTTGCGGAGCGAAGTGTTTTGGTTTCCTCCCCCATCTTTTATGCAGACTCACCTTGCTGCCAACGTCACGGGTCTTGGCGCGGAGCTTGTTGACCTGCGACTCGGCGATATCAGCCCTCTCCTCGGCCTCGTCCAGCTCATGCTGCAGCTTTCGGAACTTGCCCAGGTTAGTGTTGGCATTCTCCTCCTGACAGTCACACACAAGGGCAAAGTTAGTGGTTCATCTGTAATCTTGGGTTGAATGGAAACTGCTTAGACACGTGGATGAGAAGAGAATGTAGTTACTTACAGCCTCCTCGGCGGTTCTCTTGTACGCCTTCACCTTCAGCTGCAGCTTGTCCACCAGGTCCTGGAGGCGGGCCATATTCTTACGGTCCTCCTCCGTCTGCAGAGAAGTTGAGAAGAAAAGTTTCAGTTTAACACAGTTCGATAATCTGCAGTTGGATTGACAATCACAACTCTACTGAAGTTCAAACTGTAGGACAGGGCAACGTGACCTGACCTGGTAGGTGAGCTCCTTGATACGTCTCTCAAATTTCCTGACTCCCTTCACAGAGTCGCTGCCTCTCTTCTGCTCTGCCTCCAGCTCGTTCTCCAGCTCCCGCACCTGAATTGATGATACAGTACAGAAAGTCAGAACGCAGACTCCTGACTTGGAGAGGCCTGTGTATCAGTCTGTTAATTTAAATCCTGGGGCAAGTTTGAGGATTTGCTCTTTTGAAGTAGAATTACCCAAAGCATTCTCTGACAAAAGGTTTTACAACTTAGTGCCTTGAATGTTGTTTTTTTTTTTTTTTTAACTGCATAATCAAATTTCTATAGCACCATATCTTACGAAATTTCAATATAGGAAATAATGGAGCAAAATGGCAAACTCTACTAAAATATGAGAGAGAGAGAGACATGTAAAAACAAAATCGGGATATTGAGCAGTTAATACTACAACAATGGAAGTGTTTTGCCTGTGAGATACAGATAGACCTGTAACTGCCAGGCACTGACGCACCTGAAATCGCAATGACAGAAAGATGTCAGGTACTGATGGCTAGATATGATTATATAAATCAAGGTCTGTAACTGCAAGCCACTTACGCGGGACTCAAGCTTTTGCAGCTGCTTCTTGCCGCCCTTCATGGCGATTTGCTCGGCCTCGTCCAGACGGTGCTGCAGGTCCTTGATGGTCTGCTCCATGTTCTTCTTCATGCGCTCCAGGTGAGCGCTGGTGTCCTGCTCCTTCTTCAGCTCCTCAGCCATCATGGCAGCATCAGTGATGGCCTTCTTGGCTTTCTCCTCAGCGTTCCTGCACTCCTGCACAGCCTCCTCCACCTCTGTCTGCAGCTGGGACGTGTCGCCCTCCAGCTTCTTCTTCTGGTTAATCAGGCTGGTGTTCTGCACAGAGAGTGAGAGAGACCCAGGTTACAGGAGACTGACTGGGGAATCAGGCTAGTATTCCATAGTCATCTCTGCTCCAGTGCTGTCGTACCTGTGAGTGCAGTAGCTGCACTCTCTCACTGATGTCCAGCAGCTCCTGTTCAGCCAGCTTGCGTCCTCTCTCTGTCTGTTCCAACACCGCCCTCAGCTCCTCCAGCTCAGCTTGAAGGAGATTGTTGCGTCTCTCCACTATGGCGATGTTCTCCTTCAGGTCATCGCTGGCACGCAGGGAGTCGTCCAGCTGGAGCTGAGAGTCCTGGAGGTCAAAAGATCAAACAAGTTCAAGCTTTCTGAATTAAAATATTCACAAGGGGGCTTAAACTAGTCTAAGATAAGTGCTAATCAGTGTCTAAAACCATGAAGATGGAAGTAACCTTCACAACAAGCCAAGGCTATCTGAGAGGATCTTTTTGTTGTTACCTTCAGGTGGGCGTGGACACTCTTCAGCTGCTTCTGGGACTCTGCAGCCTGCCTGTTGGCCTGGCTGAGCTGGATCTCCATCTCATTGAGGTCTCCCTCCATCTTCTTCTTCACCCTGAGGGCTTCGTTCCTGCTGCGGGTCTCTGACTCCAGGGAGGTCTGCAGGGTCTCCACCACCCTCTGGTTGTTCCTCTTGGCCTGATCCATCTCCTCGTCCTTCTCAGCCAGCTTGCGCTCAATCTCAGCCTTCACCTGGTTAAACTCCAGCTGAGCTCTCAGGATCTTCCCTTCCTCGTGCTCCAGGGAGGCCTGCCAGGAGACAACAAGCTCTTTTTAGCTGTGTAACCGGAGAGTTTACAGCTGGATTAAACAGACCAGCAATACATGTTTAAAACACCAGCAGCTTTTTCTTTATGAACTATACTCCAGGTTCCCATTGGAAATCACAACAGGGGGTCAGAGTTAGTTTGTAAATGATTAGTTTAAAAAGCAGTTTCTCTGCCCCATTACATCTCATTCTGCTGCTTTCTACAAGGTCTCTCACCTCAGCCTCCTCCAGAGCAGACTGTATTTCAGACTTCTCCTGCTCCAGCTGCTTCCTAGCCTTCTCCAGCTCATGGATATTCTTGCCTCCCTCACCAAGTTGCTCAGTCAGGTCAGAGATCTCCTCTGAGGGGCAGAATAATCAGCAATTAATTTCTATTTTTTTAATTCATTCATTTTTTATTCATTCGTGTTAAGTTAAGTTCGTGTTAAGTTTTCTTTACAGAGAAGACTAACTCCCTGTAAGAATCTAATGCTGGTGCTTTTCTGTGTGGATCCCCCACCTTGCAGGTTCTTGTTCTCCCTCTTCAGGGTCTCCAGGTTGTCCAGAGCCTCCTCATAAGCGTTCTTCAGCTTGAAGAGTTCAGTGCTCAGGGACCTGGCCTCCTTCTGGGAGCCCTCCAGCTCACTCTGCGACTCTTCAAACTTCTGCTTCCACTCGTTCAGGACCTGGCATGGGTACGGTGAGAACAAGTCATTACAATCACATTGTAAAATAGGTTTCAAAATACAGCGGCACCCTTAACTAAACCTAATGTATTCTCTTCATCGAAACCCCCAAATCTCACCTTGTCAAAGTTCCTCTGCTTCTTGTCTAGAGCAGCGGCTGCTGCGTTGGACCTCTCCAGGTCCACCATGAGATCTTCAATCTCGTTCTGCAGCCTGTGTTTGGTCTTCTCCAGGGAGGAGCATTTAGCATTCACAGCCTCGACGGCTTCCTCCGCGTCCTGCAGCCTCTGAGCCAGCTTCTTCCTGGGAAACGGGTAAAGAGAGAAAGGAAAGGAGAGGAGAGGCTTTCAGTTAGATCAGGGAGGGTAGCAGAATGAAGAGGTTCCCCTCAACTGTGTTTCTGGGAATTGGGTTTTATACTAACTTAATTGATCCCACTTTTAAAACATTCTAAAGGGTTTTGAGGTATACTCTGAGGATGTGTGTTAACTGAACTGGTGTGCAGCAGCAGAGCAATGTGTAACTAAGCTTTATGAAACCCGAGGGGACACCTTTCTTACCAGTCTTGCCTCTCTTACCCGTTGACTTGACTTGCAACAAACAAACTTTTCGCTCGTCTTATATTTTAAATCGGGAACATAATTCAAGCAAAAAGCTTATGTGTTACAAGAACGTTCTTTTAAGACAAAGCAGCTGTTTGCATTCTAAATACATTCAGTTGTTTTCCAGAACCATCGAGAAACAAGCCTTCTGCACCTACCTTCTGAACAGAGTTTACTACTGATTAATGAAATGGGTACGCATAAGTTATAAACTACCAGATGTATAGTACAGCTGTGACCCTCACTTTAAAGGAGTGAATGTCTATTAACAGTAAAGGATGTTAATCACAGCTAGAGTGGTGGGTATTCTGTGTGTTTGAGTCTAGTTGCCCTTACTTGGCCTCCTCAAGCTCCTCAGTTCTCTGGATGGCGTCGGTCTCATATTTGGTTCTCCACTGAGCCACCTCCGAGTTAGCCTTGGAGAGACTGCGCTGGAGCTCAGCCTTGGCCTCCTGCTCCTCCTCATACTGCTCCCTCAGGAGGTCTGAGTCGTGGCGGGCAGACTGCACTGCATGGGCAAGTGCGTTCTTCGCCTGGGGAGACACCAGACAAACAGTTTACTATATAGAAACCCGGCTTTCAGACATCCTGTTTCATCAGAAGACAGTATTTGATGCTGCTTTACCTTCACTTCCTCTTCCAGTTGTCTCTTGAGGTCATCAACCTGCTGAGTGTAGGACTGCTTGCCTCTGGTCAGCTGAGAGACAAGAGATTCCTTCTCTTCGAGCTGCCGAGACAACTCGCCTAAACAGCAGCATGCAGACAAGGTGAGACAACCGAACTGCAGAGCTCTGCGGCTGCACTGTTACCACAGTGTGAATACAGAGAGACCGCGAGAAAGACTTCTAGATCAAACGTGTGTCAAAATAATTGAGGGGTGACCCGGAAATGCTTGATAGCTGACAATTTAACTTTCCTTTAGATAACTTGGTAAAAATGTCAGCGCCCTGGAGGAGAGGAAAATTCACTTCTAATCAACTTTTAAAACACTCAGTGCGGAAGTGAATTACCATTGAGTGATACTCCGTTGTAAAGGTGAGGTATGTTTTGAAATCAACACGTTACTGAGTGGATTTGTTTAAAGTACTTGTTAGTGGCAGTTACGAGTACCAGCACACCCCTAATGATTACACAGAGAGGGCAGGGTGCTCACCGTTCTCGGTCATCAGCTTGGCTCTTTGCGTGGAGAAGTCATTGAGGGATCGTTGGGCCTCCTCATACTTTGTCCGATACTCATTCATCTGGTCCTCTGTCGTGCGACACATCTTCTCCAGGTTCGTCTTCACAGCAAAATAACAATGGGAGACGTGTTGAGACCTAGTCTTCTATGACCAACTTTTCCTCCTTAATATTTATCATGAAAAACTGTTGATAATAATAAATCTGCCCTGGAACAGATTTGCATGGGAGCAACTGAATCTAGTGCCTGCCCATAGGCATTGGAATGCAGATTTTCTTTTCGTACAAGTGAATATAGTGTCGTTTCTTTGGCTTTCATGATGTGCCCATGTAAAACTGGAAAGCTGCGTTCCTTACCTTGGCTTTAGCGACATGCTCCATATTGGAGACCACATCGTCCAGCTCCAGTTTGAACTCGCTCTTTTCCTTCTCTAGTTTCTGCTTGACTCTCTGCAGGTTGTCAATCTGCTCCCCGAGCTCAGCCACGCTATCGGCTTGCTTCTTGCGGAGAGTGGCGGACGTGGCTTCGTGCTGCAGCGTGGCCTCTTCAAGGTCTCGCCGTAGCTTCTGGAACTCAGCCTCCCTCTTCTTGTTCATCTCGATCTGGGCTGAGGTGGCCCCGCCCGCCTCCTCCAGCCTCTCACTGAGCTCCTCCAGCTCTCGGGACAAGTCTGCCCGCTGCTTCTCCACCTTGGCACGGGCAGCTCTCTCTGCCTCCAGCTCCTCCTCTAACTCCTCAATGCGGGCCTGGGGGAGCGGCACATGAGCACACAGGTTATAACTGATACAGTATAAAGCGACTAATAGGCTTCTTGATAGGCACGAGTGGAACAGCACACAGTTTATATAGATACAGAAATACAAACAGGTCCTATGATCCTGATGGGCGGAATAAAAATTGCAGGTAATATAAGGTCTTTATATAATAATACAAGGGTAGTCAAAGGTGGGCTTTAAATTACCTGAAGCTCCTTCAGTTTCTTCTGGTACTGGGCTGACAGTGCCTGCTCATCCTCAATTTTACTGGTGAGCTGGCTAATCTCAAAGTCTTTCCTGGAGGAAAAGGTTAACAGTGTGGTTATATCACATTTCTACAATGCAGTCCTTTATCTTTATACAACACATAATACCTAGATTTTTTACTTACTTCTTCAGCCGCTCCTCCATTTGCTGCTTATCATTCTCCAGGTCCATTAGGCTCTCCTGGGTCAATTTCAAGTCTCCTTCCAGCTTCCTTTTGGCTCTTTCAAGGTCCATCCGCACCTTCTTTTCTTGCTCCAATGAGCCTTCAAGCTGGTAGGGGTAAAGACATTGTAGAAAAAATGTTGTTCAGTCCCCCATTCTTCTAAGATAGGTCCATAACTAATTATTAAGTAGACCACATACTCAATAGAGCTATCCCTGCAAGCCCTGCCCTACTATCTAAGTGGCTGTATGGGACAACTGAAACCCTGTGCTAAACTGGTTCATACTTCAATTGTGCAACCATGATTAAGGATGATGTCTGGTCTCTAGTATTGCAACTGTGTGGCAATCCAAAAGGAGACTGGTTAGCAGTTACATTTTTTCTAGCACGACTGCTGCACGGCCATCTCCGGGTGATCGCATGACTAAAGTATGAACCACCCTTTATGATTAACTCCCTGATACAGAGCACCAGTTGGTCTGTGATGCTCTGAGTGACTCACATCGTCGACCTGCTGCTCCAGCTTTGCTTTGGCCTTGGTCAGGGTGTTCACTTTGTCCTCCTCACTCTGCAGGTCATCCAGGGTTTGCTGGTGAGCCTCCTGCAGAGCCTTCTTCTCCTTGGTCAGCTTGGCGATGATGTCATCCAGAGCCGCCATTTCCTCAGTGAGGTTCTTCACCTGTTAATCAGAGAGCAGAGACTCAGCACCCAGAGCCCTCACAAACAGGATCTTCACAGACAAACAGACACTGACCTTGTTCTCAGTGGCGTGCTTCTCCTTCTCCACTTTGGCCAGGGTGAGCTCCAGATCATCAATATCCTTCTTCAGCTCAGAGCATTCATCCTCCAGCTTCCTCTTCTTGGATGTCAGCTCAGCATTCATCTCCTCCTCATCGTCCAGCCTCTCAGTCAGCTCTTTGGTTTTTGCTTCCAGTTGGATCTTTTGCTTGATCAGCTGGTCGCACCTCTCCTCTGAATCGTTCAGTGTATCTTGTTCCTGAAAAGACAACAGAAAAGAATAAGCACAGAAACCCAGTTGAAACTAAAACCCATTTGTCTCAGCACCAACCCAGACTAAGGCACCATCAAAGCATTTACTAAAAGCTTAAAGTCATACATTTGGCCCAAAACTCTGGTGCCAGTTCTATGTTTTCTCATTGCTGCATTTTGTAATGATGAAATTAAGTTAACATAAGGATCTTCATATGGGTTTATATGTGTACAGGGTTGACTCACCGACTGGACTTGCAGCTGCAGGTCGTTCTTCTCTTGGAGAAGAGAGACCATCTTCTCTTCCAGCTCCTTTCTGCGGGCCTCAGACTTTGCGAAAGCCTCCTTGAGTTTCAGGAACTCATCCTTCATGTTGGCCATCTCTTTCTCATTCTCTGCACTCTTCAGCAGAGGCTTGATCTTGAAGAAGAGCTTCATCCAGGGCCAGTTCTTCACACCCATGAAAGCACGGATGTTCCACTGGATCACCAGCAGGGCGTCTCTGCAGGAATTAATCGCCAGAGTATTAGGAAGGAAAGCGATTGGGTTTAATTAGAAGGCACAGGCATACTACTGCAACAGAAAATAATCAACAAAGAGATGAGGAAATAAGATAAAAGTTCAATACTACTCCTTCAAAGCGATCGGACTGTAAAATGTAAGATGCTTGCTTGAGGACTGTTAGGCAGCTGACTTGCACCAAACCTCAGTTACGGTTAGTTAAGTATTTTTTTAAGTTTGCTTTGTGAGGTGGAAAGATGGCAGTTGACTGTAGGCCAATCGTAAGTAGTAATAATACCAGACCTGCGCTCAACAATCTTATGGTACTCAATTCTTGAGAGAAGACCGCGAGACTGCGCCTGGATGCCGGTGATGATGAGAGACAAGCGATCATCTCTCATCTCTTCCAGCTGACCCAGGAGACCAGCCTTGAAGAACACCTGGCAACAAAACAAAAGGGAGCTCCTGAATTCTTTAAATGGGTGTTAATCACACAAAGTATTCAGGGTAAAATGGTGTCAGTCCTACCTTGGTGTGTCCCAGCCTATACTGGGTATGATCGATGTCCAGGGATCCCAGCAGTTTCTCTGTTCCCTTCTTGCTGTCTATGAACTGGCCCTCTGGGATGGCAGAAGGGTTCAGGATACGGTATCTGTGAAGGTAGGCAGGGAATCAGCTGGGTATCTACAAAGCTCTTCATGGGGAATTATAACAAGGGCACTGCTTGAGAGATGTACCTCTGTTTGAAGTCTCCGTACAGGATCCTGTTGGGGAAGCCCTTCCTGCAGATTCTGATGCCTTCCAGCACACCGTTACAGCGGAGCTGGTGCATCACCAAAGGGTTTTCCATCAAACCTGGAGTCTTGCTTTCGTTGGGGATCAGGCAACGCACAAAGTGAGGGTGAGTTGTCTTTAGGTTGGTCATCAGCTTGTTCAGGTTTTCCTAAAACCGAATACACCGGTGTAAACATAACCTGTACACTACAGTCAGCCTTTGAAAAGCATAAGAAAATGCAATTTAGATGTAATCGTGCAGCATTTTGACGGAAGCTGTTTTTACAGGTTCTGTTTTATTTAAACTGTAGGCTCTGCTTGTCTTACCCTGTGCAGAGCAGACACTGTCTGGAAGGACGACCCCTTCTTCTTGCCGCCTGCCTTGCCTTTCCCACCAGAATCGACTAGAACCACAGACACATCACAATTCAATGCTGATATCACCTAAATCTACACTTAATGTAACGCATAAGAAGCTCATTTTCAGTTTACTTTATGATATAAGAATACCAACCTGAAGATATTTAAAGAGCCACATCAAATTAAACTGATTAAATGCAAGGCACTGTTGTGTATTTACCTGAATCTGCTCCAGCATAATTACAAAAAAGGTTAGACAAAAGCTTGAGGTTAGACTTCTGGTAGAGCCCGACCACAGTCTCATTCAGAGGGTCCTTGTTCTTCACCAGCCAGGCCGAGATGTTGTAATCTACAGTGCCAGCATAGTGGACCAGAGCAAAGTGAGCCTCTGGTCTTCCTTTGATGATCCTGGGCTTCTGGAAGTTGTTGGATTTGCCCAGATGGTTGTCGTACAGCTTGGCTTTGAAGGTTGTGTCACTGGCCTTGGGGAACATGCACTCCTCTTCAAGGATGGACATGATACCCAAGGGCTAGGGTGAGGGAGAAAGAGTCGGTTAGCTCAGTAAACACTGAACAACTAAATCATACCATATTCCATTGCCTAATTACTGATCCAGAGCCCTACCTTCTCAATGAGTTCGATGCAGGCTTGCAGGTCCATGCCGAAGTCAATGAACTCCCAGTCAATGCCCTCCTTCTTATATTCCTCTTGCTCCAGCACAAACATGTGGTGGTTGAAGAACTGCTGCAGCTTCTCGTTGGTGAAGTTGATGCACAGCTGCTCAAAGCTGTTGAACTGCAACAAGAGACAAGAAAAACTAAAACATTTTAGATATCTGACGTGCTGGGACGCCAACAAAAACCTTCAGTTGCCCTTCTTATTTTTGACCTTAGCACTTTGTTCTTATTTTCAGAATAACCCTCAGGATGTATGAAAAGTTCAAAGACACAAAGACACTCACATCAAAGATCTCAAAGCCAGCAATGTCCAGCACACCAATGAAGTACTGGCGGGCCTGCTTGGTGTCCAGGGATTGGTTGATTCTCACCACCATCCAGTTGAACATTTTCTCGTACACTGACTTGGCCAGTGCACCGATGGAGTATGAAACCTGTGGGAAGTGACCACAATCATATATTGCCATGCAGATTTGTATTCATACACACAATAAGATGCAATGCCTCAAGTGGGCAAACTAGGCAGATGTTTTGTGCTTTTTTTTCTGGGACTAACCTGTTGCACATTTTGTCCCTTGGTGACATACTCATTCCCTACTTTGACTCTGGGGTGACACAGTGCCTTGATGAGATCAGCCGAGTTCAGCCCCATCAGGTAGGCAGCCTTGTCAGCATCTAGGAATTAAAGAAATACCCAACAATAATAACCATTGCTGTTGCTGTGGGTAAATGTGATAGTCTTGATACAGATACTAATCGACTGGAGTTTAACTGACATTTACTAGAAGACAATGACAATGCCCTGTTCTCTCTCCCCTGGGGGCTGAGCTACACTCCCCCTTCTCCCTTTCACACAGTCAGACCCACCTTCAGTGCCGTCAGCCTCTGCCTGCTCCTCCCTCTGCTTCTGCTTGAACTTCATGTTGCCATAGTGCATGATGGCACCTGTCAGCTTGTAAACTCCATTTTTCTCCTCCTGAGTGAAGCCAAGCACATCAAAGGCACTCTGCAGGATAGAGAAAAACAGAATAAGAGACCCTGCTTCACTGCCTGAGGTCTGCTTACTCCGTTTAGTAAAAAAGGCTTAGCTAACAGGCTGAGAGCTATACTGGGCTCTCCAGGTATGAGAGGATTCCAGCTTCTCACTCTGGGTCTATGAGTGGGACTCCTTGCACCCTGTTGGCTCAGAGGGTGTGTAAAGACAGACCCCTGTAATATTAGAGAGAGTCCACACTCACATCTGTGGCCATCAGCTCATCAGCATCATCGATGGAGGCGACAGTGACTTCACCCTGAGAGATGAAGGCGTAGTCGTAGGGATTGTTGGTGATCAGGAGCATTTCTGAGAAAGAGGGACAATACAATGTCAGCATGCCTCCTGTCTGCTTATATAATCCTACACTCACACTCTTGAGTGAGGACAGGAATACTGACCTAGCAGCTCTGGCTTCTTGTTGGACAGGATCTGGTAGAAGATGTGATAGTCTCTCTCAGCCTTGAGCTGAAAGGTCACACGAGACTTCTCCAGGAGGTCTGGAACAAACAGATGTCAGATTAAACTTCAATATCAAAGGGAATGCTACAAATTAAAAACACTCTTATATAAATACTTACAGGTCTCAATGTCAGCAGAAGCTAGCTTGCCACTGGCTGCAAAGTGAATTCGGATGAATTTACCCTGAGGAGCAGAAAGAGAACAATGGGTGCCAGTCGAGAGAAATCACTTCTTGTAAATGAAAACAACATCTATAAAAGGATCAGTCTTGCACTCTTCCCCTGATTTAATCTCACTTTATTAAATATTACTGACCAATTACAGCAGAGAGGAAAATAATAGCAAACTGGACCAGTGGTGTATACTGATAATGATGGGTATACTCACAAAACGTGAGGAGTTGTCATTCCTCAAGGTCTTGGCGTTACCAAAAGCCTCCAAGGCTGGGTTTGCCTGGATGATTTGATCCTCCAAACTCCCCTGTCATTGAACACAAACAGACTGTCAGTAGGGAATTGCTAACAGAGCAGGTTAATACAATACAGTATAATACAAATGTATTTTTATATAGCGCCCTTCACGCCATGGCATCCCAGAGTAAAAAACAAAACAAAACTATATATATATATATGTTTGCACAACAGCAAAAAGTTCCGACTCACCTTGCTAGAGGCAGTTGCATCCTTCTTGCCACCAGCTGCAGCAATGCTGGCAAAATACTGGATGACTCTCTTGGTGTTCACAGTCTTCCCAGCACCAGATTCTCCGCTGTGGGCACAGTAACAAGTAGGGTGAGTGTTTCACTAAAAGGAAGGACTTTAACAGGCAGCACTGCACTGCAGTGTGGCAAGCACTGAAACACTCCATTCAAAGCGTTCCTACACGATCACAACCACAGCTATATTTCAGCATTGAAACACTG
Source organism: Huso huso (assembly GCA_036884735.1). Taxonomy (NCBI): domain Eukaryota; kingdom Metazoa; phylum Chordata; class Actinopteri; order Acipenseriformes; family Acipenseridae; genus Huso; species Huso huso. Next base: position 7,775,503 of record CM072709.1, on the reverse strand, counting down.
CATTGAAAGCACTGCAGCACGATAGCAATCCCTAAAACACTGCATTGCCAGCTCCCCAGCACAAGCCCTACAGCTTTGGCCAAAAGTTTTGCATCACCCTCTATATTATTATTATTATTATTTCTTAGCAGACGCCCTTATCCAGGGCGACTTACAATTGTTACAAGATATCACATTATACATTATTTCACATTATACAGATATCACATTATTTTACATACAATTACCCATTTATACAGTTGGGTTTTTATTGGAGCAATCTAGGTAAAGTACCTTGCTCAAGGATACAACAGCAGTGTCCCCCACTGGGGATTGAACCCACAACCCTCTAGTCAAGAGTCCAGAGCCCTAACCACTACTCCACACTGCTGCCCTATATAGAATTAACTTAATTTTGCTTCATAAAGTCGATAGAAACCTGCTGAATAATGTTACGTTAACATATTGAATTACATACCGCCTTTTAGTTTTCCATATACTTAACGAAAAACTGACAAACTGTGAAAAATGTGATATTGAAAGCTAACATGAAATACCACTATTCTAACTAGTAGGGCTTCCGGTAGACTTTTTTTGCTATATCTTTTTGTAGTTTCTTTGATTACATGATGTTAAATAACAGATCTAAATTATGTTCAGAATTATGTCTCAATCCTAAAATTCTAGGTGATGGAAAACTTTTGGCCGTAGCTGTATGTAAAGCTCTTAATCACTCCTTCCTTAGGTTTCCAGCAGTGCACTACATTGATCAAGTGACTTACGTGATCAAGACGGACTGGTTTTCTCTGTCTGAGTGAGAGAAATAAAAAATAAAAATAAAGTATTATTACATGTAATGCTCTGATTAAGTTAAAATTTGATTTCAAGTGTCAAACTGTCAAATATAATTATAACTTTTACATTTTCTATTGAATTCCAAATCATTATTTTTTTTTTATAAATGTCACCCTTTTTCAAATTAACAACCAAATATTGAAAAACGACCTATTTCTGTTCTGTTTCCACCCGTGCAAAGTTTACAAGGAGAAAGCCAGTTGTAAATGTTAAAATTATACTAAAAAAGGGTAGTTGCAGGATCTAAAGATGTGGGCTGTTTGTGTGTGTTTTACCTGTCAGCATGTACTGATAGGCGTTGTCAGAGATGGAGAAGATGTGAGGGGGAGCCTCAGTCCTCTTCTTGCCTCGATATGCATTGACCACCTCTGCATTGTACACAGGTAGCCACTTGTAGGGGTTCACTGTCACACAGAAAAGCCCAGAGTAGGTCTGAAAGGGAGAAGCAACACTCAGTATGTGTCAGTCTATCAGTGGGTTTAGGGTTTGAGGTCACTCTGTACTCACGTAGATCATCCAGGCTGCATAACGCTCTTTGAGGTTATACAGCACGGCGGGCTCGTGCAGGAAGGTGAACATGGCCATGTCTTCAATTTTATCATACTTGGGCGGGTTCTGAGGGTGGACATCGCACTCCTTCACTGTGACAGTCTGGAAAACAACACAGACAAGCCCTCAGGTTAGCACTCATTTATAAAAATAAAAAAAAAACCTTGGAAATTGCAACACTAGATCCTGTCCATGACTACATTTAAGAAAGGGTCTTAAAATGGTTTTATCTGCATAGTCCAGTAATTCAATATTTGTTCACAGTTTTCAGTGGCTTAAACTGTCACTTTTTAAAATATTTGCTGCACAAATATGTTTTCCAATGTTTGAATGTTTTTTTTTTAAAACTGCAGTGTATTTTGAGCTATATTTGCACAGTATGTTAATGTAACTAAAACTCTTTAATGATGAAGCCTAAAAATAAGGAGGATACTAGAGCTACCGTTAAGCCATTTAGCTTTGAAGCCTACCCACCTGTCCAGGTTTTATCACTTGGGTTCTTACCTTGCCTTCGTAAGTGTCGGCAGTGACTTTGTCACCGTCGCGGCTGATGATCCTGGCCTTCACGTACTCCGTCAAGGGATCCGTGACGAAGCACTCCTTCTTCATGTCGAAGGGCTTGGTCTGCGCCTCCAGACGCTCCTTATCGGACTTCCGCAGGTAGGAGGCGGCGGCCCCAAACTCAGCCATCTGCGCGTCACCCATTTTCAGATCTACACAACAGACAATGTGATTTTTAATGAATGCCCATTCATATTCCCTGCTTTTCCAACTCTTGTCCAAAATATTTAGACTTAATTTACACCACTTCCTGATGAAAAATGTGCAATAAGTGTCAGGGACCACTTCATGGGAAACTACGGAAAAACTTTACAAAGGCTACAATAACAACACCAGAATTTTTACTGGTATCGAAAACAATAACAACATTTGGCAGACAAAATACGGGACTAATTGACTCAGTGTAACTGAGTGCTTTATACAGACAGTAGCATTTAGGCTACAATTTTGATAATCCTACTGAAATGGTATGAACAAAAAAAAAAAAAAAAAACACTGCAGTTCAAAATGTTTATAGACAGCAAAAACAGATTGTCCTACCTTATGTAGTGAAAACCAAGCAAGAAACCCTATAATGAGACAGAAGAAGACAAACAGTGAGAGTGAGACCTGGGAGAGAGCTTCAACTAAACTTCAGGAACTAACTGCCGTTTGGTTTTCCACCAGCAGATGGCAGCCTAGGGCGAGGTTTGAAGACGTCCACTCACTGTTCATTCTTTTAAAACAGAATTGACAAAGCCCTCCCCTGTTCACCCCCTCAAAATCAAGAACTGTGGCATATTTTCCTATGTATCACAATGATTTATTTAAGTTTAATTATAACCCATGTTAAAACATGTTCATATGCACATTAACTACAAATAATAAATGATACAGGCATAAATTGGAGTGATTTCTATAATCTTTTTGAGTTACTCTTAAAAGTTGTGTTTGTTTTCTTTAAAACAAAAATGGTGCAAATTGCACACTGGAGTACACAAGAGTTAAAAACCAGTGACTCATTTGCAGCAAATATTGTATTTTTTCTCTTCAGTATCAATGAACACAAAAGATATTCAGCAGAAACAATGCATGCTTAATAATACAACAACAGCTCCCTTCTACTCCTCAGACCCAATCAGTGCTTACCTTGAGATGGTTTGGTAGCTTCTCTTCTTCCAGACCCTGCTGCTCCCCTTTATAAAGAAAACAACTCTCCCAAATTTGGAGGTGGCTTCCCAGGAGGCAGGAATCTAATTGTGTCTCCGTGTCTGGTGAGGGGAGGGTGTGTGTCTTTGTCTCTATGGGTGCTGTTGTCTCTATTGTCCTTATTAGGTATTTCCAGAGATGGTCGCATAGCCGTCTGACGCTGTCAGCAGGGCGGATAGTCAAACAGACAAACATGCATATTCTTAGAAACAGCTGTGGACAAAGGTTTTACATCACCTTATAGAATGAACACATTTTTTTTCATAAAATCGAATGAAACCTGCTGAATAATGTTACGTTAACATTGAATTACATACTGTTTTCCATATACATATCAAAAAATTGAATAATGTGACATTTCGAAAGCTAAAATGAAATACTACTGTACTGTACCCCTGAGCAAGGTACTTTACCTAGATTGCTCCAGTAAAAACCCAACTGTATAAATGGGTAATTGTATGTAAAAATAATGTGATATCTTGTAACAATTGTAAGTCGCCCTGGATAAGGGCGTCTGCTAAGAAATAAATAATAATAATAATAATAATAATAATAATACTATTATGGCTTACGGTAGACTTTTGTGATATCTTTTTGTAGTTTCTTTGGTTAAAACTTTTGGCCATAGCTGTGTGTTTATTGATAGCAGCCGTGCCGCAGGGCTGTTGAAGGACTGTAGGCAGAATAGAGGGGATCATTATCAGCCATTTCAGAGATCCGCACTGAACAGAAAAACAAAAATACAGCTATGGCCAAAGTTTAGCATCACCTAGAATATTAGGATTGAGATATATTACAAAAAAAAAAAAGAAAACTGTATGAACATAATTTAGATCTTGTATTAAACATAATGTAATCAAAGAAAATACAAAACGATAGGGTAAAAAGTCTACAGGAAGCCATAATAGTACTACAGTGTTTCATGTTAGATTTCGAAATGTCACATTTTTCAATTGTCAATTTTTCATTAAGTATATGGAAAACTACAAAGCGGTATTTAATTCAATATGTTAACGTAACATTATTCAGCAGGTTTCATTCAACTTTCTGAAGCAAAATTAAGTTAATTCTGCAAAACTTTTTGCCATAGCTGTAGTTTGAGTATAAGTGTGTGTTCTTGACTACCACCCATGCTTAAGAGCCTAAAATCTTAATTTTTTTATATTTTATATACATTTAGATATTGACACTGGAAAGATCCACTGAGATTTAACATCTCATTTGCAGGGAAGGGGAGCTGGAAACTTGGACAATTAGCCAGGGTGAGGATGAATGTGTTTTATTGACTTGGTGGCTGTCGTTGAGCCTGTGTGAAATGACCTCTATTAACAAGGGACACAGGCTACCTTTGCAGACTTTCTTTTAGAAAGGGAATAGTTAGAAATGGAGACTGAACTGCTACGCAAAATAGGTGCCCCCCCCACCGCCCCACAACTCCGCTACAAGTTTGAGACAGAGACTGAACTTCCCTTTCACTGCCACTCCAGAGCCAAGCAGGGCAATGTGGGGAGCTCTCATTGCTATTGCTTGTGAGCTCTGGGGGTAAACGGGCAGGACTATTTTTTCGTTAAACAACAGGCCTGACAGTGCAGAACGTGATACCCAAAATGCATCGCAATTGTCATCTGCCTCCCGCTTTAAACCGAACCCAAGACCAAGGTTAGCGTTAATCTTAGCCTACTTGTCCCCAGAATGCATCTCTCTGACATTGCATTGTTTCTTTCCCTTTATCCTTGAGTACAAAGATAACCCTGTGAAATTCCTGCCCTGCGCCACTCTCTGATTGAGGAGGACAGCTTGTGCTCCATTTTCAGGGCAAGACTTTATCCTAATGTTTCTATAGGATCAGTTGCAGCAGGTGCTAGAAAAGTTCTCCTTATACATAGATGGAGACGGAGAGACAGAGGCATGACGCTGATAGAATCACATGGTGTTAATGGTGATACTGCACAGACACACTAATTAGGAGTGAGATTGTGTTTCACAGAGGGATATAGCGAATCTCTGATTGATCTGTTGTGAGATGGGGGAGAATCTTAAACTCCTCAACCTAAACCCTGGAACACAATGCAGTGTTTTTCATAAATCAGGCTTTTTTATTACTTGGAGAAGAGGTGGAGACTTCAGCTTTGAGTTGTATCAATATAAAGGGTAAGCTTCTACAAAAAAGGGCCAAGTTGCAAAGTTAGCTACTTTAGATCCATCTATTGCGAGACAGGAACAGACAAGATTTCTTATTCCCTTACCTGTCAAACATATGGAAAGGGCATGGTGATTCATGGTGAACATCGGGTACCCTGTATATTACTTTATAGGAATGCAGTCCGGTCTAAAATAATAGGGGCCCGCTCTATAATGGGATGGTCAGAACATCTTTCTGACCTCCACCTACACTGGCAGATCTCTACACTAATGCAGTGCACAAAACAGTAACTTATTACTACAGCTCTGGACAAAAGTTGTGCATCACCCTATGGAATGAACTCGTTTTGCTTCATAAAGTCGAATGAAACCTGCTGAATAATGTTACGTTAACATATTCAATTACACACCGCTTTGTAGTAGTTTTCCAGATACTTCACGGAAAACTGACATGAAAAAAGTGACTGTAGACTTTTTTTTTTGAAAATATTATTTAGTAGTTTCTTTTGATTATATGATGTTAAATAAAAGATAAAAATTAAGTTCATATAGCTTTTTATTTTATTTTTTTTATTTAATTACGTCTCAACCCTAAAATTCTAGGTGATGCATCTTACTGCATTCTCTTCACTTTCTATAGCTTTAACACTCTATATTCTTCTACTACTGCTGTGCAGGACAGAGGAGTTTGATTTGTGCTCCACTTCACGCATGCTGAGTTTCCACTGAAAGGGGCACATACCAGTATATCTAGGTAGGAAACTTGTTTGAAATTTGAAAAGCCAGCAATGGTAAAGGGAAGGTAGTGAAACGTTTTCCTGAATTTCCATGCCACTTAATTTATTTAGTAGACGCCTTTATCCAAGGAGACTTACAGAGACTAGGGTGTGTGAGCTATGCATCAGCTGCAGAGTCACTTACAACTACGTCTCACCCGAAAGACGGAGCACAAGGAGGTTAAGTGACTTGCTCAGGGTCACACAATGAGTCAGGGGCTGAGCTGGGATTTCAACCGGGGACCTCCTGGTTACAAGCCCTTTTCTTTAACCACTGGATCACACAGCCTCCATTTATTTGACTCCTTAATGACAAATCATCAAGGGAATACACGCTACAACTGGGGGCCCTACCTAAAGGCTTCATCAGTCAATTCAATATAAAAAGGTCAGATCAGGGAGTAGTCAGCAAGTTCCTGTCTTCAAAGCTGTGAATGCTGGAGGTTAATCATCTCTCACACTTTCCTTCTGTCTCAGTGAAAATGAAAGGTAAGCAGCCTGGAGAAACAGTTCACAGAAACAGAGGAGTTAGCAGTGAGTCAGTCTATCAGGGGAGTCAGGAACATTCAGAGGCACTGAACCCAATTCCACACCCCATCTCCCCCTTCCCCCTCAAGGTCACTGTGACATTGGCTCTGACGTTGCCAAGCATTTTTCACATCCCATCGGAGTGTCAGCTGATTAGAACTGCTCAGCTGCACACCTTCGTGAGGTCAAACCCTCTCTATTGTCTGCTCTTCTAGTTTTTATTATAAATCTTAGAAAATCTGAAATATTTTCTATTGTAGGCTATCGAGTAGATAAGCACTCAAAATGTCACTTGATTAGCTAATATTATTGTAGTTTATGCTACTATATGTCCTTGCCCACTGTTATAAGTACAGCTGTGGCCAAAAGTTTTGCATCACTCTATATAATTAAAAAAATTGTGCTTCATAATGAAACCTGCTGAATAATGTTACGTTAATATATTGAATTACACACCACTTTTTAGTTTTCCATATCCTTAACGAAAAACTGACAAAAATTGAACATACTATTATGGCTTCCGGTAGACTTGCAATATCATTTTGTAGTTTCTTTGATTACATTATGTTAAATAAAAGATCTAAATTATGTTCATATATATATATATATATATATATATATATATATTTTAAAGATGTCTCAATCCCAAAGCAGCTTTAGTTTCAGCACAGGGCTTTTTATTGGGCTCCTTTGTAGTTCAGATTGACGAACCTTACGCTGCCTTTAAACATTCTTCATTAATAGAGAACCACTTTCGATTTGTATTTGACTGTAAACTGATTATTTGTGTTTGCTCTGTAAAGTTTCATTGAGTTTATTACTTCCCTTTAGACGCTGATCTCTTAAAGAGCTTGTCTTGAAATAGCTCAGTATCTACGCGATTGTGCGTGTGTGCTGCTGTCAGTGTTATCAGTATGCCTCTGTGAGGGAGAGGGCACACGTACTATAATTAAGTAGGACACCTAATATGCTGTGTCCCTTATCTACAATGCAAGGCAACTGGGCAGATTGACGCAGCTCCCTCTCCATGTTTAGCATAGCAGGGTCTGCGCTCCCTCCTCCAGCTGCTCTGCTACAGTTTCATCAGAGCGAAGGTGTGAAGGATGGGGTGGCACTCTGGGGGGTTGATGATGCAGACCAGTCCCACTGTAAATGTCATGATACCTCTGCATCTCACACCAGCAAGAAAACAAACTAGAAGATCAAAACTCAGGCTGTGGACTAAGATATTCTTCTATTCAAACCTCATCCATTTCTTATTTTGAAGAGAGGCCAAACTATCTTTATCCACTGAAGGACGCAGGAGAGGTATACAGCTAAAGCCAAACGTTTTGCATCACCCTGTAGAATTAACTCATTTTGCTTTTTTTTTATCCTAAAGCTTTTGGCCACAGCTGTGTGTAACGGCTCTATAGGAGATTTTTTATCAACAGCTGAGTCAGCTAGTGTATGTTATAGTATCAAGTCACTTCAACTGATACCAGAAAATGGGCCATATTTTCAAAGCATTTACTAGTCTTTAATGAACTGTTTTGTAAAGGGGAAAATTCCTTGTAAATTATATAAAACTAAAAAACAAACAGCTTTAGCATGTATAAAAGGCCATGGATAGCAGAACTTAAGTTGTTAGGTCCTAAAAAAAACTGGAGTAAATGCTTCGAAAATATAGCCCAATGTTGCCTGAAAGTTGCCTGGACTGGAGGGCACACCCTTTCTCTTAGGAGGTGAGGGAGGGAGCAGTTCGGTCTCCATGCCTCAAACCTGCCCTGGGCTGAAGGGGCAGCCCTTCCTGTTAGGGATAACATACAGCCCCCTTGTTTTTTATCTGATCTGCCCATTGAAACAGGGATATTTCATATTGTTGCACATCCTAAACAGACTGGATGACAGACCCTTGCTGAGTGTGAACATAAGGCAGTGGATTGAACGGCCTTGAGGGTGCACAGTGTTTGTACAGACCTTGGATTCCTTGTCACAGCTGTAAAAGCTTTTCCAGATTTATTACCTGATCTATTCCTGAATGTATAGCAGTAATTCCTTCCACAATGTCCATATGCCACTTACAAAAGGGCAAATGTGGGCTTTTAGCTAAGTTGAGGCTTGGGTTATCCAAGCATAGCTCTTCATAGGAGGTATATGATTGTTAAAACTGATTGGGGGGGTTGGGGTATATGTGATTTTTGTTCTAAACAGAGGTCAGACAGGCAGAATGGGTAAGATTAGGAGGGTTATAGCCCCTTGCTCCAGAAAGGACACAGGCCTTTCTTACCTCACTCCTCAGTGTGGCAATGTCCCGAAGCCCAGATCATCGGCTCACCAGTCCCTGAGCTCAACGTCACATGCAGGTGACACAATTGACTTGGATTTTAGAAAAAAATAAAATATTATTATTAATGCATATTTCAGTATCTAGCTTTATCCTTTTTTATTTTCCGTAAATCAATGGGCACGATCAACCAGGCGGCTTTTAAATCTGATCAGGCTTATTACAATAGTTATCCAACCATTAACATGTCTGTTGGTCTTTGTGAAGTAGTTACCTGCTGGTCTGGAAGGGATGCAGGGAAAACAGGTAACCTTATCAGTTGAAAGGAGATTTAGCAGGAACCAGGTGCCTGTCTTACAAAGCGCTTCTAAGCATTTAGCTGGCTTCTAACTACAGCTATGGCCAAAAGTTTTGCATCACCTAGAATTTTAGGATTGAGACATAATTAAAAAACGATATAAACATAATTTAGATCTTTTATTTAACATCACACAATCAAAGAAACTACAAAATGATATCGCAAAAGCCTGCCGGAAGCCATAATAGCAGTACAATATTTCATTTTAGATTTCAAAATGTCACATTTTTCAATTGTTGTCAGTTTTTCGTTAAGTATATGGGAAAATTACAAAGCGGTGGTATGTAATTCAATATGTTAACATAACATTATTCAGAAGGTTTCATTCGACTTTATGAAGCAAAATTAGTTCATTCTATATAGAGAGGGGGACTGAAAACTTTTGGCCAGAGCTGTACAATGTACCACAGAGGGTTAAGTTTGTAAGTATAAGTATTGGGAAGAGGAAATGACAGAGCCACCTGCTCACATGCGGGCATTTGAAGACCTTGTGCAGGGGATTAGTCAGGGATTGGGTGAGTCTTTTCTTAGCGAAGACCCAATGTCAGGGGTCTGGAGTCGCATGTTTGGAAGGGTAAGAACAGCACACTTGTCTCTTTATCACCCTCCTGTTACACCACAATCAGTCCCCTCATGCCTCGGCTTTCCTTTTATTTCATTAAGAGGACATGTGTAGGGGATCAAGAGACGACTGTAATATATTGCTTCACTTTCCAAAAGAGGCACAAAGACACAGCCGTACTAAATGTGTCCCTGTTTTTCTGTATGTACAGCTGTGGCCAAAAGTTTTGCATCCCCCACTATATAGAATGAACTAATTTTGCTTCATAAAGTCGAATGAAACCTGCTGAATAATGTTACGTTAACATACTGAATTACACACCGCCGCTTTGTAGTTTTCCATATCCTTACAAAAAACTGAAAACATTTTTAAAATGTGACATTTCAAAATCTTTCATGAAATACTGTACTACTATTTTGTAGTTTATTTGATTACATGATGTTAAATAAAAGATCTAAAGTATGTTCTTTTATATAGTATAGTTATTTTTTTGTTTTAAATAATGTCTCAATTCTTTTGGCCATAGCTGTACATGGATGTCTGCTAAACAGCACAGCTCTGTGGTATCTGCTAGAGTACAGCTTATTAGCAATTGACTCTGTGTTGCATTGCATCTAGCCTAAGGGATATGAATTAGACGATCAAGATCAGGGTTCGATTTGAACGGTTGTAGATTTTATACTGGAGCCAAAAAAAACAAAAATGTGCCTGCTAATCTTGTCTAATTATTACATGTAGTGTAGAGATACAGTATATTTGAATTGAACCCTTTTAAGGACCAGCTAGAACAAAAACCTGGTCCAGCACTCCTGTCCTGGAGTCACATACAGCTCTGCTACATAAGTACTGCTTATTTAACCCTCTGTTAAAGTAGCTTAACCCTAAGTGGGGTGCTCAACCTAAACTGCACTGATTAGCCAATCATTCACAAATTGTTACAGTTGTTCCCTGAAATGGAGACCATTGTACTTTATATTTAGCCTGCTCACTGTGGCAATGAAGCTCAGGCTGTCACCTGATAACCTATGAACTCCACTCTATAGATGGAGTAAAAAACAGGGTGGCGGTCATTATTAGAACTTAGGGCCCCTCAGCCCCCCTCCGCCCCCCTCACTCTCTTCCTGGCACACACACAGGCTCAAACTGTAAGTGTCTCGGAGGTTTCAAGGTGACCTGTTCTGAGGGACAGCACTGAAGCCTTTTTCATTGCTGGTGGAACACAGGGAGGTAAGGAGTGCTGACTGCCTGTGCTCTTATTATTATTATTATTATTATTATTATTATTATTATTATTATTATTATATTAATAATAATAATAATAATAATAATAATAATAATAATAATAATAATAATAATAATAGGAAGAAGTGCCTTACTGATAGCACCTCAATAAATTCTGACTACATATGCTTTTATTTAAAAAAATTTTTTTATTATTATTATTATTATTATTATTATTATTATTATTATTATTATTATTATTATTAATAATAATAATAATAATAATAACAGGAAGCACTGCCTCAGTGGTAGCTCTTCAGTAAGGGCTCACTGCCTGTGCTCTTATTAATATTTAGGATAGTAATAATTAAGAATAATACTGGTAAGCAGTGAGGTTTGCGTCTCATGCTGCTCACACAGGGGTAAGGAGAGCTAATGGTACGCCAGGGTCATTGCAGAATGCTGATGCAGCTTTGGAATGGCAGTTATCTGGCACTGAAATGATAGTTTAATGGCAATGTGTATGCAAATCATTATGGGCACCGCTGTGGTTTGCCTTTGGTTTATGCTTCGTCTACCCTGATGAGAAGATCTGGGAGGCTTATTTCTAATAATGAGAGGCGGTGGAGTCTCTCTAACAGAAGTTTTCAGTCTAGGACAGGTAAAGAGTGTTTTGTCTTTACTGTCATGTACTCACACTGCTTGACATTCGGTTTACATAGATTAAAATGAATGATAATACTGTACTTACATACTGCCAAGTCTCTTCAATGTTCTTGCTCTGTATCAATCAGTTTGCAGATTAGAGACATGTACTTCTAAAATAGAAAAAAAACATATAATTATTATTATTATTATTATTATTATTATTATTATTTCACCTTACTGAAATAGAGAAATATCCTTTAAAAACGTGACATTGGATTTGAGCACCTCTGTCTGTCAGTAAATCAAAATCAAAGAGCAACGTTAAATAATTTAATTTATATATGTTTGATATTATTCAATATACTGTTGTTATTACTATGCCGTGTTTACATGTGTTTACTGTCGAATAAGAACGAGAGATGGATCTAGGTCATGTAAATCATCTTTTAAAATAAGCTTTCATTCAAATATTTTATATTCATTTAAACACACACAATCCAATGCCACCAGGCCTTACTGCTATTGAACGTTGTTATTATATTTTTTGTCTGAATTAACAATGCATGGAGACAATCAATATTTAGCATTTTACTGTTCATGGCAGAGACCATTCAAATCTGACACAGAAATCTGTTTAATAACCATGAAATGTCTACTGGGGTTAAAATACTTTTTGTCTGATTCAGTTTTATTGACTTGACTTGATGATTCCCTAAATCGGAAATAATATTTAAGCTTCATAAGTTACATGCATTTTAATTCCTGACTTACGTTGTTCAGTATAATACTGTACATGATATTGCCATTGCTGTGATTTACTTAACATTAGTAGCTCTGCTATGTATTTCTAAGCCTGAGAGTGCCACCAAATGGAGGTGAGAGGTAAGGAGATGTTATTCATTGAACTGGTTTATGCTTGTGGCAATCAATAGATACTCTGCAGGGTTTTTCTGTATTACAGTTCCAAGCCCTCAATCAGGATTCTAAGGTAGAACTATAATAAAGTTTTACCTGTCTTAAACAAAGTTTGACCTACCCTATCTTCATATACCAACACCCAAAAGCAAAAACTTTTCGCATTGTACTGGATGTTTACTGAAGCTTAAAAAAATCTGTTGTTTCCCATATATTTTAAAAAGTCACACTTTATAGAGGAAAGGAAATGAGCATGCATTTTAATTGCGTGTTAATAAGATGGTCTGAGCCTGGCAGCTGTGCTAACTTCATTTGACCAAAAAAAACATAATATTTCTGGCAATTGGTAATTATTTATGTTTACAATCTACACAGCGGTATACGCAAAACACTATTATGTTCCACTATTAGGGAAAGAGTCTAGAACAGAGCAGTTGATATATGAACATGTTTTGTAATATTGACATTTATATTGGACTTTTAATGCATCTTGGAGCTCAACATAATAGATCATATGGTTTCAGATAATAATGCAGTGACTACATGGGCAAAGTAGCTGCTCTTATCAATAGCCCTACACACAGCTCTGCATTTTTTTGTGCTAATTTGCAGTTCCACCAGAATTTACATTTCGTAAAAACAGACACAAAACACAGGAGCATAATTCATTTTCAAATGCATTTTATTCTACAGAATGTACAGGAAGGGAAGAGAAAGATCAGAAGGGACACTAAACCACAGCAGATAAGAGTTTTTCAGAAAGGTCCGTCTGAGAGCTTCACTCTTCATCCAGCCCTTTCTGGAAGGGGAAAAGAGAGGGAGCGAGAGAGAGAAAGTAAGTTTTATTTTTTGTATTGGTTTTTTATTATGAGAATGAAAGTTTAGTTAGTGCAAGCATTACAGCTTTTGTATACATGTGTGTTCTGACTGGGGATGGGCTGGTATAAAACCTGCATGGTACATATAACCTTAAAAAAAAATGGTAACCATAATATCACAGTATATAGTACACCATGCAAGTTACACAACGCAAGGTTACTAAAAATGGAGAAATACTACAGTAAATGACTGTACTAAAAAAAAACACACATCCTTTCATGGAATTATTTAAACTTTGGCATTTTATATTTTGCTACAACAAAAAAAAAAAAAAAAAAAAAGCAGAGCAATTTTAATGTTTTTTTTAAAGACATTCACAATTTTAAAAGAACACCGTAAAGTTGTACAATATATGTTATACTCCCACAGTATGTATTATTCTATTATCAGGATCTACCCTTTGCTCAAAACAACGTGGTGCTGCAATCTGTTTGTTAGAAAGATTCTCACATACAAAAAAGTTGATGGTAAACACAATTAGAAAATGATTAGTCAAAACACAACCATTTACTAATTCAGGTTATTATTTAAGAGCAGAGAATAGTTTTTTGTTTGTTTTTTGGCAGGGGGTAAATAAAATACATATAGCAACACTATTAATACTAAGACGTATGTTATTGGATTTATAGCTACACGTCACATGACATTGCACAAGTAAGCTTCCAATACTGTTACTAATGACTATTACACAGGTGGAGTTTGTACAAAAACATATTTCTTCACTTACCTAAAAAAGTTTCAAGGCTGAAAATAACTTCTTTAAACAAAATAAGTAAGCTATCCCGCTGCTTGTCTCTACTAATTCAGACATTGTCGTTGACAGTTTCCTTCAAAACTATTATCATTTCACATAAAGATCTTCCTCAGACACATCATCGCTTGGTTTAGAAACATGTTTGCAGTAGAAAAATGCAAAGGCAAAATGACGGTCATGATGGTGACTGACAGTAAGGTGGAAGTGAATGTAATGCTCCAGTGTGAGGCTGGGTGAGAAAGCTGCACTGACACTTGTCTTGTACAGCACCTTGAATAAAAAGGTGCTAAAATAAAAGTAGTATTTTCCTTCACTTTGGATATAGGAACACAAATATACCATTAACCATTGTAACCATGTACGATGGTTCAGTGGGGTTGACTCACCTTGCTGCCAACGTCACGGGTCTTGGCGCGGAGCTTGTTGACCTGCGACTCAGCGATATCAGCCCTCTCCTCGGCCTCGTCCAGCTCATGCTGCAGCTTTCGGAACTTGCCCAGGTTAGTGTTGGCATTTTCCTCCTGACAGTCACACACAAGGGCAAAGTTAGTGGTTCATCTGTAATCTTGGGTTGAATGGAAACTGCTTAGACACGCAGATGAGAAGAGAATGTAGAGTTACTTACAGCCTCCTCGGCAGTTCTCTTGTACGCCTTCACCTTCAGCTGCAGCTTGTCCACCAGGTCCTGGAGGCGGGCCATATTCTTACGGTCCTCCTCCGTCTGAAACAAAAAATTCAATAATCAAACCTCTGTGATTCGCAAGGGGATTCACATTCCCAATGGCATTGAAGAACTGAATGGAGATACCTGGTAGGTCAGCTCTTTGATGCGTCTCTCATATTTCTTGACTCCCTTCACAGCATCACTGCTCTTCCGCTGCTCCCCTTCCACCTCATTCTCCAGCTCCCGCACCTGAAATCGCAATGACAGAAAGATGTCAGGTACTGATGGCTAGATATGATTATATAAATCAAGGTCTGTAACTGCAAGCCACTTACGCGGGACTCAAGCTTTTGCAGCTGCTTCTTGCCGCCCTTCATGGCGATTTGCTCGGCCTCGTCCAGACGGTGCTGCAGGTCCTTGATGGTCTGCTCCATGTTCTTCTTCATGCGCTCCAGGTGAGCGCTGGTGTCCTGCTCCTTCTTCAGCTCCTCAGCCATCATGGCAGCATCAGTGATGGCCTTCTTGGCTTTCTCCTCAGCGTTCCTGCACTCCTGCACAGCCTCCTCCACCTCTGTCTGCAGCTGGGACGTGTCGCCCTCCAGCTTCTTCTTCTGGTTAATCAGGCTGGTGTTCTGCACAGAGAGTGAGAGAGACCCAGGTTACAGGAGACTGACTGGGGAATCAGGCTAGTATTCCATAGTCACCTCTGCTCCAGTGCTGTCGTACCTGTGAGTGCAGTAGCTGCACTCTCTCACTGATGTCCAGCAGCTCCTGTTCAGCCAGCTTGCGGGCTCTCTCTGTCTGTTCCAACACCGCCCTCAGCTCCTCCAGCTCAGCTTGAAGGAGATTGTTGCGTCTCTCTACTATAGCGATGTTCTCCTTCAGGTCATCGTTGGAACGCAGGGAGTCGTCCAGCTGGATCTGAGCATCCTGGAGGTCAAAGCAGATAAAAAATGTTCAAACAAATGAGACCGAGAGCTCTTTGATTTCAAAGTTTTATTAAAAGTGCTTGTGTAGATAATAAACCAATGCTGACCAACAGGTTTAAGAATTATTATTCATTAAAGGGGCTTATGCATATGATCAGTATATAACTTAATTAATGATGGAGCTAATTTGAAACACTAATTGTGGGAATAGCGTTACCTTCAGGTGGGCGTGGACACTCTTCAGCTGCTTCTGGGACTCTGCAGCTATCCTGTTGGCCTGGCTGAGCTGGATCTCCATCTCATTGAGGTCTCCCTCCATCTTCTTCTTCAGCCGGAGGGCCTCGTTCCTGCTGCGGGTCTCTGACTCCAGGGAGGTCTGCAGGGTCTCCACCACCCTCTGGTTGTTCCTCTTGGCCTGATCCATCTCCTCGTCCTTCTCAACCAGCTTGCGCTCAATCTCAGCCTTCACCTGGTTAAACTCCAGCTGAGCTCTCAGGATCTTCCCTTCCTCGTGCTCCAGGGAGGCCTGCCAGGAGACAACAATTTATTTAGGATACACTCTGATACAAAACTTCCTACCCTAATATCTATTAATCTGCATCTTGTTTGTTTTGTTACATTTTCCTCTTAGAATCCCAGCATCTGTATATCCCACTCACCTCAGCCTCCTCCAGAGCAGACTGAATTTCAGATTTCTCCTGCTCCAGCTGCTTCCTAGCCTTTTCCAGCTCATGGATGGTCTTGCCTCCCTCACCGAGTTGCTCAGTCAGGTCAGAGATTTCCTCTGGGTAAATAAGAACATTCCTTCAGTATGTCCTACACTACAACGGTCTCACAAAAAGGGTACAGAATTAGAAACACAGCTGACACAAGAACTGTGTGAGTTTGGATCCCTCACCTTGCAGGTTCTTGTTCTCCCTCTTCAGGGTCTCCAGGTTGTCCAGAGCCTCCTCATAAGCGTTCTTCAGCTTGAAGAGTTCAGTGCTCAGGGACCTGGCCTCCTTCTGGGAGCCCTCCAGCTCACTCTGCGACTCTTCAAACTTCTGCTTCCACTCGTTCAGAACCTGGCATGGGTACGGTGAGAACAAGTCATTACAATCACATTGTAAAATCGGTTTCAAAATACAGCAGCACCCTTAACTAAACCTAATGCATTCTCTTCATCGAAACCCCCAAATCTCACCTTGTCAAAGTTCCTCTGCTTCTTGTCCAGAGCAGCGGCTGCTGCGTTGGACCTCTCCAGATCCACCATGAGATCTTCAATCTCGTTCTGCAGCCTGTGTTTGGTCTTCTCCAGGGAGGAGCATTTAGCATTCACAGCCTCGACGGCTTCCTCCGCGTCCTGCAGCCTCTGAGCCAGCTTCTTCCTGGGAAACGGGTAAAGAGAGACAGGATTTCAAGACTGCAGTACTAGCAGAGGTGCTAATTGACTGTGTAGCAGTGCTTCATAGTGACTCAATCTCAAGTTCACTTACCGTTCTCAGAGTTGCACAGTCTGCAAACAGACAAACCTTTTGTTCGTCTTATATTGTAATTCAAACATAACGCAAACAAAAAGCTTATCTGTCAGAAGAAGTTATTTTTACTGTCATGTGGAGGTCTATAATGCTTGCAAAGTCTGGGTCATATTTTAAACCTAAGTTAGCTATAGATAATATGTTTAGTTGCCCTTACTTGGCCTCCTCAAGCTCCTCAGTTCTCTGGATGGCGTCGGTCTCATATTTGGTTCTCCACTGAGCCACCTCCGAGTTAGCCTTGGAGAGACTGCGCTGGAGCTCAGCCTTGGCCTCCTGCTCCTCCTCATACTGCTCCCTCAGGAGGTCTGAGTCGTGGCGGGCAGACTGCACTGCATGGGCAAGCGCGTTCTTCGCCTGGGGAGACACCAGACAAACAGTTTACTATATAGAAACCCGGCTTTCAGACATCCTGTTTCATCAGAAGACAGTATTTGATGCTGCTTTACCTTCACTTCCTCTTCTAGTTGTCTCTTGAGGTCATCAACCTGCTGAGTGTAGGACTGCTTGCCTCTGGTCAGCTGAGAGACAAGAGATTCCTTCTCTTCGAGACGTCTGGCAAACTCACCTTTAACGAAACAGCCCAACATCTAATGACTCTGATGATACCATTTTCTTAATGGTGTCTATAGGTCTTGGTAAAATTGCCAAACTTACCATTCTCAGTCTGCAGCTTTGCCTTCTGCATAGAAAAGTCATTGATGGTGCGTTGACCTTCTTCAGCCTTGGTCCTATATTCATTCATCTGATCTTCCAGAGTCCTGCACATCTTTTCCAAGTTAGCCTGCATGTGTAGGTTTGGATACATATTAGATGAAACTGATATGATCTCCAACAATCCATATATGATCCTGGTGACCCATCCTGCAAACTGTATAGAATTGTATGTCTTACCTTGGCTTTAGCGACATGCTCCATATTGGAGACCACATCGTCCAGCTCCAGTTTGAACTCGCTCTTTTCCTTCTCTAGTTTCTGCTTGACTCTCTGCAGGTTGTCAATCTGCTCCCCAAGCTCAGCCACGCTATCGGCTTGCTTCTTGCGGAGAGTGGAGGATGTGGCTTCATGCTGCAGCGTGGCCTCTTCAAGGTCTCGCCGCAGCTTCTGGAACTCAGCCTCCCTCTTCTTGTTCATCTCGATCTGGGCTGAGGTGGCCCCGCCCGCCTCCTCCAGCCTCTCACTGAGCTCCTCCAGCTCTCGGGACAAGTCTGCCCGCTGCTTCTCCACCTTAGCACGGGCAGCTCTCTCTGCCTCCAGCTCCTCCTCTAACTCCTCAATGCGGGCCTGGGGGAGCGGCACATGAGCACACAGGTTATAACTGATACAGTATAAAGCGACTAATAGGCTTCTTGTTAGGCACGAGTGGAACAGCACACAGTTTATTATAGATACAGAAATACAAAGAGGTCCTATGATCCTGATGGGCGGAATAAAAAATGCAGGTAATATAAGGTCTTTATATAATAATACAAGGGTAGTCACAGGTAGGCTTTAAATTACCTGAAGCTCCTTCAGTTTCTTCTGGTACTGGGCTGACAGTGCCTGCTCATCCTCAATTTTACTGGTGAGCTGGCTAATCTCAAAGTCTTTCCTGGAGGAAAAGGTTAACAGTGTGGTTATATCACATTTCTACAATGCAGTCCTTTATCTTTATACAACACATAATACCTAGATTTTTTACTTACTTCTTCAGCCGCTCCTCCAGTTGCTGCTTATCATTCTCCAGGTCCATTAGGCTCTCCTGGGTCAACTTCAAGTCTCCTTCCAGCTTCCTTTTGGCTCTTTCAAGGTCCATCCGCACCTTCTTTTCTTGCTCCAATGAGCCTTCAAGCTGGTAGGGTTAATAACATTAGCTTGTTAAAAAAAGAGTTGTTCAAACTCCAAGTCTCTTCCTACTAGGACAGTTCCATAACTTTCTATTTTATTCATCTGCAGACTAGCCTTGCAAAGCACAATCCTGCTATTGGAGTGGCTGTGTGGGACGTATCTGATAGTGACTCACATCGTCGACCTGCTGCTCCAGCTTTGCTTTGGCCTTGGTCAGGGTGTTCACTTTGTCCTCCTCACTCTGCAGGTCATCCAGGGTTTGCTGGTGAGCCTCCTGCAGAGCCTTCTTCTCCTTGGTCAGCTTGGCGATGATGTCATCCAGAGCCGCCATTTCCTCAGTGAGGTTCTTCACCTGTTAATCAGAGCAGAGACTCAGCACCCAGAGCCCTAACAAACAGGATCTTCACAGACAAACAGACACTGACCTTGTTCTCAGTGGCGTGCTTCTCCTTCTCCACTTTGGCCAGGGTGAGCTCCAGATCATCAATATCCTTCTTCAGCTCAGAGCATTCATCCTCCAGCTTCCTCTTTTTGGCCGTCAGCTCACCATTCATCTCCTCCTCATCCTCCAGCCTCTCCGTCAGCTCTTTGGTTTTCGCCTCCAGTTGGATCTTGTTCTTGATCAGCTGGTCGCACCTCTCCTCTGAATCACAAAGATTGTCTTGTTCCTGTAGAGCAGATAACATAGTAGTTTGATTAACATTAAAAACGAAAGCAGCCTTACAAAACTATGCTCTGACTTGACTGCTGGTGAGAGACTGTTCTGTGATCCATCTGTAGAAGTTAACCATAAGGAAGAAAGAGCTCAGAAATGCTTCACTCACCGACTGGACTGACAGCTGCAGGTCGTTCTTCTCTTGGAGAAGAGAGACCATCTTCTCTTCCAGCTCCTTTCTGCGGGCCTCAGACTTTGCGAAAGCCTCCTTGAGTTTCAGGAACTCATCCTTCATGTTGGCCATCTCTTTCTCATTCTCTGCGCTCTTCAGCAGGGGCTTGATCTTGAAGAAGAGCTTCATCCAGGGCCAATTCTTTACACCCATAAAGGCACGGATGTTCCACTGGATCACCAGCAGGGCATCTCTGGGGAAACAAAAGTAGTTTTTAAGATTTCCTAACCTTTGATTACTTTGATAAAGTTTTTCATCACTCTGCTTATTACTCCTTGTGCAGGAGAACTCTACATTTCCGATGCATTTTATTCATTTTGTAAATCTATTCAGGGCAGATCCCTATTGAGCAAACTTCTCCATGTTTCCCCCATGCTTTCTTTTCTGGATAGAGAAAGTACTATACCAACCAGAGGGACGTTTACCCAGCACAGAGAGCACTGGAACACGGAAGGGAGCTTTAAAGACAGCTATCTGTACCTGCGCTCAACGATCTTATTGTACTCAATTCTTGAGAGAAGACCGCGAGACTGCGCCTGGATCCGGGTGATAATGAGAGACAAGCGATCATCTCTCATCTCTTCCAGCTGACCCAGGAGACCAGCCTTGAAGAACACCTGGCAACAAAACAAAAGGGAGCTCCTGAATTCTTTTCTCTTTTTTTCTTGGTATTATCCACACAAAGTATTCAGTATAAGGGTTATTTTCTAGTTTTAATTCTACCTTTGTGTGTCCAAATCTGTACTGGGTGTGATCGATGTCCAGGGATCCCAGCAGTTTCTCAGATCCCTTCTTGCTGTCTATGAACTGGCCCTCTGGGATGGCAGAAGGGTTCAGGATACGGTATCTGTGAAGGTAGACAGGGACTCAGCTGGGTATCTACAAAGCTCTTCATGGGGAATTATAACAAGGGCACTGCTTGAGAGATGTACCTCTGTTTGAAGTCTCCGTACAGGATCCTGTTGGGGAAGCCCTTCCTGCAGATTCTGATGCCTTCCAGCACACCGTTACAGCGGAGCTGGTGCATCACCAAAGGGTTATCCATCGCACCCGGAGTCTTGCTTTCGTTGGGGATCAGGCAACGCACAAAGTGAGGATGTGTTGACCTCAGGTTGGTCATCAGCTTGTTCAGGTTTTCCTGTGAAAGGAAAAGGACGGGTCATTTAAGAACAAAACAATGTGACAGTGGCACTTCCCTTTTTCAAACACTCACCCTATGGAGAGCAGACACAGTCTGGAAGGAAGAGCCCTTTTTCTTCGCGCCCTTGCCTTTACTTTCCTGGGCTAAAAGAGAAAAGAAACACAGGTAAATCTCCCAATGGAAGTGAAAATGTCACAAATGTTATCAAAGTGCTACCCCTAGTGGCTGTAATAAAAATGCATATGGTATTACTTACATCCACTGGGGGCAAAATTATATACAAAGTGAATCTAAACAAGAATATGAATCCATGAGTTAAAATAACAGTGATATTCCCTATCCATACCATGTTCAACAGTATATACTTCTTACTGTCCAAAACTCTTTAATGCTACATGATTTTCTTACCAGCATCAGCTCCAGCATAGTTAGCAAAGAGGGTGGCGAGAAGCTTGAGGGCAGACTTCTGATAGAGCCCGACCACAGTCTCATTCAGAGGGTCCTTGTTCTTCACCAGCCAGTTCGAGATGTTGTAATCTACAATGCCAGCATAGTGGCCCAAGGCAAAGTGAGCCTCTGGTCTTCCTTTGATGATCCTGGGCTTCTGGAAGTTGTTGGATTTACCCAGATGGTTGTCGTACAGCTTGGCTTTAAAGGTTGTGTCACTGGCCTTGGGGAACATACACTCCTCTTCAAGGATGGACATGATACCCATAGGCTGATTTGGAAGAAAACACAATGAGTAAGCAACTTATACAAACAAACAAACATACAAACATACATACATAGATAAATGTATATTAGGGAAGTAATAATGTAAACGTTTACATACAATTGGTGGGCCTGTGTACAAAAAGAACTAAAAATTTTAAACTTTGAGCGTTCGAAAAATGAGCTATAAGCACTATTTCCACTGTGCTGTAATAATAACTTTTAAACTATAGCATGACAACAGGTATAAACACATATTTTATAAAACCATATTTACATGTCTAATACATTTAGCACAAGCACATAAGCTTAATCAAATGCAGCGCTCCCCACCTTCTCAATGAGGTCGATGCAGGCTTGCAGGTCCATGCCGAAGTCAATGAACTCCCACTCGATGCCCTCCTTCTTATATTCCTCCTGCTCCAGCACAAACATGTGGTGGTTGAAGAACTGCTGCAGCTTCTCGTTGGTGAAGTTGATGCACAGCTGCTCAAAGCTGTTGAACTGCAACAAGAGACAAGAAAAGCTAAAACATTTTAGATATCCGACGTGCTGGGACGCCAACAAAAACCTTCAGTTGCCCTACTTATTTTTGACCTTAGCACTTTCTTCTTATTTTCAGAATAACCCTAAGGATGTATGAAAAGTTCAAAGACACAAAGACACTCACATCAAAGATCTCAAAGCCAGCAATGTCCAGCACACCAATGAAGTACTGGCGGGCCTGCTTGGTGTCCAGGGATTGGTTGATTCTCACCACCATCCAGTTGAACATTTTCTCGTACACTGACTTGGCCAGTGCACCGATGGAGTAGTTCACCTGTGAGGAAAGAGACAAGGAGGTGAGTGACTATTTGCCTGTCCTAGTCCTAAACCCATTGCTCATGACTCTCTCTGAGACTCACCTGTTGCACACTTTGTCCCTTGGTGACCCACTCGTTCCCTACTTTGACTCTGGGGTGACACAGTGCCTTGATGATATCAGCCGAGTTCAGCCCCATCAGGTAGGCGGCCTTGTCAGCATCTAGGAATTAAAGAAATACCCAACAATCATAACCATTGCTGTTGCTGTGGGTAAATGTGATAGTCTTGATACAGATACTAATCGACTGGAGTTTAACTGACATTTACTAGAAGACAATGACAATGCCCTGTTCTCTCTCCCCTGGGGGCTGAGCTACACTCCCCCTTCTCCCTTTCACACAGTCAGACCCACCTTCAGTGCCGTCAGCCTCTGCCTGCTCCTCTCTCTGCTTCGTCTTGTACTTCATGTTGCCATAGTGCATGATGGCGCCTGTCAGCTTGTAAACTCCATTTTTCTCCTCCTGAGTGAAGCCAAGCACATCAAAGGCACTCTGCAGGATAGAGAAAAACAGAATAAGAGAACCTGCTTCACTGCCTGAGGTCTGCTTACTCCGTTTAGTAAAAAGGCTGAGCGCTATACAGCTCTCCAGGTATGAGAGGATTCCAGCTTCTCACTCTGGGTCTATGAGTGGGACTCCTTGCACCCTGTTGGCTCAGAGGGTGTGTAAAGACAGACCCCTGTAATATTAGAGAGAGTCCTCACTCACATCTGTGGCCATCAGCTCATCAGCATCATCGATGGAGGCGACAGTGACTTCACCCTGAGAGATGAAGGCGTAGTCGAAGGGATTGTTGGTGATCAGGAGCATTTCTGAGAAAGAGGGACAATACAGTGTCAGCATGCCTCCTGTCTGCTCATATAATCCTACACTCACACTCTTGAGTGAGGACAGGAATACTGACCTAGCAGCTCTGGCTTCTTGTTGGACAGGATCTGGTAGAAGATGTGATAGTCTCTCTCAGCCTTGAGCTGAAAGGTCACACGAGACTTCTCCAGGAGGTCTGGAACAAACAGATGTCAGATTAAACTTCAATATCAAAGGGAATGCTACAAATTAAAAACACTCTTATATAAATACTTACAGGTCTCAATGTCAGCAGAAGCTAGCTTGCCACTGGCTGCAAAGTGAATTCGGATGAATTTACCCTGAGGAGCAGAAAGAGAACAATGGGTGCCAGTTGAGAGAAATGAAAACATCATCTATAAAAGGATCAGTCTTGCACTCTTCCCCTGATTTAATCTCACTTTATTAAATATTACTGACCAATTACAGCAGAGAGGAAAATAATAGCAAACTGGACCAGTGGTGTATACTGATAATGATGGGTATACTCACAAAACGTGAGGAGTTGTCATTCCTCAAGGTCTTGGCGTTACCAAAAGCCTCCAAGGCTGGGTTTGCCTGGATGATTTGATCCTCCAGGGTCCCCTGTGATCGAATACAAACAGACTTCAGTAACGGCCACGAAGTTCAATCCCATAGACCCCTTTTCTTGTACCGACACCCCCTAAACACACACTCTGGCTGACACACCTTGCTAGCGGCAGCTGCATCCTTCTTGCCACCAACTGCAGCAATGCTGGCAAAATACTGGATGACTCTCTTGGTGTTCACAGTCTTCCCAGCACCAGATTCTCCGCTGTGGGCACAGTAACAAGTAGGGTGAGTGTTTCACATTCCTTGCTCCTTTATCATCTCTTCAGCACCTTAATGAGCACCATAACGCCCTTTCTTTGTTATCCCCTCAACACACTTCAGTGCTAACTTATTATTTCGAGATTTCAAATCCACACACACAATAAAAGTTTAACATAATCTTAAAGACTGACTTACGTGATCAGGATGGACTGGTTTTCTCTGTCTGAAAGAGAGACATTTAAACAATGAATGCGATTATTATAGAAGGTAATATTTTAATTACCGGTATATAGTATTTATTTTGTATGTGCGTGTGTGCATGCATCTTACCTGTCAGCATGTTCTGATAGGCACTGTCAGAGATGGAGAAGATGTGAGGGGGAGCCTCAGTCCTCTTCTTGCCTCGATATGCATTGACCACCTCTGCATTGTACACAGGCAGCCACTTGTAGGGGTTTACTGTCACACAGAACAGCCCAGAGTACGTCTGAAAGGGAGAAGCAACACTCAGTATGTGTCAGTCTATCAGTGGGTTTAGGGTTTGAGGTCACTCTGTACTCACGTAGATCATCCAGGCTGCATAACGCTCTTTGAGGTTATACAGGACGGCGGGCTCGTGCAGGAAGGTGAACATGGCCATGTCTTCAATTTTATCGTACTTCGGCGGGTTCTGAGGGTGGACATCGCACTCCTTCACTGTGACAGTCTGGAAAACAACACAGACAAGCCCTCAGGTTAGGTCTGCAGAACAACATTGAAAATTCCCATATTTTACAATATAAGCACAATGACCATGCACAGCCACAAAGGGGCACCACAAGCAAATTCAACTATTATTATAATTAGGGTTCCCAGTTTGGGGATTTTAACTGAATAAATATAGGATAGAACAATTGTATTCAAAATACTTTTTCTCTAGCAACCATAACGTGTGAAGGGCAAGCCAAGGACAAGCAGAGTTCCTTAAAAATCTTCAGCTGATGGTGCAGTGGGGTTCTTACCTTGCCTTCGTAAGTGTCGACAGTGACTTTGCCACCGTCGCGGCTAGTGACCCTGGCCTTCACGTACTCCGTAGCGGCATCGGGGACGAAGCACTCCTTCTTCATGTCGAAGGGCTTGGTCTGCGCCTCCAGACGCTCCTTATCAGATTTCCGCAGGTAGGAGGCGGCGGGCCCAAACTCAGCCATCATTGCGTCACCCATTTTCAGATCTACACAACAGACAGGGGGTGGAGAAGTTAGTCACATCTCAGCTTAGACTTTTTTTGATGTCATCTCTGAGGTCTCTCTTACAAGATATCGACACAAAGAGCTGCACTGAATTATTCTTTCAAATAGCACTAATTCAGGGCTGTCCAACCTTTTTGATTAGGAGAGTCATACTGTTGACCAGGGAGTTCTTAAAACATATCAAGTTTACTACACTGTGTTTGCTTTTCTTTTTTCAGGGCTTTTGTCCAAAACGTCCTGAAATAAATTAGGACATTGGGTACATCCCAAAAAAACAAAAACAAACGATATACAGCTATGGCCACAGGTTTTGCATCACCCTATATATAGAATTAACAAACTGTGCTTCATAAAGTAAAATGAAACCTGCTGAATAATGTTAAGTTAACATATTGAATTACATGACGATTTGTAGTTTTCCCATATACTTAACAAAAAACTGAAAAATGTGACATTTCGAAATCTAACATGAAATATTGTACTACTATTATGGCTTCCGGTAGACTTTTGCGATATCATTTTGTAGTTTCTTTGATTACATAATGTTAAATAAAAGATCTAAATTATGTTCACAGTTTTTTGTTTTTTTTTCAATTATGTCTCAATACTAAAATTCTAGGTGATGCAAAACAATTTGGCCATAGCTGTATGTAAAGAGATACTCCTAAATCAAAAGAGCCCTATTGTGGACAGAGAGACATATATGGCTCAAGAGCCATGTGTTGGATAGTCCTGTGTTAATTAATGTTACATTGATGAGAAGCAATTAAAAGACCTTTTAATAGCATCTTTAAATCCAAATGCAGAAAGATCACTAATCTTAGCAAGACACAAAAGGTTAACAAGATACAGCAACACCGCTAAATGAGAAAAAAACACCCAACACTGAAAACTAAAAAATAATTGTAACTTCTGATCATTTGAGAATATTTATACATTTATAAACAAACTTTACGATTTTGATAAATGTATTGATACATAACTCACTGTACAACTGCATTGCATTTTTTTTTACTGTTACTACATGGCTATGTCAGTAGAAAGCAGTTAAAAGGCTATATTTGTCTGCTAAATAAACAAATCATATATTTTCTCACATTTCCAACAGGTTAGCAAAAAAGCAGTTATAGAACAATAGTCTGAAAGTTAGTGTTTAAACAGCTCTTATAAGAATCTTACCTGATTTAGTTCAAAAGTAGCAAGAAGTAAGGCAGAGAGGCTCTTCGCTCTGTAGGTGGACAACAGACAGACATACAGTGAGACAAGGACACTTGGTAGTCTTTTTCTCTCAGGAACTCACACAGTAGTTTTGCCTTTATGATTTTCCACCAGCAGGTGGCAGTGAAGGGAGAGGTTTGAGGATGTTTCCAGATCACCCGTTGCAATCACTGATACCTGATTACTAAGAGATCCTTGTGTGTGAAAAGCTACTGGAAAAGTTTAAAGAGATGTCATAAATACTTTTTTTCACTGAAAGTTTATAAGAAAATTCTTCTTGAGCTTTGCAGCAAAGATGCTGAAAAAGTAGTCAGTCTAATTATGAATCAACAGGAAAGAAAAGATGGTTCACTTCGCTAACAATTCAGCAGAAACAGTTCATTCTTAATAATACAACAACTGCTCCCTTCTACCCCTCAGACCCAATAAGTGCTTACCTTGAGATGGTTTGGTAGCTTCTCTTCTTCCAGACCCTGCTGCTCCCCTTTATAAAGAAAACAACTCTCCCAAATTTGGAGGTGGCTTCCCAGGAGGCAGGAATCTAATTGTGTCTCTGTGTCTGGCAACGGTGGATGGAGGGGTGGTATATGTCTATGTATGTAATTTCTACGTGTGAGTGATAGAGATCAGTATTTCCTTTTTTTTTTTAATTGCTAAACTTGTTTTTTTGTCCTTATTAGGAATTCCCTGCAGTGAGGTTGGCTTCAGATAGACACAAACAAGGGGCACTTAGGGGCACAGATAGACACACCAAGCCTAACAGGGCTGCACAGATAAAGAGACACATATACACACACTCACAATACCATAGCGACACAGATAAAGTTATATACACACAAGGACACAGATAGAGGCAAAACAATGATAAGATAATATGAAAATGATATGGATTATTTTAGGGCATAGCAAATAGTCTGTTTCTAAAAAGGCAATACATTCAAAATACATCACACTAACTTTAAGGACTACAGCTACAGATTTTTTTTCAAAACCAATGCATCAAATTAGATGTACGAAGTCATATTCTCATCTGTGCAATGCATGCCACACACACACACACACACACACAAGCGCAGACAGGCAGATGCAGACAGGTCCCTGTTAGGGGCTATTAAAGTCTATTAAAACTGCTTTTAGACATTCGATTAGTGAGTATAGGGGTTTCAACTAAGGAATTTCACAGGTGACAGACCTTAGACCCACTCCAATAAAGAGCATTGATGCAATATATCACTGCAACCCATCGCCCCCCTCACCCGTCCCTCATTGCAGCTGTCTCCTATTGTGAACCAAACGCATGGCCAAGGTCAATGTGAGCCCTCTTTCCATCTGCAGCTGGTGAAAGCCTTGTCCCCAGGGTGCATCTCTCTGACATTGCATTGTTTCCTTCCCTTTATCCTTGAGTACAAAGATAACCCTGTGAAATTCCTGCCCTGCACCACTCTGTGATTGAGGAGGACAGCTTGTGCTCCACATTGAGGGCGAGACTTTAGTCATAATGTTTGTACAGGATCAATTGTAGCAGGTGACCTCCCTTGACAAGGTCTTGTTATACACAGATCAATCCTGAGATACACATACAAAGATAGGTACAGAGTCAGAATATTTATTTTGAAGTTCAACACGCTTTCTAGAAAATTGTAATTTCATTTTAATTTTAATTTGATTTGGGTGACTAGTTGGGATCTTATAAATCTTCTGTTACGTACATACTGAATACATGCAGTGTTATTTTGTTCCGATTGTGAAATTGTGAAACATGTTGAATTATATATTACATACTGTAATTGCAAAAAACATCTGTCAACATGGCCCAACAATTTAAATTTAAGTTTATTGCACCATAAAAAAGGGAAATCATTGAACAAAGATTGATTCACTGGAGTGTACTGTGATATCTTTGCATAAACTCGAGTTATTTAAATGGTCCATGTCCAATGTCGACACAGTAGTAATAATTTTGACAGCATTTTTTTTACAGATTTGTCACCAGATGAATTTGTTAAACAAATTAAAATAACCAGGCAAGTTATGTGGATACTTAATTTGTAAAATGCAATCCTAGTCCACTACCTGCAATACAAGTGATAGCTTCCGCTGCTCAAGACCGTATCAACTTAACAGTGGAAATAAAAATCTATCAGTGAAACCCCTTCACCCCTGTCTCCTCTGTTTCCCTATATCATGGGACAGTGTGATGACAATACGCTCTCCAGCACTGCTGTGCTGAAGCACAGACTCTCAATGCAAACTAATACACTCCCCCAGCTGTTCAGACATCTCCTGCAACCAAGAATTTCAAACCAATGAAAGTCAGGGTTGAAGGGTTGATTTAGGCCAGTTCATTTATCATATACTGTAACCCTACTCCCTGTTGTCTTTTACCGCTTGTCTATTAATAAAGTTTATTTGTGCTGCTTATGATTGAAAGAGTCACATGAGAGTCACCTCACCTCACACTTTAAAGCCTCAACTGTGATCTGTTCAGGAATGCTCTAACTCTCAAGTGAATCTATCATACCTGCAGAGGGATTCCAGATATGTGTGTGGCATAAAAAAGAAAAGAAAAGAAACGCCCATTTTGGAGCAAGAATGCTTTCTAAAACTTGATTTCCAAATGAATTCATAATTAAATATTTCTTTATACTTAATTAAATATTAGTTATAATAATGTATTTATATTATAGAAATATTAGGAATACAAGCCCATTTTCAGTTGTGCTAGTTTGATGTGGTAATTGATACCAGCCGTGTGTGTCGTGTTTTCATCAAATGTGTTAAGGCTCCCTCTGCAGTGAAACAAGTGCAGCGGTCCCTATTTAGAAAATACCACCATTTAGCCTCTCCCTTATTTTGCAATCTCTCTTGATGGCACACACACGCAACTCAATACAGTAAGAGTCTGTGAGGCTTGAAGCTGACCTGTTCTGAGGGACAGCACAAGCCTGTGCCATTGCTGCTGGAAGATAGGGAGGTAAGGAGTGCTTATTGCATGTGTTTTTAATAATAATAATAATAATAATAATTCAAAGCGAAAGCTATACTGAAGAAACAGGGAGAAACTGGTAAGCAGTATTTTTTGCCTGTGCTCACTATCAACTTCTTAATATACAAAAATAAAACTAATAGTAATATTACAACTGCCACAAGTGCCCACCAGTAAACTCTAGTTTTCTTCTATCTGGCTGAAAGGTCCTTGGAAAGAAGCAAAGAGTTCTTTCTGCCTGTGGTTCACCTATCTTATCTCCTTGATATATAGGAGTCCCTGGCTAATACAGGTACGTTTATGCCATGCATTCGAATATGCCAGACACAACGTAGGTCCCCCAATAATATCCAATTAAGTGTGACTATCGGTCACTGTGAATTGCATCATCCAAAGAGACACACTGAAAAAAAAAATGATGTTATATAGACTCCAAAGATAGGATGAAAATAAACGGAACTCATACAAGTAGCTTACTAAATCTCTAAAATTAAGTAAATGACACTTACACTGTAACATTTTTATGTAAATAAAAAAAATAATGTATTTCTGATTGCATAGTATGAACATGTCAATGCTGTATCATGATCTATTTTGTGTTAACTGTGTACGAAGTAGGCTACGGCAAACAAAACAAAAAAAGTGCTGAAATCATTTAGTTTCAATTTAAAATAATCTTGTATTATTTTCACATTGTACAGTAGCTTGATGTGTATAATGCAGCAGCATTGATTTTGTGTTACCCAGTAGCCTATACACTAAAGTAAAAAGAAAGTTCGCTAGGTATTCATTTGATTTTACTGCTACACTGTATACTGTATAGACCTACTGTACAGATTTATATTTTAACATAATGCAGTGTTTACAGAGAACACATTGATGTTATTTCAGCGCAATGATTTATACATTTGAAATAAACTGAGCACTATAAATGTATGTGTGTGCGATTTTTGTTTTTTTAAACTGGACACCTCATTATAAATTTTGTATGCTCATTTTACAGTAAGATACGGAAACTATTCAATTAGTAATCTACAAAGTTAATTGCTGAAACAGATCTGACTGAAACTAAATATTTTCTTATCAGTTATAAGAGAAGAAAATCACTCTTGATCAAACACAGTTATTTATTTGACCAAACATGTGGTCTATGTTATACATATACTTGTGTAATCTCTTTACATAGACAGGCTGATGTATATTAACCTATTAACTGCCTGTCAAGTCACACACTAGGCTACTAATGTATTTAAAGTGTGAAGTGGTCCCAAATTAGAATCTGCCCCCCCCCCAACTCCTCAACACCCCAGCAATACACTAAGATTAAGAGTCTCTGAAAGACTGTGCTGAAACTTCTGGAAGTCAGGGAGATAAGCGTGCAAACTGCCTGTGATCTTATTAACACTCAGAAGGTAATAATAATAATAATAATAATAATAATAATAATAATACAGTAGAAGATCTATAATTGCACAATTGATAAATTAACACTCTTCTAATTGATACAAGTAAGCAGGGAAATTTCTCATTGTACATTTAAAGAGACTTTGCTATATTGCACATACAGCCCACTTAATTGCACTCATTATTAGATGTTAAGTCTGTTAAGTAGCAGATGTGTGTGCCCTAACTTCATACACAGCACATCCTGTTCTATTCTATTCATGTGTCAGGGGCAGCAACATTTGTATACACTTGAGTGGAACTTCTACATATTTTACATTTCGATGCTTATTACAAGTGCAGTAAAGATAAAGTTAAAATTTCATTTTCAGTGTTGCTTTTTAACTTTTTATGATGTGGCTCTTATTGCAATTATTAAAATATTGTGGGGTTTGTTTCTGTTTAAAAAAATAAGAAGCATTCAGAATGTTTGCAAATGTCATAAAAAGTAAGGAGAGTACAGTAAACAAAACAAAAAATCAGCTAAAACATTTTTTTAAATTTTTTTTTTATGATTTGTTAAATGTAGATCATTTTAGCAAAGGAAATGTGGAAATGTGTCCACAGCCTTTAAGCAAGGGCATCTACAGTGACTTCTGAGGAAGATAACAATGCTCCTATAACCTTAACAGACATTTTGTATGTGTTTCTAGGTTATATTTCGCACTGGGTTGCTTTAGGCTTGATCTCCCATATAGGAGAATAAGCACTTACTCAGAACCTGCATTTTAACTTCCATAATTGTTTTTTTTTTATAATCCTTATCTGATAAGATGAATGAGTAGATCTTTGGCTTAACATTAGTTGAAATGAATTAAAGATAATACTGTACTTACATACAGCCATTACATACTGCCAAGCATCTTCAGTGTTCGAGTTCTGTGCAGATAGACGTGCAATACTAAAATAAAAATACATACGGTGTTATTATAACTGCTACTGTTAATATTATTATTATTTGTATTTAAAAATAGGCACCCATGTTGCTTTGCATCAAGTCTACTGTACAATGAATGACGTGGTCCAGATCATTTGTCTGTTTCATTGCATAATTCATTCATGTTTTTCTTCAGTGCAGTGTACTGGGCATGCCTAAAGTCTCAATGAGTTTTTATTTAATTTAAATAACATAATTTGTTTAAATGCTTATCTTAGAATAAAGTATTTTATTAATGTCATCTTAAGAATCATTGGAAAAAAATGTTAACTGTCTGTAGTTTACCGGTACTTTATTAATTGAACATAATGTTAGAATACCCGGACTGAGATTTATCATTGTTATAGGAACACCTCCTAAGAGAACACTTCACCTAAGGGAACACCCTTGTGGTGAAACAGATTTTTCCCACTGTAAATGCTCTGGCTAAAAGAACAGGAAGTTCGCTTAGAAAAACAGCTTCTTGGCACCGATAGCGATTTGTTCACAACGGATACAGTACTGTTTTGTAACCTGATAACTCATCTTCAGCAAACCTAAATTAAAATGGTTTATTAAGTCTTTACAAAATGGCATGTTAAACAAACAGTGAAAATCCGCCGCTGTTTCTCTTGCTACAAAAAGCTGGAAATTGTTCAAGCTCTTGAAATTCAACCTGAATCGGACATAAGTCGCCGAAAAATGTGGGGTTTCTCGTTCTGGTGAGTTGCTTCACCATTCTGTTAAATAATCTGCACGTCTCGTAGATTGCTGCTGCATTTTTTAACATGTGCTGTGTCAGTTTAAGTTGACAGTTTATTAATGTTAGTTTGTCTGTTACTTTATTATTACAGCTTTATTAACATACACTTTGCCTATTGCTTTTCTCATACTTATTCAGTTAATTTCATATGTTGATGCACGTGCATCATGACATGTAATTCATATTTATTTATTTATTGATTGATTCATATTGGGTCTGGTGACTAACTCCGTCTTAGAGAACACTTTGGCTAAGAGAACACTTCACTTGCTTCCTGAGGGGTGTTCTCTTAGCTGGAGACGACTGTATTACACAATACAGAGTGGACAACACAGTGACTATAATGGTATGGTGTCATTTAAAATATTGTGTCTTGATTTGAAATGCATTTTATTTAATACATTTAAACTTTAATAAAACTTTTTTTTGTATTATTTTATTTTAATGCAGGTATGAGGCATTTGGAAACCATGTGTGATGTTCTTTTGGTAAAGCGCAGTATTTGATTCTGAGAGCGCCACCCAATGGAGCTGAGAGGTAAGGACACCAGACAGGGGTCTGCACTGACAGGTTTTCTGTAAAATATGAATACAATTAATAAAAACCAAGTAATTAGGATAGGTAATTTAGTCGCCAGCAGAAGAAGATGTAACACATCGCTTGGAGTTTCAAACTTTGGCCAAAATCTTGGCAGATGTTTCTTTCTTATTGTAATATTTTATTACAGAACGTATTTTCCTTAGAGCTTGTCCAGACTTTTAATGAAAGATGTTTTACAAAAGCTCCTGCATCCAAAGTTATTTTTGTGGATATAACTTTGTATCCCTTTTCATAGGCCTATCTGATTCCAGCATCTGGCAATTACACTGAAACTTTTATTCTACTGTTTGCTGAGGACAGCAACTACTAGGTAATGCCATGACATTATGCCATCATAGCCCTAAGCTTTATTTCAGAGATCGGTTGCTTACAAAAAAGATGATTTTAAGACATCACAGTAGAAGTTTTTGACGTTAGGAAAACTGTGGCCCCAGGACTAATGCAGTAAGGTAAGAGAACTGACAAACCGATCTGCCTCTCTGGGCACCTTGCATCTTTTATTTGATCTGATTATAAGATTTCTAACCTTATCTGGGCCAGGACAAGTTAGTCTATCCACATAGGGAACCCCATAGCGAGTAATCACACTCGTCAAAGCAACACACACAACAGGAGCATCATAATTCATTTTCAAATGCATTTTATTCTACAGAATGTACAGGAAGCGGAGAAAAGGGAAGAGAAAGAACAGAAGGGGCACTAAACCACAGCAGACAAGAGTTTTTCAGAAAGGTCCGTCTGAGAGCTTCACTCTTCATCCAGCCCTTTCTGGAAGGGGAAAAGAGAGAGAGACAGATAGAGAGAGACAGACAGGGGAAGAAAGAGAGAAAACTGGTGAGTTTTTTCCTGTTTTGTTGATGTATTTTCACAGGAAGTAAAAGCTGATAATGTATCATCCCAACTTCTAACGGCTTACACCTTGAGTGCGCTGGTTTATAAGAGTGAAGGTAACAGCTGAGAACAGAGTATGGCTGCACCACCTCTGTAAGAGTCAGTCTCTGGGGGTAAGTGAAGCTCACTTCCGAAATTTAGAGACTCAGTCGTGCTGGCCTCGTCCTCTGCCAGGAAGGTTCTCCGCGAGCCAGAGGGGATCCCCGACCAAATCTATCCTAATTCTCGCATTTTCCCGTTCTCTGCCAACTCTCTCCGTTTTCATCTGTGCCAAGTCTTCCCCTCTGGAGAGCAAAGCGTGTTCCCAGCCTCAGAACCCAGCCATTTGGTCTCAACTCCTTGGACGTGGCTCTCTGAGAGTCAGGGGGAGACCCCTGGCCCTCTTTGCATGTTATTCATTTTTCTTTTTTCCAGCATTCCAGTCTTCCAGTAAGGGAATCGACCTCCATCAGCATAGGCGACCCTTGCAAGCTGGTAGATCTTTGGATTTCTCTTCATCTTTTTCGTCCATTGTTCTATTTTCGGTTCACCTTGGGGGAAGCAATGTTTGATTCTGTATACTGGCCGATCGGTTCAGTCTCACCTCCACGAGGATGGCTCTCCACGAGCCAAGGGGAAACACTGTCCTCTTTTCTAAGGCCCTGTCCACACTACATAACCCATCTCGAGAACCATACTCCAAAATGTTTCAATTAATCCAGCTCATAGCCTCCACACAAAAGTACCATTTCATGTTTAGTCGGACTTAATGTGTACAAACACTATAAAAATAGTTTTGGTTACTTTTCCTAGCAGTGCAATGGACTGTGGGACTTAATACGATAGTATCCCACCATGCACTGTCTGTTTACAACCTTGCGAATATGGCGCCCATGCTTACGGAAGACATAGCGCTGCTTAGCATGAACATTATGGGTTTGTTTCTTAAAAACACAAGGTGTCAGCGATGGAGAAGGCAGCAACGGTCTCGCCACTGGCAAGCTTGGCATAGGCTCCGTCAACATGCCAGAAATATGACTTTGATTGTCGTTCTCCAGTATGGTATTAAACGCTGCGTAGTGTAGACGCTATTTTGCACTTTTAAGCCGGTTTAAAGACACAGTGTGGACAGGGCCAAAGTCACAAAGCACTTCTCTGCAATTTCAATTCCTGAAGTTCTTCCTCCATTCAACCCTTGCTCCTGTCCCATGAAGTGTAAGGGAACAGGGTTTGGAGAGATGAGAATGAGAGTGGAAGTGCTTATTAAACAGTGCTGGAGAGCTGAGAACGACGTGTATTATTGCTTGCAAACTGTTTGCGGACAGTTGTGTTCTGGACATGAGGTACTTTGGATTTCACATGGAAGTCAGTTATATTAATACATAGCATTTTAGAATCAGATTTATTTCATTTATTTGTGAATGAAGAAGAAAAAACCTTAGAGATGTATAATTACTCTACTCAAGTCACTCTATGTGCAAATTTTTTATGTTGAATTTAACATTTTAAATTCAACATTTAACATTTCATTAAATCTAATAATGAATTATTATGAATAATCCTTTCCCACCTAAAATACATTCATCAGTGGGTTTAAGTTAATGACACTGAGTGGTGCCATATCAGTGTGTGACTTGTTGCTGTGACAGATTCTGATCCCTGCTGGTAGTACACTCTACAACTGCTTGTGCAAATAACCATGCTCAAAGACAACTGCAATTGCATTGTCTCTTCCATCAATTTTATTTAACCTGAAGTTAAATATTCTTCTTTGTAAATTAGTGTGTTTCAAGAGATAGTGTAAACCAATCACAAACAAATCAGACTGTGGAAAGCATGTACGATGGTTCAGTGGGGTTGACTCACCTTGCTGCCAACGTCACGGGTCTTGGCGCGGAGCTTGTTGACCTGCGACTCGGCGATATCAGCCCTCTCCTCGGCCTCGTCCAGTTCATGCTGCAGCTTTCGGAATTTGCCCAGGTTAGTGTTGGCATTCTCCTCCTGACAGTCACACACAAGGGCAAAGTTAGTGGTTCATCTGTAATCTTGGGTTGAATGGAAACTGCTTAGACACGTGGATGAGAAGAGAATGTAGTTACTTACAGCCTCCTCGGCGGTTCTCTTGTACGCCTTCACCTTCAGCTGCAGCTTGTCCACCAGGTCCTGGAGGCGGGCCATATTCTTACGGTCCTCCTCCGTCTGAAACAAAAAATTAAATAATCAAACCTCAGTGATTAGCAAGGGGATTCACATTCCCAATGGCATTGAAGGACTGAATGGAGATACCTGGTAGGTCAGCTCTTTGATGCGTCTCTCATATTTCCTGACTCCTTTCACAGCATCACTGCTCTTCCGCTGCTCCCCTTCTAGCTCATTCTCCAGCTCCCGCACCTGAAATCGCAATGACAGAAAGATGTCAGGTACTGATGGCTAGATATGATTATATAAATCAAGGTCTGTAACTGCAAGCCACTTACGCGGGACTCAAGCTTTTGCAGCTGCTTCTTGCCGCCCTTCATGGCGATTTGTTCGGCCTCGTCCAGACGGTGCTGCAGGTCCTTGATGGTCTGCTCCATGTTCTTCTTCATGCGCTCCAGGTGAGCGCTGGTGTCCTGCTCCTTCTTCAGCTCCTCAGCCATCATGGCAGCATCAGTGATGGCCTTCTTGGCTTTCTCCTCAGCGTTCCTGCACTCCTGCACAGCCTCCTCCACCTCTGTCTGCAGCTGGGACGTGTCGCTCTCCAGCTTCTTCTTCTGGTTAATCAGGCTGGTGTTCTGCACAGAGAGTGAGAGAGACCCAGGTTACAGGAGACTGACTGGGGAATCAGGCTAGTATTCCATGGTCACCTCTGCTCCAGTGCTGTCGTACCTGTGAGTGCAGTAGCTGCACTCTCTCACTGATGTCCAGCAACTCCTGTTCAGCCAGCTTACGGGCTCTCTCTGTCTGTTCCAACACCGCCCTCAGCTCCTCCAGCTCAGCTTGAAGGAGATTGTTGCGTCTCTCTACCATGGCGATGTTCTCCTTTATGTCATCGTTGGCACGCAGGGAGTCGTCCAGCTGGAGCTGAGCGTCCTGGAACCCAAAGCAGATAAAAAACGTTCAAACAAATGAGACCGAGAGCTCTTTGATTTCAACGTTTTATTAAAAGTGCTTGTGTAGATAATAAACCAATGGTGACCAACAGGTTTAAGAATTATTATTCATTAAAGGGGCCTATGCATATGATCAGTATATAACTTAATTAATGATGGAGCTAATTTGAAACACTAATTGTGGAAATAGCGTTACCTTCAGGTGGGCGTGGACACTCTTGAGCTGCTTCTGGGACTCTGCAGCCTGCCTGTTGGCCTGGCTGAGCTGGATCTCCATCTCATTGAGGTCTCCCTCCATCTTCTTCTTCAGCCGGAGGGCCTCGTTCCTGCTGCGGGTCTCTGACTCCAGGGAGGTCTGCAGGGTCTCCACCACCCTCTGGTTGTTCCTCTTGGCCTGATCCATCTCCTCGTCCTTCTCAGCCAGCTTGCGCTCAATCTCAGCCTTCACCTGGTTAAACTCCAGCTGAGCTCTCAGGATCTTCCCTTCCTCGTGCTCCAGGGAGGCCTGCCAGGAGACAACAATTTATTTAGGATACACTCTGATACAAAACTTCCTACCCTAATATCTATTAATCTGCATCTTGTTTGTTTTGTTACATATTCCTCTTAGAATCCCAGCATCTGTATATTCCACTCACCTCAGCCTCCTCCAGAGCAGACTGTATTTCAGACTTCTCCTGCTCCAGCTGCTTCCTAACCTTCTCCAGCTCATGAATGGTCTTGCCTCCCTCACCAAGTTGCTCAGTCAGGTCAGAGATTTCCTCTGGGTAAATAAAAACATTCCTTCAGTATGTCCTACACTACAATGGTCTCACAAAAAGGGTTCAGAATTAGAAACACAGCTGACACAAGAACTGTGTGAGTTTGGATCCCCCACCTTGCAGGTTCTTGTTCTCCCTCTTCAGGGTCTCCAGGTTGTCCAGAGCCTCCTCATAAGCGTTCTTCAGCTTGAAGAGTTCAGTGCTCAGGGACCTGGCCTCCTTCTGGGAGCCCTCCAGCTCACTCTGCGACTCTTCAAACTTCTGCTTCCACTCGTTCAGGACCTGGCATGGGTACGGTGAGAACAAGTCATTACAATCACATTGTAAAATAGGTTTCAAAATACAGCAGCACCCTTAACTAAACCTAATGTATTCTCTTCATCGAAACCCCCAAATCTCACCTTGTCAAAGTTCCTCTGCTTCTTGTCCAGAGCAGCGGCTGCTGCGTTGGACCTCTCCAGATCCACCATGAGATCTTCAATCTCGTTCTGCAGCCTGTGTTTGGTCTTCTCCAGGGAGGAGCATTTAGCATTCACAGCCTCGACGGCTTCCTCCGCGTCCTGCAGCCTCTGAGCCAGCTTCTTCCTGGGAGACAGGGAAGGAGGAACAGGATTTCAGTGCTGAAGACTGGAGTGCTGACAGAGGTGCTATTTAACTGTACAGCAGCCATAAACCAAAGACAGTTTCAAAAGAACTCAAAATCTCAGCTTCACACATCGTTGATCACTCTGCAAACAGACAAACTTTTTGTTCGTCTTATATTGTCAATTCAAACATAACGCAAACAAAAAGCTTATCTGTCAGAAGAAACTTCCATTTACTTGAAGCTTGACATATTATAACGTTGTAAGCAAACTCCACAACACACAATAAACTGCTCAGTTGCCCTTACTTGGCCTCCTCAAGCTCCTCAGTTCTCTGGATGGCGTCGGTCTCATATTTGGTTCTCCACTGAGCCACCTCCGAGTTAGCCTTGGAGAGACTGCGCTGGAGCTCAGCCTTGGCCTCCTGCTCCTCCTCATACTGCTCCCTCAGGAGGTCTGAGTCATGGCGGGCAGACTGCACTGCATGGGCAAGCGCGTTCTTCGCCTGGGGAGACACCAGACAAACAGTTTACTATATAGAAACCCGGCTTTCAGACATCCTGTTTCATCAGAAGACAGTATTTGATGCTGCTTTACCTTCACTTCCTCTTCCAGTTGTCTCTTGAGGTCGTCAATCTGCTGAGTGTAGGACTGCTTGCCTCTGGTCAGCTGAGAGACAAGAGATTCCTTCTCTTCGAGACGTCTGGCAAGCTCACCTTTAACGAAACAGCCCAACATCTAATGACTCTGATGATACCATTTTCTTAATGGTGTCTATAGGTCTTGGTATAATTGCCAAACTTACCATTCTCAGTCTGCAGCTTTGCCTTCTGCATAGAAAAGTCATTGATGTTGCGTTGACCTTCTTCAGCCTTGGTCCTATATTCATTCATCTGATCTTCCAGAGTCCTGCACATCTTTTCCAAGTTAGCCTGCATGTGTAGGTTTGGATACATATTAGATGAAACTGATATGATCTCCAACAATCCATATGTGCTCCTGGTGACCCATCCTGCACACTGTATAGAATTGTATGTCTTACCTTGGCTTTAGCGACATGCTCCATATTGGAGACCACATCGTCCAGCTCCAGTTTGAACTCGCTCTTTTCCTTCTCTAGTTTCTGCTTGACTCTCTGCAGGTTGTCAATCTGCTCCCCGAGCTCAGCCACGCTATCGGCTTGCTTCTTGCGGAGAGTGGCGGACGTGGCTTCGTGCTGCAGCGTGGCCTCTTCAAGGTCTCGCCGCAGCTTCTGGAACTCAGCCTCCCTCTTCTTGTTCATCTCGATCTGGGCTGAGGTGGCCCCGCCCGCCTCCTCCAGCCTCTCACTGAGCTCCTCCAGCTCTCGGGACAAGTCTGCCCGCTGCTTCTCCACCTTGGCACGGGCAGCTCTCTCTGCCTCCAGCTCCTCCTCTAACTCCTCAATGCGGGCCTGGGGGAGCGGCACATGAGCACACAGGTTATAACTGATACAGTATAAAGCGACTAATAGGCTTCTTGATAGGCACGAGTGGAACAGCACACAGTTTATATAGATACAGAAATACAAACAGGTCCTATGATCCTGATGGGCGGAATAAAAATTGCAGGTAATATAAGGTCTTTATATAATAATACAAGGGTAGTCACAGGTAGGCTTTAAATTACCTGAAGCTCCTTCAGTTTCTTCTGGTACTGGGCTGACAGTGCCTGCTCATCCTCAATTTTACTCATGAGCTGGCTAATCTCAAAGTCTTTCCTGGAGGAAAAGGTTAACAGTGTGGTTATATCACATTTCTACAATGCAGTCCTTTATCTTTATACAACACATAATACCTAGATTTTTTACTTACTTCTTCAGCCGCTCCTCCATTTGCTGCTTATCATTCTCCAGGTCCATTAGGCTCTCCTGGGTCAATTTCAAGTCTCCTTCCAGCTTCCTTTTGGCTCTTTCAAGGTCCATCCGCACCTTCTTTTCTTGCTCCAATGAGCCTTCAAGCTGGCAAGATTGAAATTGTTATGTAGGTTACATCAGAGGTTTCAATACTTTCTTGGCTCACATTAGGCATCCACCCAATGCATCCATAGAAATATGAACTTTTGTTCCCTTTGGCATCATCCCCTTAAACATGGGCATTGGAAATAAGTCAGTTGAGAGAGAATATTTCTCTATGCGCTGCGCCAGCCCAGAAACCATCTCACGCCCCCCTTAGCTGTCCCTGGCCACAAATTTAGGAATCAGTGGGTTACATTTGCCATCATTTAAAGTCAAAGTTGTATAACTTCATTGGCATTGCCCTGCCCTGCAAACTGAGTGACTCACATCGTCGACCTGCTGCTCCAGCTTTGCTTTGGCCTTGGTCAGGGTGTTCACTTTGTCCTCCTCACTCTGAAGGTCATCCAGGGTTTGCTGGTGAGCCTCCTGCAGAGCCTTCTTCTCCTTGGTCAGCTTGGCGATGATGTCATCCAGAGCCGCCATTTCCTCAGTGAGGTTCTTCACCTGTTAATCAGAGAGCAGAGACTCAGCACCCAGAGCCCTCACAAACAGGATCTTCACAGAGAAACAGACACTAACCTTGTTCTCAGTGGCATGCTTCTCCTTCTCCACTTTGGCAAGGGTGAGCTCCAGATCATCAATATCCTTCTTCAGCTCAGAGCATTCATCCTCCAGCTTCCTCTTTTTGGCTGTCAGCTCACCATTCATCTCCTCCTCATCCTCCAGCCTCTCCGTCAGCTCTTTGGTTTTCGCCTCCAGTTGGATCTTGTTCTTGATCAGCTGGTCGCACCTCTCCTCTGAATCACAAAGATTGTCTTGTTCCTGTAGAGCAGACAACATAGTAGTTTGATTAACATTAAAAACGTAAGCAGCCTTACAAAACTATGCTCTGACTTGACAGCTGGTGAGAGACTGTTCTGTGACACATCCGTGGGAGTTATCCAAAAGGAAGAAAGAGCTCAGAAATATTTCACTCACCGACTGGACTTGCAGCTGCAGGTCGTTCTTCTCTTGGAGAAGAGAGACCATCTTCTCTTCCAGCTCCTTTCTGCGGGCCTCAGACTTTGCGAAAGCCTCCTTGAGTTTCAGGAACTCATCCTTCATGTTGGCCATCTCTTTCTCATTCTCTGCGCTCTTCAGCAGGGGCTTGATCTTGAAGAAGAGCTTCATCCAGGGCCAATTCTTTACACCCATAAAGGCACGGATGTTCCACTGGATCACCAGCAGGGCGTCTCTGGGGAGGCAATGGCAGGTTTAAAGATTTCACACACTTTGTTTGCCTGAATACCATTTTCATTCATAACGTATTACTTATTGCTTATTACTCCTTGTGGAGGGGAACCACAGCCATCCTTACCTGCGCTCAACAATCTTACGGTACTCAATTCTTGAGAGAAGACCGCGAGACTGGGCCTGGATCCGGGTGATAATGAGAGACAAGCGATCATCTCTCATCTCTTCCAGCTGACCCAGGAGACCAGCCTTGAAGAACACCTGGCAACAAAACAAAAGGGAGCTCCTACTTTCAGTCTCCTTTTTTCTGGTTATTATCCACACAAAGTATTCAGTATAAGGGTTATTTTGTAGTTTTATCTACCTTTGTGTGTCCAAATCTGTACTGGGTGTGATCGATGTCCAGGGATCCCAGCAGTTTCTCTGCTCCTTTCTTGCTGTCTATGAACTGGCCCTCTGGGATGGCAGAAGGGTTCAGGATACGGTATCTGTAAAGGGACACATGGACTCAACTGGGTTTCTACAAAGCTCTTCATGGGGAATTATAACAAGGGCACTGCTTGAGAGATGTACCTCTGTTTGAAGTCTCCGTACAGGATCCTGTTGGGGAAGCCCTTCCTGCAGATTCTGATGCCTTCCAGCACACCGTTACAGCGGAGCTGGTGCATCACCAAAGGATTTTCCATCGCACCCGGAGTCTTGCTTTCATTGGGGATGATGCAGCGCACAAAGTGAGGATGTGTTGACCTCAGGTTGGTCATCAGCTTGTTCAGGTTTTCCTGTGAAAGGAAAAGGACGGGTCATTTAAGAACAAAACAATGTGACAGTGGCACTTCCCTTTTTCAAACACTCACCCTGTGGAGAGCAGACACAGTCTGGAAGGAAGAGCCCTTTTTCTTCCCGCCCTTGCCTTTACTTTCCTGGGCTAAAAGAGAAAAGAAACACAGGTAAATCTCCCAATGGAAGTGAAAATGTCACAAATGTTATCAAAGTGCTACCCCTAGTGGCTGTAATAAAAATGCATATGGTATTACTTACATCCACTGGGGGCAAAATTATATACAAAGTGAATCTAAACAAGAATATGAATCCATGAGTTAAAATAACAGTGATATTCCCTATCCATACCATGTTCAACAGTATATATTTCTTACTGTCCAAAACACTGTAATGCTACATGATTTTCTTACCAGACTCAGCTCCAGCATAGTTGGCAAAGAGGGTGGCGAGAAGCTTGAGGGAAGACTTCTGATAGAGCCCGACCACAGTCTCATTCAGAGGGTCCTTGTTCTTCACCAGCCAGTTTGTGATGTTGTAATCTACAATGCCAGCATAGTGGCCCAAGGCAAAGTGAGCCTCTGGTCTTCCTTTGACGATCCTGGGCTTCTGGAAGTTGTTGGATTTACCCAGATGGTTGTCATACAGCTTGGCTTTGAAGGTTGTGTCACTGGCCTTGGGGAACATGCACTCCTCTTCAAGGATGGACATGATACCCATAGGCTGATTTGGAAGAAAACACGGTGAGTAAGCAACATATACATACAAACATACATACATAGATACATGTATATTAGGGAAGTAATAATGTAAACGTTTACATACAATTGGTGGGCCTGTGTACAAAAAGAACTAAAACTTTTTAGCGTTTGAAAAATGAGCTATAAACACTATTTTCACTGTGCTGTAAAAATAAGGATTACTTATTTAGTTTTATTTAAGCCAGGGAGCTGTGTTTAACTTTTAAACTATAGCAGGACAACAGGTATACACATATTTTATAAAACCATATTCACATTTCTATATACATTTAGCACAAGCACATAAGCTTAATCAAATGCAGCGCTCCCCACCTTCTCAATGAGGTCGATGCAGGCTTGCAGGTCCATGCCGAAATCAATGAACTCCCAGTCAATGCCCTCCTTCTTATATTCCTCCTGCTCCAGCACAAACATGTGGTGGTTGAAGAACTGCTGCAGCTTCTCGTTGGTGAAGTTGATGCACAGCTGCTCAAAGCTGTTGAACTGCAACAAGAGACAAGAAAAACTAAAACATTTTAGATATCTGACGTGCTGGGACGCCAACATAAACCTTCAGTTGCCCTACTTATTTTTGACCTTAGCACTTTGTTCTTATTTTCAGAATAACCCTCAGGATGTATGAAAAGTTCAAAGACACAAAGACACTCACATCAAAGATCTCAAAGCCAGCAATGTCCAGCACACCAATGAAGTACTGGCGGGCCTGCTTGGTGTCCAGGGATTGGTTGATTCTCACCACCATCCAGTTGAACATTTTCTCGTACACTGACTTGGCCAGTGCACCGATGGAGTAGTTCACCTGTGAGGAAAGAGACAAGGAGGTGAGTGACTATTTGCCTGTCCTAGTGTTAAACCCATTTCTCATGACTCTCTCTGAGATTCACCTGTTGCACATTTTGTCCCTTGGTGACCCACTCGTTCCCTACTTTGACTCTGGGGTGACACAGTGCCTTGATGATATCAGCCGAGTTCAGCCCCATCAGGTAGGCAGCCTTGTCAGCATCTAGGAATTAAAGAAATACTCAACAATCATAACCATTGCTGTTGCTGTGGGTAAATGTGATAGTCTTGATACAGATACTAATCGACTGGAGTTTAACTGACATTTACTA
Source organism: Huso huso (assembly GCA_036884735.1). NCBI lineage: Eukaryota > Metazoa > Chordata > Actinopteri > Acipenseriformes > Acipenseridae > Huso > Huso huso. Next base: position 7,730,825 of record CM072709.1, on the reverse strand, counting down.
GAAGACAATGACAATGCCCTGTTCTCTCTCCCCTGGGGGCTGAGCTACACTCCCCCTTCTCCCTTTCACACAGTCAGACCCACCTTCAGTGCCGTCAGCCTCTGCCTGCTCCTCCCTCTGCTTCTGCTTGAACTTCATGTTGCCATAGTGCATGATGGCACCTGTCAGCTTGTAAACTCCATTTTTCTCCTCCTGAGTGAAGCCAAGCACATCAAAGGCACTCTGCAGGATAGAGAAAAACAGAATAAGAAAACCTGCTTCACTGCCTGAGGTCTGCTTACTCCATTTAGTAAAAAGGCTGAGAGCTATACAGCTCTCCAGGTATGAGAGGATTCCAGCTTCTCACTCTGGGTCTATGAGTGGGACTCCTTGCACCCTGTTGGCTCAGAGGGGTGTGTAAAGACAGACCCCTGTAATATTAGAGAGAGTCCACACTCACATCTGTGGCCATCAGCTCATCAGCATCATCAATGGAGGCGACAGTGACTTCACCCTGAGAGATGAAGGCGTAGTCGAAGGGATTGTTGGTGATCAGGAGCATTTCTGAGAAAGAGGGACAATACAGTGTCAGCATGCCTCCTGTCTGCTCACATAATCCTACACTCACACTCTTGAGTGAGGACAGGAATACTGACCTAGCAGCTCTGGCTTCTTGTTGGACAGGATCTGGTAGAAGATGTGATAGTCTCTCTCAGCCTTGAGCTGAAAGGTCACACGAGACTTCTCCAGGAGGTCTGGAACAAACAGATGTCAGATTAAACTTCAATATCAAAGGGAATGCTACAAATTAAAAACACTCTTATATAAATACTTACAGGTCTCAATGTCAGCAGAAGCTAGCTTGCCACTGGCTGCAAAGTGAATTCGGATGAATTTACCCTGAGGAGCAGAAAGAGAACAATGGGTGCCAGTCGAGAGAAATCACTTCTTGTAAATGAAAAAAAACATCTATAAAAGGATCAGTCTTGCACTCTTCCCCTGATTTAATCTAATTTTATTAAATATTACTGACCAATTACAGCAAAGAAAACAAGAAAATAATAGCAAACTGGACCAGTGGTGTATACTGCTAATGATGGGTATACTCACAAAACGTGAGGAGTTGTCATTCCTCACAGTCTTGGCGTTACCAAAAGCCTCCAAGGCTGGGTTTGCCTGGATGATTTGATCCTCCAGGGTCCCCTGTGATCGAATACAAACAGACTTCAGTAACGGCCACGAAGTTCAATCCCATAGACCCCTTTTCTTGTACTGACACCCCCTAAACACACACTCTGACTGACACACCTTGCTAGAGGCAGTTGCATCCTTCTTGCCACCAGCTGCAGCAATGCTGGCAAAATACTGGATGACTCTCTTGGTGTTCACAGTCTTCCCAGCACCAGATTCTCCGCTGTGGGCACAGTAACAAGTAGGGTGAGTGTTTCACATTCCTAGCTTCTCCAACACATCTCTCTTGCACTTTAATGAGCACTTTTAAACTTGTTGATCTCCCTTCAAATACTTCACACGTAAGAACTGATTGACTTACGTGATCAGGATAGACTGATTTTCTCTGTCTGAAATAGACAAAATAATGATTGATATTATTGTAGAAGGTAATCTTTTAATGATGTAGTATTTATTTTGTGCGTGTGTGTGTGTGTGTGTGTCTTACCTGTCAGCATGTACTGATAGGCGTTGTCAGAGATGGAGAAGATGTGAGGGGGAGCCTCAGTCCTCTTCTTGCCTCGATATGCATTGACCACCTCTGCATTGTACACAGGCAGCCACTTGTAGGGGTTCACTGTCACACAGAACAGCCCAGAGTACGTCTGAAAGGGAGAAGCAACACTCAGTATGTGTCAGTCTATCAGTGGGTTTAGGTTTTGAGGTCACTCTGTACTCACGTAGATCATCCAGGCTGCATAACGCTCTTTGAGGTTATACAGCACGGCGGGCTCGTGCAGGAAGGTGAACATGGCCATGTCTTCAATTTTATCGTACTTGGGCGGGTTCTGAGGGTGGACATCGCACTCCTTCACTGTGACAGTCTGGAAAACAACACAGACAAGCCCTCAGGTTAGGTCTGCAGAACAACATTGAAAAACTTAAATATTAGCACAATGACCATGCACAGCCAGAATGTGCAAAGTAAAAGGTTAGGTTATTATCATAACCCTGGTTCCCTGAAATAGAAATGTAACCATTACTGAATGGACTATAAGAAATATATCCCATTGGGTAATGGTTACATTTCGTACTTGAACGGGAATTGCAAAAACAATTAGTCAGAGTTTTCAATACCCTAGTGTTGGACGATAATGACATTTTATGTTATCTAAATAAATATCTGCTAAATAAACAAATAATAATAATAACAGACGCTTCATATTTTTAATGGACCCTTGATTTCTACTCCCCCAGGTCCCAAGACACACGAAACCAGAATATAGACCAGGGGTGTCAAACTCAGTTCCTGGAGGGCCGCAGTGTCTTCTGGCTTTCATTCCACCCGAGCTCTCAGTTACTTAATTGATCTAATTATTTGATTAACTGGACACATTTAATACTTCTCTTCAGGCCTCAAAATGTTTCATTGGTAGTGTACCTTGAATCAAGTGCATTTTTAAAACCATCAACTGTAAAAGACCTTGAAAAATATTAAATATGTCAAATTCAACAAATAATTAGATCAATTATGTTAATTGAGATCTTAAGTTGGAATGAAAACCAGAAGACCCTGCAGCCCTCGAGGACTGGAGTTTGACACCCCTGATATAGACGATCAGTTTTCAGTTGCATTTTACACTCTCTACTGTACTGAGAGAAAAATGTGCAGCATCTGACTTCGCCCCTTCTATATCCTGGCATTTGTTTTACGTATGCACTATCCTTGCACTATTGCACTACTAATATCTACTATCCTTGCACTATTGCACTATTAATATGTCATTGTAGGTACAATTTGTTGTAATCCTTACTTGTTGCATCCGAATTCATATTGTATTCTAGTAGTATTATTATTTGAACTTAATGTAAACTACACTGTATTTAAATAAGAATCTTGCATTGTAACCCTGTGCTGCCCTGTAACACCTGTAAGTCGCCTTGTATATTTATAATAATAAATGTATAATTCAGGTTCAATTCACTAGCCTTATCTTTACGTGTTACATAAAGCTTTGTGATTGGGTAATATAGAGTTTAGAGTTTGAATGCTGTAATTTCATTAAATCTGAAGGATTTACCCGGGAACATGCTAGGGTGTTACATTTTGGACGAAATGACAGTAGGATGTCAAGAACATCTTTTCCAAAACAAAAAGATATAGAAAGTGATATTGGTGTAAATGATGCAGTATCTACCGACGAAACAACGGCTACTTCATCTGCTGAAAAAAAAGCAGTCAATCCTCAGGGTGAAAAAAATGAAACAGTATAAATGGATCAGGACCTGGGTACTTGATTTTCCTTGGCTGGAGAAAAAAGAAGTTGGTGACCATTTGTACATGGCGGAGATGGTAAAAGAAATAACACAGTTGCTGTTGGTACAACAGAACTTCAATTCTCTACGTTTACAAGACATGGAGGGAAAAATTCAGATCCTGCACTAGTAGCACACAGACAAATGAATCCTGGAATTTAAAAAAAATATTTTGTTTTGTGTCTAATGGCTGAGATACCATTACATACTCAAGTTCTCATTTTCTAGGTAATACATAACTTGTATTTGAAATATTTGGTACCCCTTAATAGTGTGGAACAGTACACGTTGTTAAACTTGTTACACAAATAAAAATGGATAAACTTATGGAAGAATGTTCCAGTTGAAAGTCTGAATGATAAAAATACTGTGCTGTGTGATTCTTACCTTGCCTTCGTAAGTGTCGGCAGTGACTTTGTCACCGTCGCGGCTGATGATCCTGGCCTTCACGTACTCCGTAGCGGCATCGGGGACGAAGCACTCCTTCTTCATGTCGAAGGGCTTGGTCTGCGCCTCCAGACGCTCCTTATCGGACTTCCGCAGGAAGGGGGCGGCGGCCCCAAACTCAGCCATCTGCGAGTCACCCATTTTAAACTCTAAGCAGCAAACAAGGAGATAAAGATTGATTCACAACTCATTGTAATGTTACGTCTGTTTAGGTTTTTTTTTTTGTATTCTTCAACAGGAGAAGCTCACCAAGGGTTCTCTATTACAAGCCATCAACAAGAGCAGCACCGAGTTACTTTTTCAAAAGCAAGCTCATTAATATTACAGTGACAAGAAAGCACCAAAAGACCATTTCATAGTTTCCACATATCTAGAAGCAGAAAGATTTAAAGTAACTCGTCTTAGGGTTTTCTTCGAGGGCTATATTTAAACATTACAGTATGAAAGAGGGTGTTCTTAACCTGAAATGTGTTAAAAGGCACAACATGCACTAAAAACAAACAAACAAAAAAACTTAAAACCATATGTTAATATTTAACAATTAGCTAACTTCATATTTCAATACATAATAATTTAGATAAAACTCTTACCTGTTCAGTGAAAACCGAGCAAGTAAAGCAGTGAGGCTCTTCACCCTGTAGGTAGACAGACAAATAGACAGTGTGAGAAGAAAATCTGGAGTCTTTTCCTCTCAGGAACTCCCACAGTAGTTTTATCCTTTATGATTTACCACCAGCAGGTGGCAGTGAAGCTTGAGATTTAAGGATGGCTTCTGACCACCCGTTACAATCACGTATACCTGGAAATTACAGAGCTTTACGTGTGAAAAGCTGTTGGTGAAGTTTAAAAAACAAGCCCTGTACACTTTTTCCAGCTGAAAGTTCAGAAGAAAATAATTCATATTGTTGTCTGCAGCAAGCATGCTGAAAAAAACAGTCAACATGAAAGAAATATGAAAAAAGACAGTTCTTGTGGCTAAAGAACAACACAGAAATAGTGGCTACCTAATTATAATAATATAACTATAAGACCCCTCTTACCCTTCAGACACAATGAATGCTTACCAAAACAAGTGCTTACTTCGTATACACCAGACCCTGCTGCTTCCCTTTATAAAGTGAACAACTCTTCCAAATTTGGCAGTGGCATCCAGAGGCTGAACTCCAATTGTGTCTCTGTGTCTGGGGGGGGTTGCCCTTATATGTCATTGTACATGTTTGATAAGGAGATCAGTAATGTGTTTTTTTTATATCCCTACTTAAGCTATATTTTCTGTCCTTAATAGGAATTCCCTATGTAAGTTGGCTTTAGATAGACATACGCACAGGAGAAGAGAAGCACGTACACATACAGGGGGCTAATAAAAGTACCTTAGGGACACAGATTCATAACAAGGACAAGTACTTTAGTATTTTAAAAGGCTGAATATGATCAAAATGTATATTCTTTGTTGTTATGGTAGCTGGAGTATTTTAAGGGCACAAAAAAAAAAAAATCAAAAAATAGTAAATTGCTAAAGATTTAAAAAGTGTTGCTAAAAATTGTTTCAAAACCAGCACAAAAAGTTGCACCCATCCTATACATATACAGGAGCACAGACAGATGGGCAGATGGAGGCAGTTTCTGTTAGGAACCATGGATGTGTCAGGGCATTCGTGAGTATTTCAACTAAGAAATTTCACTGGTGACAGATTTTGTTTTAAATTTGTATTTATTTATTTGGTTATTTAACCAGGAGATTTGCCCATTGAGACCATGGCCTCATTTATAATGGGGTCCTGGAAAACAATAAAAAGACTATTACAAGTACAAGTAACACAATAAAACATGTGCGGTTCAAACTTAACCAGCAGCATACAGAGACCAAAGAGGAACATGAAAACGATATCCTATGCTAGTCCTCTCTACCAGAGCACTCAAATAAGGTACCAAGCCTTTAAAAACTGTAAATACAAAACAATACCCATGAAAAAGCCTCTGATTTGTAAGTGAAAGCCAGCCTAGTTTTATATACATATAACAATGATGTGCCAGACCCCCGCATTAATGCAATATATCAACTCCCTTGCAGCTGTCTACTTTTGTGAACCAAAGTCAACACCAAGTTTAATGTTAGCCTGCTTTCCTTCTTCGGCTAGTGAAAGCATTGCCCCCTGGGCCACAGGGTGCATCTCTCTGACATTGCATTGTTTCTTTCCCTTTATCCTTGAGTACAAAGATAACCCTGTGAAATTCCTGCCCTGCGCCACTCTCTGATTGAGGAGGACAGCTTGTGATTCACATTGAGAGCGAGACTTTAGTCATAATGTTTGTACAGGATCATCTATCTTTACCTGTGTATAACAAGGTCTTGTTATACACAGATAAAGACAGAGATACAAATATACAGCTATGGCCAAAAGTTTTGCATTACCTTCTAGAATTAACACACAAAGCCAAATAAAACCTGCTCAATAATGTTACGTTAACACATTGAATTACACACCGCTTTGTAGTTTTCCATATAACTGACAAAAACTGAAAAATGTATCATTTCGAAATCTAACATGATATACTGTACTACTATTAGGTCTTCCAGTGGACTTTTGTGATATCATTTTGTAGTTTCTTTGATAACATGATAAAAGATCTAAATTATATTCATTAGTTTTTTTGGTTTTTTTTTAATGTCTCAAACCTAAATTTTAGGTGATGCAAAACTTTTGGCCATAGCTGTAGAGACTGTATAGAGTCACATAAATTCTGATGTTCTGATGTTGGCATTTTACTGTCTTCTCATGTCAATTTAAGTTCATAAATTACAATGGATTGGCTAGTGACATTATGGAATGTGTAGACCTGTAGCTGCCATCTCATCACACAAACTTAACTTGGACAATATACGGAATTCTAACTACTGTTAAAAAGAAACCGGAACTCAGTTTAAAACTATGCTACTACCGTACTTATGTCCAATGTTGTTTGGAAGTTTTAACATTCTGGCCCTGCACACCATCGATTCCTGTTAAAATAAACCTTTGTGTTCTGAAAACAAGATGTGAAAGGGACAGGGACTTTGTTCAAAATGATAAATACCTCATGAGTAATTCTAGCAGACTGAATTGCTTTGCAATACTAGTATTACGAATTGATCAGTCTATGGTTTACTGTACATTGCAACAGCTCATGCAGTGCTGAACTGATGCCCAGTTTCCTATTGTGCACTAAAACGCTGTTCCCAGCTGTCCAGACATCTCCTGCAATCAGCACCAACTCACCAAGAATTTCAAACCAATGAAAATCAGCAGTGCCACTGTGGCCTGAAGGATTGTGACATTTGCTCTGAAAGGAAGGGTTGATTTAGGCCAGTTCATTTATCATATACTGTAACCCTACTCCCTGTTGTCTTTTACCGCTTGTCTATTAATAAAGTGTATTTGTGCTGCTTATGATTGAAAGAGTCACATGAGAGCCATATATCTTCCAGCATTAGCATCATTACTGTAATTAACTCTCCAGCTCCCAAATTAATGTTTACAGAGGTAATTTTTTGTGCATGCCACAAAAAATAGCACATACTTTGGAGCAACCAAACTTATCCAGCTGACAAAAACTATTTTTAAAACTAGTTTGAAAATCTTAGATTTATTATAATTTATTTAATTTAAAACAAAAAAAAAAAAAACTTTTTGTGATAAATTAAACAAGCATATCCGAGGGCATACTGTAACATAGAATGGTTTACAAACTTAAATGGGCAGGCTTTGACACCATGGCAGCAGCAGCTGTGTAACATTATTGCCTAGAGGCAGTCCTAACCTGCAGATAACAGAATTCCTCAGAAATCGTGGACTTCGCAGGCTTCCACAGATTCGTCATATTCTATAAACACTTTTTTTTTTTTTTTTTTGAATTGCTTGATAAATTAAATTGGAAGTACTTAACCCATACATTGATTGATATGATTATGTTTACTTAATTTACATTTTTAGAAGCCATTACTAATACAAATACTAAACACATAAGATGCTCCGCAGAACACTCTGCAGATATCTACTGGAAATGTGTGCAGTTTTTTGTATATTTTCCCGCAGATTTGGCCTACCTCTACCAATGATTTTTTTTTATTTGTCTGTCATGCTGTCAACATATATCCTCTTATGACCTGTATAATGTGCTGAAACAGAGTACAGCGTCCCCTAATTAGCGCCCCTCGGTCCCCCCTTTCACTCTCTTGCTGGCACACACACACATGCCTCAATGCAGTAAGGGTCTGTGAGGCTTGAAGGTGACCTGTTTTGAGAGACAGCACTAAAGTCTGTGCCATTGTTGCTGGAAACAGGAAGGTAAGGAGTGCTGACTGAATGTTCTGTAATTAATATTAATAACGATAATAATAAAAATACAGAGTGCAACCCATGCTGAAGATCCTTCACTTCTGGTAAGGACTGCTTGCTGTCTGTGGTCTTAGTCACAATTAACACAATAACATAAATACACACTAATACTAATAATAAAACATACTGTTTTTTATGTTTTGTCAGCTTATATGAACTCTCAACAATGTATCCAGGTCTACGTAAGTTAACTCTGATCAGCAAACCAATTAACTAACTGTATGTATGCTCATATATATTTAACTTTTTTGTACTGTAAGACACTGCAACTATTTAAGTAGTTATATTTGGGTCTGTAAAGGTAAAAAAAAAATGTGGTATCGAATGCAAACCAAACATTTTCCTTCCAATTATTATTCTATTTTTTAATCATTTGTAATAGAAGGATTTGGTTCTGTTATTCAAATACAGTTTTCACAGCAAACTCAAGGTCTGGATCTTAATTCTTATTTGATGTATTTAAATAGGCATGGCATTATAAATTAGTCAATAAATTAGTCTGTCTAGTCTACAAACTTGCCTACAGTTCACTGCTGTGTGTCAGGCTGTCAACCGATTAACTCCTAGTTGTCCTAGTTGCCTGCCATTGACATTTTATAACCCAGGCTAGTTCTTGTAAAGAGTCTTTATAAAACTAAGAAACAGCTACATCTTGTGCCCAACTATGCTTTCAATACAAAGTTCAACCTGTCTTCAGTACCTGTTCACTAGAGGGTGGGAAGAGATAGTAAAAAAAAAAAAAAAAAAAAGTAATTTGAATCTACTGTGTTTTGAGATGTGATCTCATGTGATGTGACTACAGCAGTATTGTCATATTCTTGTCTTTGGTGCAGGAAACCTACCAGCTACAGTATGAGACACTACAAAAGACAATCTCAATTATATTGCAGGTAAGGAGAATATTATTTTGATCTTAAAATTATACTAGATCTCTTAAGAGTTAACATGAGTTGAAATTATTTATAGATAATATAATACTTATATACAGCCATTACATACTGTATCTTCAGTGTTCGTGTTCTCTACTAATCGGTTTGTAGATTATAGATTTGCACTGTTAAAGAAAATATACAAGATATTATTATTATATCATTATTAAACCATATGTTGCATTGCATCAAGTTTACTGTGTACTGAATTAGCTGGTCCAGGTAGTGCTTTTTATTATTTCATCATCTTGTTTAAAAAAAAAAAAAAAAAATCATCTTAAACTACTATTACAAAACAGGGATGGAAATAAGATTCTAATTGCATAGCAGTTTGATCCATTTCTGGTTTTCTTATGAAAACCGATACACTGGGGCTAATCAAGCCTGTTAGTAAAACCTGGAATGGGTGAAACTACTATGCAATAGAAGTCTTATTCCCATCTCTGTAAAAGCGCCTAACTCAACTAGAAGTCAGTTATTTTCATGGCTATAACTGACATGCTAGCTTTTGTCAACCAAACTGAAACTTTTACTTTATGGTTTGTCACTGAAAGCAACTTCTTGGTAATACCATGGCAAAATAACAGCCTTATGCTTTATTGCAGACATGAGATCCTGACAAACAAAATTATAACATTATTTAGGGTATCATTTTAAAATATCATATTGAAAACTGTTGATGTTAGTCACATAGGAAATGTTTTTGTAATGTTTATGTGATGCAAGATAAAATATGAAAATGTTAGGGTTCCCGAGTGGCGCACCCGATAAAGGCGCTCCACGTGGAGTGCAGGAATGCGCCCTATAGCCTGGACGTCACCGGTTCGAGCCCAGGATATTCCATTGCCAACTGTGGACGGGAGTTCCCAGGTCGGCCAGGGTGTCCTCGGCTCACCGTGCACCAGCGACCCCTGTAGTCTGGCTGGGCACCTGAGGGCTTGCCAGTAAGCTGCCCGAAGCTGCATTGTCCTCCGACGCTGTAGCTCAGGGTGGCTGCATGGTGAGCCTGCAGAGTGAAAAGAAGTGGTCGGCTGACGGCACACGCTTCGGAGGACAGCGTGTGTTTGTCTTCGCTGCTCCCGAGTCAGCGCAGGGGTGGTAGCAGTGTTCTGAGCTTAAATAATAATTGAATATTCTAAATTGGGAGAAAATAATAAAAAATAATTGGCGACCACTAAATTAAAAAATATATATATATATGATAATGTTCTGTTATGTGGCCTTGGGGCTCACTAAGAGGGGCACGTCACCTTTTTTATTTTATTTGGCTATAACATTTCTTCTCTGTATGGGCTCAGGAGATTTTCTCCTCTGAGGGACATCATAGCCAGTAATTATACACATTCGTCAAAGCAGACACACAACACAGGAGCATAATTCATTTTCAAATGCATTTTACTTCTACAGAATGTACAGGAAGGGGACAGAAAGAGCAGCAGGGGCACAAAATACAGCCCTTTCTGGAAAGGGAAGAGAGAGAGAGAGAGAGAGAGAGAGAGAGAGAGAGAGAGAGAGAGAGAAGGGGAGAAAGAGAAAATGTGAGCTTTTTAATTTTTAAAGTTTGATGAATTTTTTTGTGGACAGAAACATGTGAGAACTCCATATATCACAAGTTTTTGTCCACAAGAAAAATCAACCATATTTCCTAAGCTAAGTCCCACGTCCCTGGGAGTGTTGATTCAGGGTAACCCCACGTCCCTGGGAGTGTGTTGATTCAGGGTAGCTCCATGTCCCTAGGAGTGTGTTGGTTCAGGGTAACCACAAAGAGCTGAAAATAGTGTAGTTTGGATTTTTGAGGTGCAGTAGAATGAGTATCTGTATCTCTCACCTCAGCCTCCTCCAGAGCAGACTGAATTTCAGATTTCTCCTGCTCCAGCTGCTTCCTAGCCTTTTCCAGCTCATGGATGGTCTTGCCTCCCTCACCGAGTTGCTCAGTCAGGTCAGAGATTTCCTCTGGGTAAATAAGAACATTCTTTCAGTATGTCCTACACTACAACGGTCTCACAAAAAGGGTACAGAATTAGAAACACAGCTGACACAAGAACTGTGTGAGTTTGGATCCCCCACCTCCAGGTTGTCCAGAGCCTCCTCATAAGTGTTCTTCAGCTTGAAGAGTTCAGTGCTCAGGGACCTGGCCTCCTTCTGGGAGCCCTCCAGCTCACTCTGCGACTCTTCAAACTTCTGCTTCCACTCATTCAGGACCTGGCACGGTGAGAACAAGTCATTACAATCACATTGTAAAATAGGTTTCAAAATACACCACCACCCTTAACTAAACCTAATGCATTCTCTTCATCGAAACCCCCAAATCTCACCTTGTCGAAGTTCCTCTGCTTCTTGTCCAGAGCAGCGGCTGCTGCGTTGGACCTCTCCAGATCCACCATGAGATCTTCAATCTCGTTCTGCAGCCTGTGTTTGGTCTTCTCCAGGGAGGAGCATTTAGCATTCACAGCCTCGACGGCTTCCTCCGCGTCCTGCAGCCTCTGAGCCAGCTTCTTCCTGGGAGACAGGGAAGGAGGAACATCCTATCAGAGGTGCTAATTAACTGCGTAGCAGTCTTACAACAGAGCTTCATAGTGACTCAATCTCAACTTCACTTACTGTTCTGTCAATAACACTTGAAAAGTCTGGGTCTTATTCTAAAACTTTTTTGAAAACTCAACAGCAGATAATAAACTGTTGCGTGAGATTGTTTTTTATCTGTGTCAGTGTCTATTAAAAAGGGGTTTCAAACAACAGGATTAGAGCGTATAGAATCAAGCAGCACTTGCCAAGAGGGATTCCAGCTGAGGATGTTAACAGTTGACAGACCCTAGATGCACTGCAAGAAAGAGCTTTGCGGCAATATATCACTGCACCCCCATTGCAGCTGTCTCCTATTGTGAAACCTGAGACCAAGGTCAATGTGAGCCCTCTTTCCATCTGCAGCTGGTGAAAGCCTTGTCCCCAGAGTGCATCTCTCTGACATTGCATTGTTTCCTTCCCTTTATCCTTGAGTACAAAGATAACCCTGTGAAATTCCTGCCATGCGCCACTCTCTGATTGAGGAGGACAGCTTGTCCTCCACATTGAGAGCGAGACTTTAGTCATAATGTTTGTACAGGATCAACTGCAGCTTGTGACCCCCACTGACATGGTCTCATTAGACATACATAATGATTGATATACAGTTACAGAGATAGAAATTGCGAGAGGCACATGTATTTCTTTTGAAGATCATGCACTGAAACAGTTTTGTACCTTGGTCAGTTTACTTGTGTAAGATTGTCAAACATAAGAGCCATATTCACTAGGCTTTTACTGCAGTGCAAAGTACACATCAGTTGTTTTCTAAGAGGAATACAATATTTCTAAAGTAAAATATGCACCTAAATGTTTTTAACTAGCTGTGTTTTTCCTTTTAGAAAAAAAATGTTTTAGTTTCTTGAAAATCATTAAAAACCAAAGGGATTTGTACATATTGACAAAATCTAATTTTCAGGACAAAACCCTGCATTTTAAGTTAACAGGATCCACCTTCATTTACGTCCACTATACAACACCCTCTCCTGAAAATGTTTAAAAAATGTGTCGAGGTGTAAAGCCCTCTGCTGACAGTGAGATACTCAATAGTTTGTTTCTTCTAGGAATAATTCTGTAGGACAGGCTGTCCCTTATGGGGAAACCACAGCAGTGGGTTTTACGTTTATTATGATGACAGATTGATTTAAATAAATGTATTGGGCCCAATTCACAATTCTTACCAACAAATATTGAACAAATCTGTTTTCAGGAAGGTTTTACCGGGCTCCTTCAGTAAACAACTTTTTCAGAAGTCTGAATTATGGGTCTACTAAGAATTTTGTCTTGAAGTCATTGCTAGTGATACATAACTAATACATAAATCACACAGTAGGGATCTGATCATTGGAAGCCCAGCTTTTCAATGCACATTAAAACACTCCATTGCCAGTTGTCCAGAGTTTCCCTGCAATCAACACCAACGCCAAGAAATTCAAAGCAATGAAAGCCAATAGTGCCACAGCATTCTACCGGTGAGGGTATCTGACTTTTGCTCTGAAAGGAGGGGATGGTTTGGATCAATTCATTGTTTATGAGCTGTAACGTAACCCTGCTCCCTGTTGTACTGCTATTTATAGAGTGCAGCTTATGAATATAAAAGAAAATACAAGAGTCACCTCACCTCACATTTTGTAGCAGCATTGCAGTTCAATAATGCCCCAGCTCCTAATTAATGCTCCTTTTTTTTCCTGAAAGGTGAAATTAACTTTCTGATTTTTTTTTTTCTTGTAGAAAAAGGAAAAATAGGGGCAAACTTTTAACTGGGGCAAACAACATACCAGTATTTCAGTCTGCTATAGAAACATTAATTAGACTGGGCAGCTGTCTCAGGTAAGAGTTGTATGAGCATATACTAGGTTGACAGTATAAAATGCCTTCACAGACGATGTACTGTCTCAGCTGTAAGCACCATGGTAATAGATACCTATGCTATGTGTCAGGCTGTCACTTCATAGCCTCTGATGACCTGTATAATTTGTTAAACTCGGCGGTGAAAGTGAAGCGGCATTTAATTTGAACCCCCCCCCCCCTACACACTCCCTCCCACTCTCCTGCTTGCACATATCACAGGCTTACCACCCCCGCCACCCTCTCATCATGAAAAAAGAGAGGCTTGAAGGCACCTGATGTATATTGAAGCCTATACCATTCCCACTGGAAGCCAGAGAGGTAAGAAGTGTTGACTATATGCTCTTATTGATACTAGGGAGAATAATACCACTACTAATAAGATAAACAGTGCTGGCTGCCTGTGCTACTAACTCTACTACAGATAATATAATGAATACTGGAAAGGAGTGCAGTTCCTGGTGAAGGGGCCCCTCTGACAGCTCTTCAGAAACAGGTAATGAGTGCTGATCGCTTGTCCTCTTAGTCGTTGATAATGAACTATTTTGTTTGCATTCATTTACTTTTCATATATTTTTATTCTCCTCATTTTGTTCTTTTTTTTTTTTTTAATAAAATGTGGTCCAATCATCTAAACACTACACATTGTATATATGTATATATATATATATATATATATATATATATATATATATATATATATATATTTGGACAGTTAAAATTGGATAGACAATTACTCCTGTCTGATTAAGTAGTTTTTTCAGAAAATTCTTATAATATTCCTTGGCTAATTATGTACTCCATTTAGATGGGGGGTGGATGCAGAGCTCAAATGCAGTCAAAGGTTGTTTTTTTTTTCTGAAATGTAAACATGGAAAATACAAATATAAAATTAAATAAATCTTTGTTGGGTGTCATTATATATTGGTAATTATTTTTTGAGCTACAGTAAGCCCCTGGAGGGCACTCCTAGCATTACAGCAGGTTACAAAGATTAACCTATAGTTCACAAACTTGCACCTTTTCCAACTATTTTTAAACATGTACTATTTATATTTTGTTTAATTGCAATTGTGTCAAGAAACATACCTTTTGCATTCACAACTCTCTAAATCCTCACAAGGTATATACCCACCTTAACTAAGTGACCTTTCCTTCTCTATCTCTTTGAGATCCTGTAAAAAATATAATTTAATTATTAATGCTGAGTACCATTAGTAACCCTAAAACTGTAGATAGATCCATCAGGAAAAAAAAAAAAAAGTGAGTTGCTTACAAATACTTTTGTATAATATTTTTGTATTCTTCTACAAAATATATTGCAAACCTGGGAAAGAAAGAAAAAAAACATTCTAACAAAAAGGCCTTACCTGAGTATTCTTTTAATAATGTGTAATTTTAGTTACACACACACATATATATATATATATATATAAAAGTTTGAGAAAAAGGAAAACTGCTGTGTACCAAAATGATCAATAAGAAAAAAGAAGAAAAATAAGGAAAGGATATTTCAGTACCAAAAAGGTAGAATATTGATTACAAATCAATTCAGTATCGTCGTTCAGACTACAAATCCTTCATCGGGCTGAATACCAAAAAAACAGTGCTGAATACAAAAAAATAATAAAGTTGTTTTTATCAACTCTTAAAGCACTGTTTTTGGTATTCAGCCGATGAAGGACTTGTAGTCCTGAATGTCCTGATAATTGATTTGTAATCAATTATTTTACCTTTTTAAGTACCTGAAATATCCTTTTCTTTTTTCTTATATATATATATATACTTATATATATACTTATGCCGTCAAAACCTATAAATACCTCCAATGTTTTGATTCAAACACAGGCTCCTTTGAGAAAGATATGTACAAATATATCGAAACGTTGGGCAGCTGGTTTTTGAGCTAAAAAATATATATATATATATATTTCAATGAAAGTGTTAAGCACTTCCAGGTATATTTTATTTCATTTTTATTACAATGATATGGGCAATAACATTTGGTTTTGCTGAACGCAGCTGAATACAAAAAAAAAAGAAAAAAAAAAGAAAAACTTGTTCACCAATGTTAAGGAACGTTTGCGCACGCGCAAACCACAATTATGACGGTTGGGATTTTAAATTTCAAATTACCGTACGTTGCCCAATTCGAACTTTAATAAAGTATATTATTAAATGTTTGGGGTTTTTTTTTTGGTTTTTTTTAAACGACACTGTACGTTATTAATAGCATAATAATAATAATAATAATAATAATAATAATAATAATAATAACAAACATATTGATAAAAATAATAAAAATAAGATGATACGTATAAAGATAATAACAATGAACTGTAATTATAATTAAGATAACAATAATAATAATAATAATAATAATAATAATAATAATAATAATAATAATACGCGCACTTGTAATTGTTAAAATGAATGACACAAGTGAAAAAATTAAACTTACCTTTATTAAGCTTTCTCAGTAGAATAAGAAAACGGCCTCTTTCATTGTCATACTTTTTTTTCACGTGGCATTATACGTTTATGAGTGGAAACAGTATTCAATTATTTAAAAATATATATATAACTATAATTTTATTTAATTTTAAAGGTCGGAAAAGACGCTCCTTCACAGGCTGTCGCTTTCAAATTTAACGGTTATTTAATATTCCTGTCAGGCACGAGCTCCTGTCGGAATCTTCTTAATTAATATTCACACCTGAAAAGAACCAATACAACAGTCTTAATTTATTAATCTCGGTACCGCCGCCTGTAAAAAGTCTTGACTTAGATTTGAGTATTTAAAAGTATTATAATTTTCATCAGTAATAATAATAATGAATAAATCATTGTCCCACGGGTAAGTGTTTTGTATTGACTTGCATTGCAGATAAGGTAGTTGTTTAAATTATTCTAATACCCTGCTTTTTTTATGTAAACATTATTTTTGAAAACAACTAATTAGTTATAAATTTACTTGTTATATGATATAATATATAGTTTCCTGGTATTTTTATTTTTTCGTAAATAACGACAACAAAATAGCTGGGGCGCTGCTTGTTGCCATGGTTACAGGGCCTTGCACGGTACTAGAGAACCGTCGATAGTTGATAAACCTGCTTCGTAAAATGTGGCGTAGTTTGGTTTATTTGGAATAATGTCAGGGCCGAAAAAAAAGCGATATTAATATTTTATAGCATTTTAGGTTTAGAAAAAAAGGCGGGCAGCTACTCGGTCTCATTTGCACAGCGCCGATTCTTGAGCCATGATTTTATAGAGAATATATATATATATATATATATATATATATATATATATATATATATATATATATATATATATATATATATCACGTCAAAACTGGCATCCGATTATCCTGTTGGTATTTAATTTGGTCCAGTCAAATGGTAAATAAAATAATACATTTTAGAATTGAGACATACGGTCATTTTTATAAATCATTTTGTTTGTTTGCTCGGTTTAGTAAAATATTTTGAGTGTGCGACCAGGTCCTCTGGACTTCAATCTATAAATTAAAAGCACTTTCAGCACAAGAAAAACAAGAACTACCATACTACTAAAAGACTATGACTATAGTCTTTCTTCAGAAAAGTCGAAACTATGTCACTTTCAATTAGCTTCTGTTAGTATTTATACAGTATACTGTTGTGTGTTTTACAGTTATTGATTTTAAAACCTTAGTCATTATTATTATTATTATTATTATTATTATTATTATTATTATTATTAATGAGTCATTTAGCAGATGCTTTTGATCCAAAGCGGCTTACAGAGACTAGGGGGGTGAACTATGCATCATCAACAACTGCTGCTGCTGCTGCTGCAGAGTCACTTCCAATTGGAGCTCGTTTGTTTGACGTCTCATCCGAAGGACGGAGCACAAGGAGGTGAAGTGACTTGCTCAGGGTCACACTCACACACACAACACACACACACACACACACCCACAACCCTCTCATCCAGTCTTTCTTACTGTCTTTGAAGGAAGCAAGTTCTGCATCACCCTCTATATACAGAATTAACTAATATTCCTTCATAGAGTCCAATGAAAGCTGCTGAATAATGTTCCCTTGTTAACATATTGAATTCCACCCCTCTATATAGAATGAACTCCCTCAGCTTCATAGAGTCCAATGAAAGCTGCTGAATAATGTTCCTTGTTAACATATTGAATTCCACCCTCTATATAGAATGAACTCACTCAGCTTCATAGGAGTCCAATGAAAGCTGCTGAATAATGTTCCTTGTTAACATATTGAATTACACACCCTCTATATAGAATGAACTCCCTCAGCTTCATAGAGTCCAATGAAAGCTGCTGAATAATGTTCCTTGTTAACATATTGAGATTCCACCCCTCTATATAGAATGAACTCCCTCAGCTTATAGAGTCCAATGAAAGCTGCTGAATAATGTTCCCTTGTTAACATATTGAATTCCACCCCCCTCTATATAGAATGAACTCCCTCAGCTTCATAGAGTCCAATGAAAGCTGCTGAATAATGTTCCCTTGTTAACATATTGAATTCCACACCCTATCTAGAATGATCTCCCTCAGCTTCATAGAGTCCAATGAAAGCTGCTGAATAATGTTCCCCTTGTTAACATATTGAATTCCACACCCTCTATATAGAATGAACTCCCTCAGCTTCATAGAGTCCAATGAAAGCTGCTGAATAATGTTCCCTTGTTAACATATTGAATTACACACCCTCTATATAGAATTAACTCACTCAGCTTCATAGAGTCCAATGAAAGCTGCTGAATAATGTTCCCTTGTTAACATATTGAATTACACACCGCCTCTTTGTAGTTTTCCCCAGATACTTCATGAAAAAACTGACTTGAAAAATGTGACATTTTCAAATCTGACATGAAATACTGTACTGTACTGCTATTATGGCTTCCGGTAGACTTTTTTTTTTTGGCGAAACCATTTTGTAGTTTCTTTTGATTACATCATGATGTTAAATAAAAAGATCAAAATTATGTTCATGCAATTTTTTTTTTATTATTTTTTTAATTAAAATTGAGGTGGTGCAAAACTTTTTGTGTCCGTAGACATCTATATATTATTTACTTTATGCATAATGATCAGTATATAACTTAATTAATGATGGAGCTAATTTGAAACACTAATTGTGGGAATAGCGTTACCTTCAGGTGGGCGTGGACACTCTTCAGCTGCTTCTGGGACTCTGCAGCTATCCTGTTGGCCTGGCTGAGCTGGATCTCCATCTCATTGAGGTCTCCCTCCATCTTCTTCTTCAGCCGGAGGGCCTCGTTCCTGCTGCGGGTCTCTGACTCCAGGGAGGTCTGCAGGGTCTCCACCACCCTCTGGTTGTTCCTCTTGGCCTGATCCATCTCCTCGTCCTTCTCAACCAGCTTGCGCCAATCTCAGCCTTCACCTGGTTAAACTCCAGCTGAGCTCAGGATCTTCCCTTCCTCGTGCTCCAGGGAGGCCTGCAGCGTCTTCGCATCCCCGAATCGATAAATCGTCTCCTCTTTAAAAAAGAAAAACAAACTACATGAACATCGTTTTTGATATTTTATTTAACATCATGATGTAATCAAAAGAAAACTACAAAAAAAAAAAAAAAAAAAGTCTCACCGGAAGCCATAATCGCAGTACAGTAAGTATATTTCATGTTAGATTTCAAAATGTCACAATTTTCATGTCAGTTTTTCGTTATCTGGGGAAAACTCCAAAGCGGCAGTGTGTAATTCAATATGTTAACAAGGGAACATTATTCAGCAGCTTTCATTGGACTCTATGAAGCTGAGGGAGTTCATTCTATATAGAGGGTGTAATTCAATATGTTAACAAGGGAATGATTATTCAGCAGCTTTCATTGACTCTATGAAGCTGAGGGAGTTCATTTATTATAGAGGGTGTGTAATTCAATATGTTAACAAGGGAACATTATTCAGCAGCATTGGACTCTGAAGCTGAGTGAGTTCATTCTATAGAGGGTGTGGAATTCAATATGTTAACAAGGGAACATTATTCAGCAGCTTTTCATTGGACTCTGGAAGCTGAGGGAGTTCATTCTATAGAGGGTGTGTAATTCAATATGTTAACAAGGGAACATTATTCAACAGCTTCATTGACCTCTGAAGCTGAGGAGTTCATTCTATATAGGAGGGTGTGGAAATTCAATATGTTAACAAGGGAACATTATTCAAAGCAGTCATTGGACTCTGGAAGCTGAGGGGTTCCATTCTATATAGAGGTGTGTAATTCAATATGTTAACAAGGGAACATTATTCAACAGCTTTCATTGGACTCTGAAGCTGAGGGAGTTCATTCTATATAGAGGGTGTAATTCAATATGTTAACAAGGAACATTATTCAACAGCTTTCATTGGACTCCCCTGAAGCCGAGGGGAGTTCATCTATATAGAGGGTGGAATTAACATGTTAACAAGGAACATTATTCAGCAGCTTATTGACCCCTATGAAGCTGAGGGAGTTCATTCTATATAGAGGGTGTGTAATTCAATATGTTAACAAGGGAACATTATTCAGCAGCTTTCATTGGACTCTATGAAGCTGAGGAGTTCATTCTATATAGAGGGGGAATTCAATATGTTAACAAGGGAACATTATTCAGCAGCTTTCATTGGACTCTATGAAGTTGAGTGAGTTCATTCTGCATTTTAGGCTTAATGTGAATGCTCCCATTTCATATCCTGTTATAACCTTTATTTAGATTTTGAGTTTTAGAGAATCTAGTGGCAAACTTAAAACAGGCTGGGGTGAGAGAATTATATTCAAATCAAATTGAATTTCTATAGCGCCTTTCTTACAAAAAGTATCTCAAAGCACTGTACGACACAAGTTAAAGAAAATCACAATAAAATATTTTTTTCTATAGAGATCTGAGGCGTGTGACAAACACCCAAAAAAAACTGCCAACGATTAGACCAGTCAATGAAAAAAAAAAAAAAAAACGTCTAGAATATGCTCGAAGACAGCATTTAAAAAGGTTTAAAAAATAATTTGTAAAAAAACAAAACAAAAAAAATTGTTTGTATCAATAAAACAATAAGAAGTTTTAAAACACATTTAAAAAAAAATAGAATAAAAATATTGTAAAAATAGGAACACTAAAGATAGAAAAGCTATTTAAAAAATTAATTATTATTATTATTATTATTATTATTATTATTATTATGTATTTCTTAGCAGACGCCTTTTATCCTGGAAGTTTTACATGTCAAAACAAAAAAATACATTTCAAGAATCACAGTACAAGTAATAATACAATTAGAGCAAGATAAATATAATGACTTTGGTTCAAGCAAGTACAAGTATATGACAAAATATGATTCAATAACAGAGCAGATAACAGTGTCAGTGATAGTTACATCAGGATATAATTAAATACAATTATATCCTAATATATAATTTATTATAATTTAAGATACACTCTTAGAAGAATTAAACTGATACCTGGTTATCATCACAGGGATGGGAATCAGACTCCTGCACAGCAGTGTGATCCAGTCCCTGGTTTCACTAGGAGTTTAATAATCAGACACACCTGAGCTTGTTACCTATAGACACACTGGGGCTAGTCAAGCTGGTAGTTGAATGGATCAACTGCTGTGCAATAGGAGTCTGATTCATCCTGTATACTCATTTTTCATAGGAAAAAAATGTGCATGTGTGCCTAATATTTTAACTAAAATGGTATTATTTTCGACGGTCTCTTTGAAAGCCACTAACCTAAGTGTTTCAGTATGTTTTTAGATGGAGACGGCGGCGGATTTTTTTCCTCCTTTACGAATTCAATGGATACCGTGTGTCTCCATCACAGCAGAGCAACGCGTTCAAGTGAAATTGATTTCATTGACAGGGTTGAAAATCGTAACTTGGCTTTGTCGTTTCAAAACAGAAGCGACTCTTCTTTATCAGTGGAAATACAGTCACGCTGCAGAACAATTGCAACAAAGCCTGTCCAGCAGAAGAAAAAAAAAAACACTTTATATTTTTCATTAGAGCTCTAATTAAGAGGAGCGGCTTATTAACAACGTTACGATCTCGTTCTGCTTCGTAAATGACAAATTAAGGCTGGGCCAATCTAAAGACAATTTAGCAAAACGGAAATTGTCGTTTTACTACGAACGTGTTTCTCAGATGTGATGGAGACACGGATGGCTTCACAGACATCAGTTCAATTCTTTAAAGGAGATTAGAAAAATCGAGAAAAAATGAAAAACCAGAAGCCTAAATATAACACACCACCCACACACTTCAGAGACACTACTGTCTGTCTTCACAGCCGCAGTAGCGAACTATTACCCTTTACTCTAAGTACTTTAAACATTATAACCAGCTTTCTCAACAGTATAACCAGCAATTAAAATAGTATAACCAGCTTTTCAACAGTATAACCAGCTTTTTTCAACAGTGTAACCAGCTTTTTTCAACATTATAACCAGCTTTTTCAACAGTGGTATAACCAGCTTTTTTCAACAGCATAACCAGCTTTTCAACAGTATAACCAACAATTAAAATAGTATAACCAGCTTTTCAACAGTATAAACAGCAATTAAAATATTATAACCAGCTTTTTCAACAGCATAACCAGCTTTTTTTCAACAGTATAACCAGCTTTTCAAAAAAGTATAACCAGCTTTATCAAAAGTATAACCAGCTTTTTCAGTAGTATAACCAGCTTTTCCAACAGCATAACCAGCTTTTCAACAGTGTAACCAGTTTTTTCAACAGCATAACCAGCTTTTCAACAGTGTAACCAGCTTTCTCAACAGTATAACCAGCTTTCTCAACAGTGTAACCAGCTTTTTCAACAGCATAACCAGAATTCTTCAACAGCATAACCAGCTTTTTCAACAGCATAACCAGCTTTTTCAACAGTATAACCAGCATTTAAAATAGTATAACCAGCTTTCTCTACAGTATAACCAGCTTTTTCAACAGTATAACCAGCTTTTTCAACAGTATAACCAGCTTTTTAACAGTATAACCAGCTTTGTCAACAGTGTAACCAACATTTTCAACAGTGTAACCAGCAATTAAAATAGTGTAACCAGCAATTAAAATAGTATAACCAGCTTTCTCAACTTATATAACCAGCAATTAAAATAAGTATAACCAGCTTTTTCAACAGTATAACCAGCTTTTTTCAACAGTATAACCAGCTTTTTCAACAGCATAACCAGCTTTTTCAAAAGCATAACCAGAATTCTTCAACAGCATAACCAGCTTTTTCAACAGTATAACCAGCTTTTTCAACAGTGTAACAGAAACTCAGAAGCAGATAACTGTCTACTCACATACCCACACAGTCGTTATATCGTAAATAGCCAAAGTTACGCTCAACTAAACTGTCACAAAAACACGCATTGCAGTGCCGTGCGCAATCTCAAGCCCGTACTGTGAAACGAAGATTATCAACGCGAACGTGTCACGTCACAACGGATCCCCTGTACTCCAGCATGCTCGACTCATCACAGTCCAGACAATGACTCCCTGATTCATCGCAGGTAAGGACACAGTAAAACAAACAAGCTCCTATTGGAAGTGACTCTGCAGCAGCAGCAGCAGCAGTTGTTGATGATGCAGAGTTCACCCCCCTAGTCTCTGTAAGTTGCTTTGGATAAAAGCCTCTGCTAAATGGCTCATTAATAATAATAATAATAATAATAATAATAATAATAATAATAATAATAATAATAAACCCTCGCACAAACACACACAGAGAGAGAAGCAGCTAGACAGCAGAATCTCCAGAGACACAGACGCTAGACACTCACACCGTGGTCAGCGACAGGACGTCCCAGCCACAATGCCATACCTGAGGAAGCCCAAAGCTATTGTATGCGGGACATTCGACAACGTGGTCTTTTTTATAGTCCCCTCCTGCACTCCAAAAAAGGACAAGTGGCACAGGAGCGGGAATTATCAGCTGCCCTCTCTGTCTGTCTTGTTATTGTTGTATGCTTTGGCACGGGCCTCAAGGACAAAATAAATAAATAAATAAATAAATAAATCTACAAAATAAAAATGCTTTTGACTTTCCAAAATATGTGCCTGACAATCCTGAATCCGGGCCAGAGAGTAGAATTGAGCCAGGAATCCGGGGATGGCTGAACGGTGACTCGGGACCTTTCCAAGAGGAACAAGGTCAAAGGCTGACAGCTGTGGCTGTGTCCTTTCAAGATTAGCAAGGCACCAACCCTGGTACTCCAATAAATACTTTCAGGTATTGCATTTGGAGATGGTGTCGCAGTTCTCTGTATCACTGTGAACCCCAAAGTCATTCTAAATAAATTAAATCAGGTTAACTTAAAATTCAAAGGTTATTCCTAACACTCATCCATTTAAGTTAGTGGAACACTTCAAGAAAGTACTTTTGGCTGTTCAAACGTAAATGTTTTAAAGTAGAATCAGGGGGCTGGATTCCCATCAGCCCTTGCGGGTTTAGGGCAGCAGTGTGGGTAGTGGTTGGGGCTCTGGATTCTTGACCGGAGGGTCGTGGGTTCAATCAGGTGGGGGACACTGCTGCTGTACTATTAAGCAAAGTACCGCCTAGATTGCTCCAGTAAAACCCAACTGTATAAATGGGTAACTGTATGTAAAATATAATGTAATTGTATGTAAAAATAATGTGATATCTTGTAACAATTGTATATCGCCCTGGATAAGGGGTGTCTGCTGAGAAATAAATAATTTATTTTCGGACTTGTTTGGTGTTTATTCGCGTGTGCTGTTTTGTGTGTGTGTGTGTGTGTGTGTTGTGGTTGTGCAGGTGTGTTGTGTTTGCTTGTCTCTTGTGCCCCCGCCTGCTCCCTTCGACTAGTGTTCTCCTGGTGTTGTGTGTGCCCCCCCTAAAACGGTCAGTCTTCTCCTCTATCTCCATCTCTGCACCTGCCTGGTTCCAGCTCTTGTAAATGCTGCCACAAGCACACAAGCAGATAATAAAATATCTTCAAACTAACTCGACTATTAAAAAGTAAATCTAACTCAAATGGGTTAAGTTACACGAACATGCATGTAGGAGTTTAGTCAGCCCCAGAGAAAGTTGTAACAAAAACTAAGCGGTAGCCAAACCAATTATATTATGTAGACTTATCAGGGTTTAGACCATTTACTTGTTTTTTATTGTTCTCTGCAGCCTAAAACTAACAGATTTCAAGTTTACACAATTTTATTAAGTAACTTGAAATCTGCAACTTTAGAACAATTAAGAAAACGATCAGTTCCATTGAAGATCATTTAGGGTATAGTTAGCACACTGTGGTCCCATTCTACCAGCCTCACCCCATTGCAGCTGCCTATACTTGTGCTACCATTGCCCTCAGTGTAATACAGAACCATTATTGCCATTGTAGCTCCACTGTCTGTCTGCATTGCCATTGAAGATCATTTAGGGTATAGTTAGCACACTGTGGTCCCATTCTACCAGCCTCACCCCATTGTAGCTGCCCTATATTTTGCTACCATTGCCCCTCAGTGTAATACAGAACCATTATTGCCATTGTAGCTCCGTCTGTCTGTCTGCATTGCCATTGACTCAGATCATTTGGGGTATGAATCGGCACACTGTGGTTCCCCATTCTAGGCACAGTCCCTCACCCCATTGCAGCTGCCCCTATTTGTGCTATTGCCCCTTGTGCTACCATTGCCCCTCAGTGTGAAGATTAGGGTATAACCACTGTGGACCATATTGCCATTGTAGCTCCACTGTCTGTCTGCATTGCCATTGAAGATCATTGAAGGGTATGGATTAGCACACTGTGATTCCCATTCTACCAGCCTCACCCCATTTAGCTGCCCTATACTTGTGCTACCATTGCCCCTCAGTGTAATACAGAACCATTATTGCCATTGTATCTCCACTGTCTGTCTGCATTGCCATTGAAAGATCATTTAGGGTGTAGTTAACGAGGCTGTTCTATTGTCAGTAACATACCATTGCCCCCCCCGTAACACTAGGTGTATTCCCTACCATTGCTCCCTGCTTGATCTGCTCCCACTCATACCCCCAGACTCAAAGGAGCAGCTAACGGAGATAATTAATCTGCTGTGGTTGACCTTGTCTAGTGCCCCTTGTTAATAAAGACAAAGGTAGAAGCATTCACCACCAGAGAACGCGACACCTCATCCCATTCAAACAGCTTGCCCCCCTGACCTTCCCTGTCACCCAAGGCTGAACACAACTGGGATTGACAGGGAGGGGGGGAGGGGGGGACTAGAACAGCATACATTTCCATAATGAACTTGTCTGTTTGTTCCCCATGTTTATCGAAACCAATATGGGCACGGATACAAAAATAAATAAATAAATAAATAAACTCTTCCAGTCTTCCAGGGCTGGTTTCCAATCTGGGCTAGGGGTGGCAGACAGACAGACAGACAGACAGACAGACAGACAGACAGACAGACAGTCAGACACACGGACAGCTCATTAAATCACCAGCCTGCTCTCTTTCATGTGGATAAGAAATTGATTTGTTTATTTATTCACAAAAAAAAAAAAAAAAAAGTCAGGTTTCAATATAAACAAAACCGGATCTCTCACGGACAAACAGAGAAGCTGCTGGTGGAGAGAGAGGAGAGGGAGAGAGGGAGAGGGAGAGGGAGGGAGGGGAGAGGGAGGGGGGTGGAGGGCTCAGTTGTTTAGCAGTGACAATGTGTTTATTTTTGAAGGGAATAGGAATCATGTTTTGCTCCTCAGGATCAGCATTCCTGAATGCATTGCAGTGTTTGTGTGTGAGACCAGTCCGGCCTCAGCCCTCGCTATCTCTGTCCCCCTTACCTCAGCCCAAACCTCACGAGGCCATAAACTCAGAATAGCTAATCTCTGAAAACAACTAGCAGACCAATTAAAATACCGGCTTGGCTGGCTTGATTTGTTCGGGGCTGAGTGGGCGAGGCGGGGCTCATCACCCTGTCAACAAAATCGATTCTCTTTTTCTGATTTTCAGCTTCCTCTGGGTTTCAATCTGGGGCTCAATGGCACAGACACACACACACGGACACACAGACACACAGACAGACAGACACACACATACAAACACAGACAGACAGACAAAAACACAGCCACACACACAAATAAAACAGAGACAAAAAAAGACACAGACACACACACATACAAACACAGACCATACACAAAAACACACACACACACACACAGACAAAAACACAGACACACACACACACGGACACAAAGACACACAGACAGACACACACACACATACAAACACAGACACACAGACAAAAACACAGACACACACACAGACAAACACAGACAGACAAAAAGACACACAGACACACAGACACACACACAGACAAACACAGACAGACAAAAAGACACATAGACACACAGACACACAGACACACACACAGACAAACACAGACAGACAAAAAGACACATAGACACACAGACACACAGGACACACACATACAAACACAGACACAGACAAAAACACGGACACACAGACAAACAACAGACAGACAAAAGACACATAGACACACAGACACAGACACACACAGACAAACACAGACAGACAAAAAGACACATAGACACACAGACACACAGACACACACACATACAAACACAGACACACAGACAAAAACACAGACACACACACACAGACAAAAACACAGACACACACACACACAGACAGACACACAGACAGACAAACACACAGACAAAAAGACAGACACAGACAGACACACAGTTAAAAAACACAGAGACACATAGACAGACACACAGATGAGACAGACACACACTAGGGAGACACTTTAAAGTCTTGTAGCCTAAAAAGACAGGAAGAAAAGGTTTGACAGGACAGATTCCTTTCTATTTTTTTTTTTTTTGTAGAAAACGAAGACAGTGGTCTTGTAACATAAGACAAAATAACTATTATATGTGGTGGTGCTGTCTGTTTTTTTTATTATTATTATTATTATTATTAGAGAGTTGAGAGAGAGAAAAGGACGGAGGGAAACGGATGGACCTTGAGGACGCACTGGAGACCACATACACAAAGAGATCTGTAGCCTAAAAGACAAGGGGAAGAAAAAAGGTTTGACAGGACAAGATTCCTTTTCTATTTTTTTTTAGTGGTGAAAACTAGAAGACAGATGCTTATGTGAAACATAAGACAAAATAACTATTATACAGCTTGTAGTGGTCTGTCTGTTTTTTATAATTATTAATATTATTATTATTATTAGGGAGAGAGAGTTGGAGAGAAAGGGAAAGAGAGAGAGAAAAGGGAAAGAGACAGAAGAAGAGAGAGAGAGAGAGAGAGGGAGGAGGAAAGAGACCATCACCTTCAGTGTGTTGAGTGTATTTGATTTGAGTAGAACAGCCTTGATATTAATGAATCTCTGTCAATGCCTCTAAATGAAACTTGGGATCAGAGAGGGAAGAGGCCAGATCTCATCAAGGCCTAGGCCTCTTTCAGGATCAGAGGGACTCTTTGGGTCGGTTTCACAGCTCAGCTCTTGGTAACAGTGTGGTGGACTATGCCATCACTGACCTGGACCCCTCCTCTGTGTGCATTCACTGTCGGATACAAACCCCTGTCAGATCACAGTCAAATCACTGTGTTCATAAAAGAACAAGCAGATCAACAACACACAGACACAGCCCTGTAAGCTGGTACAATCTAAACCATTCTACAGATGGGCTCCAAAACAGCACAGAAATATACAAAGAAACAATTGGCACCAATGAAATAGAAACCCTAATACACACATTTCAAAACACACAGTATCCAGCACACACAAAACAGGAGTAACTCTGGTGTAAAGATTTGAATAACATATTTGAAAAGCAGCAGAAAAATCTAAATTAAAATAGTAAATCGGAAAAACAACCAAAAGAATAAATTCAAGAAAAAGTGGTTTGATGAAGAATGTAAAACTAGAAGGAAAAACTAAGACAGCTATCCAATCAAAAACATAAAGATCCAGACAGCCCAGATTCGCCTCAGATACTGTGAGGCACTGAATCAATACAAACACACTCTAAGAAAATAAAAACAAGACCATATTAATAAACAACTCAGCGAAATTGAGGTCAATAACCAAAACCATTTCTGAAACCTGGAACCTAAATTCAACAAAAAGAAGAATTGGCCATCAAAATGGAAACATTTAGGCATTTGAAAACCTTTACAAAGAAATACAAAACAAAAATTAAAAACTCAAAAGTACAAAAAACTAAAAATTTAGAATCCTGTATTAGGACAGTCAGAACCCTAGACACCCCAATCACGGTGGAGGCTGAATGATAAACTCAAAGCCCTCAAATCAAAAAAGCAAGTGGACCTGACAGCATCAACGCTGAATGCTCAAACAAGCAGCCCCAAGCTGCAGGAGGCCCACTCAAACTCCTCAATCTTGTACTGAGAGCTGGGTATTTCCTGGGAGACCTGGAACCAAGGGCTTCTAACACCCATATATAAAAGTGGAGACAAATTAGGCCCCAATAACTACGGGGCATCTGTGTGAGCAGTAATCTGGGGAAGGTGTTCTGCAGTATCATTGCGCCCGGATACTGGCCTTCCTTACGAACACAGTGTCCTGGGTAAAGAGTCAGATTAGTTCTGCAAAACACCGCACTTCTGATCATGTTTACACCTACACACCTAATCAATAACACGTCCATCAAACTAATAAAGGAAAAATATTCGCTTGTTTTATAGACTTTAAAAAGGCATTTGATTCAATTTGGCATAAAGGACTATTTCTTAAACTTCTTCAAAGTGGTGTAGGGGTAAAAGTCTATGACATCATAAAATCGATGTACTCAGAAAATAATGTGGTTGTGAAAATTGGCAACAAAGGTGAAATTCTTCACACAAGGCGTGGGGTGAGACGGGGCTGCAGTCTGGGGCCACTGTTCACATCTATGTCAATGAGCTGGCCACAGTGTTTGGGTGATCTGCAGCCCCTGGCCTCACTCTACATGTTTACTGAAGTCAGTTTCTGTCTCAGATGACCTGAATCTGCAATACTTACAGAGCAGGGGCTGCAGCAGAGCCTCTTTTCTTGAAACGTGCTGTCAGACCTGGGCCTGGCAGTAAACATGAACAGACCCGGGAAGTCATGATGTTCAGAAGAAAGCCAGATCTCAGGGGAGAGTAAAGTGCCACTTCACTCTGGGTAACACCACCCTGGAGCACACCAGCAGCTACACATACCTGGGTCTGACCATCAGTCGTCAGGAGCTTTAACCCTGGCAGTGAATGCACTAAAGGAGAAAGCCATGGGGCTTTTATGCCATAAAAGGCTCTACAATATAAATCCCCGTCAAAATTTGGCTCAAAATTTTTTGAAAAGTGTAATTCAACCAATTGCTCTCTATGGCGGTGAAGTGTGAGGTCAATCACCAACCAGGACTACACAAAATGGGATAAACACCCACAGAAACCCTGCATGCAGAGTTCTGTAAAACATCATGAGATTACAAAGAAAAACGCAAACAATGCATGCAGGGCTGAATTAGGCCCCCATCCATTGATTATTAACATCCAAAAAGAGCATTAAAATACTGGATTCATCTAAAACTAGTGACCAAACTCACTCCATCATAAAACCCCCTGCAATACAAAACTCAGCCCAGAAAGAGTCCCCTCAGCCAGCTGGTCCTGAAGCTCACTGAGCTGAGCAACACTGACATCAGTCAGCTTCAGGACAACACTGCAAAAACAATTCCAATTAGTGTCACCAAATTATAAAACACCTGAAACACTCCTATCTGGACATTTGGGATACAAACACTGAAACACAAAACAAACTAGGGTGCTATCGGACCCTAAATGAAATTACACCCTGGCAGAATACCTGGTAACTGTCAAACACAAAACAGAGCAGATCCTGACCAAATACCGGCTCAGTATTACAACCTGGCCATTGAAAAAGGTGACAGAGCAAACCTGGCTGGCCAGGGGAGAACAAATGGTCACTGTGAGACAGGAGAGGTCGAGGACGAGATTCACTTCCTGACACACTGTGAAAATGTAAAAACA
>CM072709.1:7687664-7695164 GCA_036884735.1 Huso huso | reverse complement strand
GTATTATTATTATTATTATTATTATTATTATTAGTATTATTATTATAATGTTGCTCTACGGTTTCTTTTCCCTATCCATGTGTAAGTCTCTTTTCCGTTTCCGATCTGTCGTTCTTGGCTTGTTTAACGATATTTGCTGTATTATTGAATCTTTGTCACACTTGTACTGGCTGAACCGAAGTCTTTGTGTATTTATCTTGCTCTTAATTGTATTAATGCTTGTACTGTGATTCTTGAAATATTTTTTGTTTACGTTGTAAGTCGCCTGGATGAGGGCGTCTGCTAAATAAATAATAATAATAATAATAATAATAATAATAATAATAATAATAATAATTATAATTATAATTAATAATATAATTGCATTATCGTTGTAATATAAAAGGCGAATGCTCCCGGACTGATGAGGACGCGTTGAAAATTGAATCTCTTCAGAGAACAA
Organism: Huso huso; assembly: GCA_036884735.1. NCBI lineage: Eukaryota > Metazoa > Chordata > Actinopteri > Acipenseriformes > Acipenseridae > Huso > Huso huso. The sequence continues at coordinate 7,694,722 of CM072709.1, read as the reverse complement.
GACGAAACAAGGACGCGATGGAGGAGGGAGGGGAGGACAGGGGGAGGAGGAGAGGGGGGAGAGGGGGGAGGGAGGGGTAGGTGTATCGCGAAGCCGTTACCTGGTGTTTCTCTGCTCGTGGTTTTATTTCCACGAATAAGATCAACGCGCGCTGGTTTCAGAAGGACGAATCGATCGAAGGTGCGGAAACCACCCGTGTCATATTTGTTGATCTTTCTTATAAAAATAAAGTGTATATACAGAACTATTGTTTTGAGACAGGAAACTTGGGCAGCCTCTCTATAAGACGGTAGCTCCTCTTCCCCGAAACAGACCGACCACCACGCCTGTCTGGTCAGACAGGTCGCGCCTCTCCGTCCTCGTGTTTGCAGAGCGCCCGGCAGAACGCCTCGTCTCAATGGGCGCTGGTATAATGAACGATCCGCGTTCTAACTGTGTAACATTATTCTATTCTGAAGGCAAGTCATCATCATCATCATTATTATTATTATTATTATTGTGTGTGTATTATTATTATTATTATTAGTATAGTATTTTCTACACCGTAATAATAATTTCCTATGATAATGTTTTATTAAATATTTCAATATATATTTCATACATACTGATGTATTTCATAGTTTTTGATAGAGACATTTCGCATACACAATTGCAGAGGGTTTTATTTAAAGGGTTTAAAAAGCTGCGTGTTATGTTGCACCAGGATGTCTTTCAGGTCACGTGAAATCCCATTACAATTCAGTAACTTGTCACTCGCATTATTATTATTATTATTATTATTATGTGAAGATGTGCTGTTTCTGAGTGTGTATTTTTTTTGCTGTTAAATATTTCATGGCTGTTACATTGCAATGTTATGGAGCAGTTGCATAATGTGTGAATCTGTTTGCAGCGACATACCCAATCCTTACCCGACCAGGCCTTTGGCGCCACTGCGCGCTTCCATCATCGTGCAAACCGATTGTAACAACGCATATTAAGGGCAGCAGTGTGGAGTAGTGGTGGGGGCTCTGGACTCTTGACCGGAGGTCGTGGGTTCAATCCCAGGTGGGGAGACACTGCTGCTGTACCCTTGAGCAAGGTACTTTACCCTGGTGCTTCAGTAAAAAGCCCAACTGTATAAATGGGGAATTATGTGCAAAAATAATGTGATATCTTGTAATTGTAAGTCTCACCTGGTGAGCGTCTGCTAAAAATAAATAATAATAATAATAATATTAACTTTACAATTGCTGGTAGAATTATTCTTGAACCGCACGCCGAAATCCACATTTTTAAACGAGATGCATCGTCGACATCAGTTTGTTTTTCTTCTCATCTCAGCGCCATGTATTATGATGATGATGATGATGATGATGATTGTTGTTTGTGTTGCAGTGTTCTCTTCCTCAATTTTGTCCCTCATATCTTTCCTCCGGGTCGGTTATTGTCGTCCTATGTCTTCGATTGGAAACTCGACTCTACCGATCAGGTCGCTGGTTCCGAGACAACGAGCAGGGACTGGCAAACTGTCCACTGGTGAATGCAGATATGGCTCCCAATGCACGGTTAACGATGGAGCCGTCGCTGACAATCAGGACCCCAGAGAAACGATAACGGGCGGTATTACTGCGCTGAACACAGCACCAGCTCTCTGAGGTTCTGCTCAAACGGGTCCGTCGTGATCGTGTCTGGAGGTGAGGTTATACTGCAGTGATGACTTTATATTAATAATATTACTAATAATAATAATACTATCGTGTGTTATACTTTCACTGTATATCATGTATGATGCGTTTCTCTGTATCTAATTATGGATGTCTTGTTGTTGCCATCTTGTGAAGCGCGTTGTGAGAAGTGCTCCGCTAAAGGCATATAAAATAAAGTTAAGTTGATTAATTAATATTAATAATAATAATAATAATAATAATAATAATATACATATTATTATTATTGTTTAAATAATACGGTGATCAATTCATGCTTTTCAGTAATACGTTCAACTTGCTCTTTACATGAAGCGTCTCTGATTACCAATGTCCTGTGCGCAGTTACAATGTGCTGTGAGGACATTCTTGTGTACGATGAATGGAAGCCTACAACTGCATCAGAAAAGGGTTCATGTTGAATTGCTAGGGGTAGTGTTAGTGCTAGGGGTAGTAGGGTTAGTGCTGGGGGTAGTGTTAAGTGGGGTGTTGGGGATGGGTGTAGGGACAGTGTTAGAGTTAGGGTTGGTGTTGAGTGGTAGTGTTGGTGTTAGTGGTGAGAATTGAGTGTTAGTGTTGAGGGTGCGTGTTGGGGAGTAGGGGTATTGTTAGAGTTAGGTGTAGGAGTAGTGTTAGGTTAAGTTGTGTTAGTGGTGAATTATTGTTAGTGTTAGTGGTAGGGGTATTGTTAGGGTTAGGGGTAGGAGTAGTGTTAGTGTTAGGGTTAGGGTTAGAGTTAGGGGTGGAGTAGGGGTTAGAGTTAGGGGTTAGTGTTAGGGGTTAGGGTTAATGTTAGTGTTGGGGTTAGGGTTAGGGGTAGGTTTAGAGTTAGAGTTAGGGTTAGTGTTAGGGTTAGTGCTAGGGGTAGTGTTAGTGTTAGTGGTAGGGGTATTGTTAGTGTTAGTGTTAGGGGTAGTGTTAGGGGTAGAGAATTGTTGTTGAAGAGTTAGGTGTGGGGGTGATGTTAGGGTTGGGGTTGATGTTAGTGTTGAGGTTATATATCGTGCAAAGAATTCCCACATTACCTTGTAACTAGCATAGTAACATTGTAATGATGTTTCGGTGCGCAGGTGTTACTAAGTCACTTCTGTTACCAAACACACAGTAACCAGAGACCTTTCATGGAAACGTTTTACTGAAATATAACAACGCGTCGAGTATTATTCTTCATCTCTGATTGCTCTATAAATTCAATGCTAAATACAATTAAACACAGTTTTATTTGTGTATTGTGTTATTATTTCATTGGTTCGGATGATTCTCTGTGAATGAATGATATACTATCCTGTTGCTATACCGGCTTGGCGCGCTCGGTCAAAGCGACCCTGACGTTGGTGTGTCTGATCCGGTCTCTCCTCGCCCTCGGTCCTGGTTCGATGGTTTCATACCGGTAAGCTCACGGCGCAGGGGACGCCGATCTCAGGACAAACTGAAGGAGTGCGGAGAGGGAGGGAGACAGATACGCCATACCAGCCGCCTGACAATCTCGATGGAGACGTGGAAGCGGGCGCAGTGCTATGCGAGGCGCAATGGGGCCGGAGACTGCGATGCTCAGCAGAATGTTTTGTACGCTGGGATTCACCAGGGCAGGTCAGTGGTAACTCTCTTTCACTCTTCTTTCATTATTAATGAGTCATTTATAATAGCCAAATGTGTTAAATGTGCAGACAACACAAAAATAGGAGGAGTAGCAAACACTGATGCAGCAACAGGTCATTCAAATAGTCTGAACAGCATTCAGAACTGGGCAGACATGGCAAATGACATTTAATAGAAAAAGTGTAAAAGTATTGCACATAGGCAATACAAATGTGCGTATAAACTATCTATAGGAGATACTGAAATTGAAAGACGGAATCATAGAAAAAGATCTATGAGTTTATGTTGACTGAAACGTCTTCATCTAGACATTGTGGGAAGCTATAAAAAAGGCCAACAAGATGCTTGGATATGTTGGCGAAAAGAGTTGAATTTAAATAAAGGGAAGTAATGTTAAAACTTTACAATGCATTGATAAAGACCTCATCTAGAATATTGTGTTCAGTTCTGGTGCCTCGTTACAAAAAGGATGGTGCTGCTCTAGAAAAAAAGTGCAAGAAAGAGCAACCAGAATCCCGGGTTTAAAAAGAGCATGTCGTATGCAGACAGGCTAAAAAGAATTGAATCTATTCAGTCTTGAACAAAGAAGACACATGACACGATCTGACTCAAACATTTTAATTCACAAAACGAAATAAGGCACTTTTTTACACAGAGGGTGTGAGGGGTCTGGAACCAACTCCCAGTAATGTTGAAGCGACACCCTGGGATCCTTCAAGCTGCTTGATGGATTCTGGGATCAATAAGCTACTAACAACCAAACAGATGGGCCGAATGGGGCACTCCTCTCGTTTGAAACTTTCTTATGTTCTTATGTAGCTGCAGTAAACAAGCCTGCTGTCATTGTAACTGTATTGGTGGAATTCTGGCTGCAGAGCAGGTGCCTGGTTCAGTACGGCGTGTTCTCAGGGTCTCCCTCCTCGCTCTCTCCGCGGCTCTCTGCGGCTGCGCGCTGTGGACCCGCCGCCCGCCTTCAAACCAGGTACCGTCCCGCCCGCTCCCTCCCGCTGTGCTGATGCTGGTCAGATATGCTATCTATTATTAATACTAAATTATAATTATTATTATCATTATTATAACTATGACGCTGGCGATGAATATTGTTATTATTATTTATTATGCTATTGATATTATGTCAGTATTAATACAAAAACATATTATTATTATTATTATTATTATTATTATTATTATTATTATTGTGTATTAATATCGGTGGCTGTGTTGGTATTCATCCTGAAACACAGCCTCCCGTTCTGATAAACTGTCAATGACGTCTCAACTTTTGCATTCCCAATCACACTAGAAGACTCCGAGCGTCACCTGAAGCAGGCCCCGGCGGCAGCGACGTTACAAAGGTAAAGTGCGCATGTGCAATGTTTGCATTAAGTTTTGTAATTATTATTATTGTTCTGTTTTTACAAACTCGCTTTTTTATCTCCGTTATATAAATGATAGGAGAGTGTGTTTTTATCCGTCTGGGGTTCCTGTAACGCCAATCAGCGACGGCTGTTGCCCGTGCGTCAGTGAAACCTCGTGACGTTTCATCACTGCAGCGGTCTGTTCTCGTGCGCCGGGGTTTGAATCCCCCATGGCGCGTCACTGTGAGCGGTCCCGCTGTTTGCATGCCTGTGATTGATTATCGATGATCTGTTGTGTAATAAACTCTGTTGATCTTTAAGGTGGGGACAATTACCTACATGACGGAGTTTGAATCTCAGAAGGTAACAGAAAGAAAAGACGCATATAATCGAATTATTCTTATACTCATTATTATTATTATTATTATAAGTTCGCACGTAGCCGTGTTAAACCACCCCCATTAACTGCCACAGTGGGTGAAATAACGTCATGTGACAGTTCACGCCCCACCGCCGGTCTTGCTCATGAGTTCATCAGTAGGTGTTTTTTGCTTTTTCATGCGTGCTTGCGATTTGTAAAGGATGCAAAGTTCAAACGATTAATACTCTGACGTATTATTATTATTATTATTATTATTATTAGTTTATTTAGCAGACGCCTTTATCCAAGGCGACTTACAGAAGACAGATGGCTGAACTATGCATCGGCTGCAGAGTCGCCTGACAATTACATCTCACCGAAGATGGAGCACAAGGAGGTTAAGGAAAGTGACGCTCGGGGTCTACTGGTCAGTGGCTGGTGGGATTTGAACCGGGGGACCTCCTGGTTACAAGCCTTTTTCTTTAACCACTGGACCACACAAATCTCCACGGACTCTGAAAGACATCCTGAATTACCAAATATAACAAGTGACTTTTGAAACCTTTAAATAAAACCCCTCTACGTTAATGTGAGAGAAATGTCTTATTATCAAAACATGAAATTACATCAGCATGCTCTCCATTATTAAATAAATGAATGAATACAATTGTTCTCTCATGCTTTCATTTTGTTGCGTATTCTTTATTACTGAACCACCATCATTCAAAATAATGACAATAATAATATTAATAATAATACCCATTCCTTTTAATCAATCCCAACCGTCGCAGCGGCTCAGACTCAGCGATCCATAGCATCGTGTTAAAACCAACAAATCTCTTCGTGAGCTTTGTTTGTGCGTCCATAAACCGGGTTTCAAGCAGTAAGCAGCTGAACCACCCACTATTAATGCCTCACAAACACGAACTCCGATCTCTCTTCTAAGGAACTGCGGACTGGGTTTAAAAAGGAGTTGGAACGCATCTGTAAGCCGTGATGACAACAGCGCATCTTTACAGAGCAGAGAACTCCTGAAACTGCACGCTGGCGGGCGTCATCTTGATGCGGGCCTCAGAGAAGCCTAGAGCCTCTCCAGGGCAGCTGGGTTCCTGTTAACAGAAAGAAGCTCCTTCTTGCCCTCCTCGATTGTGTCCTGCCCAGGGGCAGCGAACACTGGGAGGTGCACAATGAATCAACTTGCTGAAGGAGAGCAAGACTGGACTGCTCTACACTGGGAACTCAGGAGAAGATGGTCTGTACCTGTGTGTGCTGGGGGCAGTGTACCTGTGTGCTGGGGGCAGTGTGTACCTGATGCAGTGTACCTGTGTGTGTGCTGAGGCGGTGGCACCTGATACAGTGCCTGTGTGTGCTGGGCAATGTGCCACCTGATGCAGACACCTGTGTGTGCTGGGGCAGTGTACCTGATACAGTGTACCTGTGTGTGCTGGGGCAGTGTGCCTGATGCAGTGTGCCTGTGTGCCCAGGGGCAGTGCCTGTGCAGTGTGCCTGTGTGTGATGTTGGATCAGCGCCGGTCTCTGTGGTACTGATGAGGAGCTCTCAAACTCCTTCTCACTGTGAGCTGGTACCAGGACAGGCAGGGAAGGGATCCAGAAGGTCAAAACCTCTGAAGATCTACAAAGCCAAACCCTTCTATGAGATTCATCACCCTGTAGAATGAACTCCACCTCAGCTTCATAGAGGTCCAATGAAAGCTGCTGAATAATGTTCCTTAATTGTATTGAATTCCACCCCTCTGTAGAATGAACTCCCTCAGCTTCATAGAGGTCCAATGAAGCTGCTGAATAATGTTCCCTTATTAACAATTCCACCCCTCTATATAAGTCTGAACTCCCTCAACTAGAGGTCCAGTGAAAGCTAACAGATAATGTTCCCTTGTTAACATATTGAATTCCACCCCTCTATATAGAATGAACCTCAACTTCATAGGAGTCCAATGAAAGCTGCTGAATAATGTTCCCTTGTTGTATATTGAATTCCACCCCCTCTGCTATAGAATGAACTCCCTCAACTATAGGGTCAATGAAAGCTGCTAT
>CM072709.1:7663422-7687164 GCA_036884735.1 Huso huso | reverse complement strand
CTCTGCGTGTACCTGACCACTTGGGGTTCACTGTCACCTGAACAATGATCGATCTGAAGGAGAAGCAACCTCGGTGTAGTGATCAGGATCTATCAGTGGGGTTTTGGTTTGAGGTCACTCTGTCGTAGATCATCCAGGCTGCGCAACGCTCTTCAGGGTTATACAACCACCCGGCGGTTTTCGTCTGGGAAGGTGTGAACATGTATATCTTCAAATTTTATCGGTGCAGGCGGGTTCTGAGGGTGGACATCGCACTCCTTCCGCTGTGACAGTCTGGAAAACAACACCAGACCAAAGCCCTCAGGTTAGGTCTGCAGAACAACATTGAAAAGAAACTTAAATAATGCTGTGTGACCATGCAGCCAAGTGTGCAAAGTAAAAGTTGAGTTATTATCACTTAACCCTGGTTTCGAAATAGAAATGTAACCATTACCAAGATGGACTATAAAATATATCCCATTGGGTAATGGGTACATTTAAATACTGAAACGGTGCAAAAACAATTAGTCAGAGTTTTCCAATACCTAGTGTTTGGGCGGTAATGACATTTTATGTTATCTAAATAAATATCTGCTAAAATATAAACAAATATGTAATAACAGGCGCTTCGCATATTTTTTAATGGACCCTTGATTTCTACTCCCCCCAGGTCCCAAGACACGAAACCAGAGCCTGGAGCCAGGGTGTCAAACTCTCAGTTCCTGGAGGGCGCGGTGTCTTCCGGCTTTCATTCCACCGAGCTCTCCAGTTGCCCATTGATCTAATTATTTGATTAACTGGACACATTTGTCATACTTCTCTTCCAGGCCTCAAAATGTTTCATTGGTGGTGTACCTTGAATCAAGTGCATTTTTAAAACCATCAACTGTAAAGACAGAAAAATATTAAATATGTCAAATTCAACAAATATTAGATCAATTATGTTAGTGAGATCTTAAGTTAGATAACCAGAAGACCACAGCCCTCGAGGATGAGTTTGACACCTATTATAGACGATCAGTTTTCGGTTGCATTTTACACTCTCTACTGTACTGAGAGAAAATGTGCAGCATCTGACAACCCCTTCTATATCCTGGCATTTGTTTTCGCATTATGCATATCTTACGCATTACACTACCAATATCTACTATCCCTTTTTTATTACTATTAATATGTCATTGGGGTACAATTTGTTGTAATCCCTTACTTGTTGCATCCGAATTCATATTATTATTCTAGTAGTATTATTATTTAGAACTTAATGTAAACTACTGTATTTAAATAAGAATCTTGCATTGTAACCTGTGCTGCCAACACCTGTAAGTCACTTGTATATTTATAATAATAAATGTATAATTCAAGGTTCAATTCACTAGCCTTATCTTCACGTGTTACATAAAACTTTGTGATTGGGTAATATAGAGTTTAGAGTTTGAATGCTGTAATTTCATTAAATCTGAAGGAACTACCAGGGGGGGTATGCTAGGGTGTTACATTTTGGACGGAAATAATGATAGGATATTCAAAACATCTTTTCCAAAACAAAGATATAGAAAGTGTCTTGAATTGTAAATGATGCAGCAGTATCTCTACCGACGAAACAACGGCTACTTCATCTGCTGAAAAAAAACGGTCAATCCCCTCAGGGTGAAAAAAAATGGAAACAGTATAAATGGATCAGGACCTGGGTACTTGATTTTCCTTGGCTGGAGAAAAGAAGTTGGTGACCATTTGTACATGGGCAGGAGATGGTAAAAGAAATAACACAATTGCTGTTGGTACAACAGAACTTCAATTCTCGTTTAAGACATGGAGGAAAATTCAGATCCTGCACTAGTAGCACACAGACAAATGAATCTAGATTTAAAAAAAATATTTGTTTTGTGTCTGTGTTTGAGATACCATTACATGCTCAAGTTCTCATTTTTCGGTAATACATAACTTGTATTTGAAATATTTGGTACCCTTAATAGTGTAGAACAGTACGTTGTTAAACTTGTTACACAAATAAAATGGATAAACTTATGGAAGAATGTTTCAGTTGAAAGTCTGAATAGTAAAAATACTGTGCTGTGATTCTTACCTTGCCTTCGTGAGTCGGCAGTGACTTTGTCACCGTCATGGCTGATGATCCTAGCCTTCGCATTATCCATTATTAGCGACATCGGGGGCCGAAGCACTCCTTCTTCATGTCGAAAGGCTTGGTCATAGCCTCTCAGGCGCTCATGTGAGGACTTCACGCGGGAAGGGGAAATGACCCCAAACTCAACCATCTGCGGTCCACCATTTTAAACTCAGCAGCAAACAAGGAGATAAAAGATTGATTCACAACTCATTGTAATGTTACGTCTATTTGGGTTTTTTTTTTGTATTCTTCAACAGGAGAAGCTCTGGGGTTCTCTATTACAAACCATCAACAAGAGCAGCACCGATTTACTTTTCAAAAAGCAAACTCATTAATATTACAGTGACAAAGAAGCACCAAAAGAAGACCATTCATGGTTTCCACATATCCGGCAAGAAAGAAAATTTAAAAGTAACTCGTCTTAGGGTTTCTTCGAGGAACATATTTAAACATTACAGTATGAAAGAGATGATTTCTTAACCCAAATGTGTTAAAAGACACAACAATATAAAACAAACAAACAAAAAACTGAAAACCATATGTTAATATTAACGAATTAGCTAACCATATTTCAATACACTGTAATTTAGATAAAACTCTTACCTGTTCAGTGAAAACCGAGCAAGAGTAAAACAGTGGGGAGCTCTTCACACCCTGTAGATAGACAGACAAATAGACAGTGTGAGAAGAAAATCACCAGGTCTTTTCCTCTCAGGAACTCCCTGGTGGTTTATCCTTTATGATTTACCACAGCAGGTGCGAGTGAAAGCAGAGATTTAAGGATGGCTTCTGACCACCCGTTACAATCGTATGCCTGGAAGTACAGGCTTTTCGTGTGAAAGCTGTTGGTGGTTTAAAAACAAACCCTGTACCACTTTCCAGCTGAAAGTTCAGAAAATAATTCATATTGTTGTGCAGCAAACATGCTGAAAACAGTCAACATGAAAGAAATATGAAAAAAAGACAGTTCTTGTGGCTAAGAACAACACGAAATAGTGGCTACCTAATTATAATAATATAACTATAAGACCCCTCTTACCCAACTGAACACAATGAATGCTTACACCAAAACAATTGCTTACTTGTTATACACCCAGACCTGCTGCTTCCAGCATAAAGTGAACAACTCTTCCAAATTTGGCAGTGGCATCCAGGGCTGAACTCCAATTGTCTCTGTAATGCAAGGGGTTACCTTATATGTCATTGTACATGTTTGATAAGGGGAGATCAGTAATGTGTTTTTTTATATCCCACTTAAGCTATATTTTCTGTCTGTCCTTAATAGAATTCCCTATGTAAGTTGGCTTTGAATGAACATACACTGGGGAAGAGAAACAGAGTACACATACAGGGCTAATAAAAAAGTACCTTAGGGACACAGATTCATAACAAGGACAAATTACTTTAATTATTTTTAAAAGGCTGAATATGATCAAAATGTATATTCTTTGTTGTTATGGTAGCTGGAGTATTTTAAGACTACGAGAAAAAAAAAAAAATCAAAAATAGTAAATACTAAAAGATTTAAAGAATGTTGCTAAAATTGTTTCAAAACCAGCACAAAAGTTGCACCCATCCTATACATATACAGGAGCACAGGCAAGATGGGCAGATGGAGGCAGTTTCTGTTAGAACCATGGATGTGTGGGGCGATTATTAAGTATTTCAACTAAATTTCACTTTGGTGACAGATTTTGTTTTTTAAATTTGTATTTATTTATTTGGTTATTTAACCAGGAGATTTGCCCATTGACCATATGGCCTCATTTATAATGGGGTCCTGGAAAACAATAAAAGACATACAAGTACAAGTAACACAAATAAAACGTAATGCGGTTCAAACTTAACCAGCAGCATACAGAGACCAAAAGGAACATGAAAACGATATCTATGCTAATTCTCTCTACCAGAGCACTCAAATAAGGTACCAAACCTTTAAAACTGTAAATACAAAACAATACCCATAGAAAAACCTCTGATTTGTAAGTGAGAAATGACCCTAGTTTTATATACATATAACAATGATGTGCAGACCCCCGCATTAATGCAATATATCCCAACTCCCTTGCAGCTGTCTACTTTTGTGAACCAAAGTCAACACCAAGTTTAATGTTAGCCTGCTTTTTTCCTTCTTCGGCTAGTGGCTTATTGCCCCCCTGGGCCACAGGTGCCATCTCTCGACATTGGTGTTTTCTTTCCTTTATCATTGGTACAAAGATAACCCTGTAGAATTCTGCCCCTAGCCACTCTCTGATTGGGGAGGGCAACTTGTGATTCACATTGAGGGGCGAACTTTAGTCATAATGTTTTGTACAGGATCATCTATCTTTACCTGTATAACAAGGTCTTATACACACAGATAAAATTTCGATACAAATATACAGCTATGGCCAAAAGTTTTTACGTTACCTTCTAAATTAACACACAAAGCCAAATAAAACCTATATAATAATATTCCACGTTAACACACATTGAATTACACACACGTTTGTTTTTCCATATAACTGACAAAAAACTGAAAAATGTATCATTTAATCCTAACATGATATACTTTTGTACTACCTGGGTCTTCCAGTGGACTTTGTGATATCATTTTGTAGTTTCTTTGATAACATGATAAAGATCTAAATTATATTCATTAGTTTTTTGGTTTTTTTTAATGTCTCAAACCCTAAATTTTAGGTGATGCAAAACTTTTGGCCCATAGCTGTGAGAGACTGTATAGTCACATAAATTCTGATGTTCTGATGTTGGCATTTTACTGTCTTCTCATGTCAATTTAAGTTCATAAATTACAGTAGATTGGCTAGTGACATTTATGGAATCTTAATAGACCTGTAGCTGCCATCTCATCACAAACTTAACTTGGACAATATAAATTCTAACTACTGTTAAAAAGAAGAACTCAGTTTAAAACATGCTACTACCCATTACTTATGTCCAATGTTGTTTGGAAGTTTTTAACATTCACAATCCCTGCACCATCGATTCCTGTTAAAACCTTTGTGTTCTGAAAACAAGATGTGTGAAAGGACGGGACTTTAATTCAAAATGATAAATACCTCATGAGTAATTCTAGCAGACTAGTTGCTTTTGCAATACTAGTATTACCGAATTGATCAGTCTATGGTTTACTGTACATTGCAACGGCTCGTACGGTGCTGAACTGATGCCCAGTTCCCTATTATTGCACTAAACATGTTCCCAGCTGTCCAGACATCTCCTGCAATCAGCACCAACTCACAAAATTTCAAACCAATGAAAATCATGGTGCCACTGTGTGCCCTGAAGGATTGTGACATTTGCTCTGAAGGTTGATTTAATGAGTTCGTTATCATATACTGTAACCCTACTCCCTGTTGTCTTTTACGGCTTGTCTATTAATAAAGTGTATTTGCCTTATGATTGAAAGAGGTCACGCATGAGAATTATATATCTTCAGCATTAGCATCATTACTGTAATTAACTCTCCAGCTCCCAAATTAATGTTTACAGAGGTAATTTTTTTTTTGTGCATGCCACAAAAAAATATTTTTTATGCACTAGACAGCAAACTTATCAACTGAGCAAAAACTATTTTTAAAACTAGTTTAGAAAATCTTAGATTTTATTATAATTTATTTAAAACAAACAAAAAAAAAAAACTTTGTGATAAATTAAACAAGCATATCCGAAGCATACTGTAACATAGAATGGTTTTCAAACTTAAATGGGCGAGCTTTTGACACCATGGCAGCAGCAGCTGTGTAACATTATGCCTAGAGGCAGTCTAACCTACAGACGTATTAAATTCCTCAAATCGTGGACTTAGCAGGCTTCCCACAGATTCGTCATATTCTATAAACACTTTTTTTTTTTTTTTTTTGTTGCTTGATAAATTAAATGGAAGTTAACCCATACATTGGTTGATATGATTATGTTTTACTTAATTTACATTTTTAGAAGCCATTACTAATAAAAATATTATAAGATGCTCCATGAACACTCTGCGAATATCTACTGGAAATGTGTGCAGTTTTGTATATTTTCCTGGGTTTGGCCTACCCTCTACCAATGATTTTTTTTATTTGTCTGTCATGCTGTCAACATATATCTCTTACTTGACCTGTATGTAGAGCAGAGTACAAGCGTCCCCCTAATAGCAGCCTCGGTCCCCCTTTCCTCTCTTGCTTTGGCACACACACATGCCTCAATGCGGTAAGGGTCTGTGCTTGAAGGTGACCTGTTTTGAGAGACAACTGCATAAGTCTGTGCCATTGTTGCTGGAAACAGGAGGTAAGGAGTGCTGACTGAATGTTCTGTAATTAATAATAATAAATAATAAAATACAGAGTGCAACCCATGCTGAAGATCCTTCACTTCTGGTAAGACTTTGCTGTCTGGTCTTAGTCTAATTAACACAATAGCAGCAATACACACTAATACTAATAATAAAACATACTGTTTTTTATGTTTTGTCAGCTTATATGAACTCTCAACAATGTATCCAGGTCTCATTAAGTTAACTCTGATCAACAAACGAATTAACTAACTTTGTATGTATGCTCATATATATTTAACTTTTTTTGTACTGTAAGACACTGCAACCTATTTTAAAGTAGTTATATTTGGGTCTGTAAAAAAAAAAAAAATGTGGTATCGATACAAACAAACATTTTCCTTCCAATTATTATTCATTTTTAATCATTTGTAATAGAAGGATTTGGTTCTGTTATTCAATACAGTTTTCACAGCAAACTCAAGGTCTGGATCTTAATTCTTATTTGATGTATTTAAATAGGCATGGCATTATAAATTAGTCAATAGAATTAAGTCTGTCTAGTCTACAAACTTGCCTACAGTTCACTGCTGTGGCCGTCAGCTGTCAGCGATTAACTCTAATTTGTCCTGGTTTACTGCCATTGACATTTTATAACTGAGCTAGTTCTTGTAAAGTCTTTTTATAAACAAGAAACAGCCCCATCTTGTGCAACTATGCTTTCAATACAAAAAGTTCAACCTGTCTTCAGTACCTGTTCACTAGAGGTGGGAAGAGATAGTAAAAAAAAAAAAAAAAAAAAAAAGTAATTTGAATCTACTGTGTTTGAGATGTGATCTCATGTGATGTGACTACAACAGTATTGTCCATATTCTTGTCTTTGGTGCAGGAAACCACCACCAGCTACAGTATGAGACACTACAAGACAATCTCAATTATATTGCAGGTAAGGAGAATATTATTTTGATCTTAAAATTATACTAGATCTCTTAAGAGTTAACATGAGTTGAAATTATTTATAGATAATACAATACTTATATACAGCCATTACATACTGTCTTCAGTGTTAAGTGTTCTCTACTAATCGGTTTGTAGATTATAGATTTGCATTAAAGAAAATATACAAGATATTATTATTATATCATTATTAAACCATATGTTGCATTGCATCAAGTTTACTGTGTACTGAATTAGCTGGTCAGGTAGTGCCTTTTTATTTATTTCATCATCTTGTTTAAAAAAAAAAAAAAATCATCTTAAACTACTATTACAAAACAGGGGATGGAAACCAAGATTCTAATTGCATAGCAGTTTGATCCATTTCTGGTTTTTTCTTATGAAAACCGATACACTGGGAGCTAATCAAACCTGTTAGTAAAACCTGGAATGGGTGAAACTACTATGCAATAGAAGTCTTATTCCCATCTCTGTAAAAGCACCTAACCATGGCTGTAACTGACATGCCTTTGTCAAACCAAACTGAAACTTTTACTTTATGGTTTGTCACTAAAGCAACTTCTTGGTAATACCATGGCAAAATAACAGCCTTATGCTTTATTGCAGACATGAGATCTGATAAACAAAATTATAACATTATTTAGGTATCATTTTAAAAATATCATATTTAGAAAACTGTTGATGTTAGTCACATAGGGAAATGTTTTTGTAATGTTTATGTGATGCAAGATAAAATATGAAAATGTTAGGGTTCCCAGTGGCACTTACCGATAAAGGCGGCCTCCGCATTGGGTGCAGGGGAATCGCCCTATAGCCTGGGCATTCACGGTTCGAGCCCAGGATATTCCATTGCCAACTGTGGACGGGGAGTTCCCAGATTCGGCCAGGGGTGATCCCTCGGCTCACCGTGCACTCCAGCCCTGTAGTCTGGCTGGGCACCTGAGGCTTGCCAATTAAGCTGCACCGAAGCTGCATTGTCCTCCGGCCTTCTGTAAAGCTCAGGGTGGCTGCATGGTGAGCCCTGCAGAGTGAAAAGAAGTGGTCGGCTGGCGGCTGCAGCTTGAGGAGGACAGCGTGTGTTTGTCTTCCTTCACTCCCGAGTCAAGCGCAGGGGGTGGTAGCAGTGTTCTGAGCTTAAATAATAATTGAATATTCTAAATTGGGAGAAAATAATAAAAAATAATTGGCGACCACTAAATTAAAAATATATATATATGATAATGTTCTGTTATGTGGGGAGGGCTCTAAGAGGCACGTCACCTTTTATTTATTTGTATAACATTTCTTCTCTGTATGGGCTCAGAGATTTTCTCCTCTGAGACATCATAGCCAATAATATACACATTCGTCAAAGCAGACACACAACACACAGAACAATTCATTTTTCAAATGCATTTGCTTCTACAGAATGTACAGGAGGGACAGAAAGAGCAGCAGGGGAGCACAAATACAGCCCTTTCTGGAAAGGGAGAGAGAGAGAGAGAGAGAGAGAGAGAGAGAGAGAGAGAGAGAGAAAGGGAAATGTGAAAATTTAGGCACGGTAAAAGTTTGATGAATTTTTTGTGGACAGAAACATGTAGAGAACTCCATATATCACAAGTTTTTTGTCCACAAGAAAAATCAACCATATTTCTAAGCTAAGTCCCCGTCCCTGGGGTGTTGATTCAGGGTAACCCCACGTCCCTGGGAGTGTGTTGATTCAGGAGTAGCTCCATGTCCCTAGGAGTGTGTTGGTTCAGGTAACCACAAGAGCTGAAAATAATTGTAGTTTGGATTTTTTGAGGTGCAGTAGAGATGGTATCTGTATCTCTCACCTACCTCCTCAGAGCAGACTGAATTTCTCCTTCTCCTGCTCCAGCTGCTTCCTAGCCTTTTCCAGCTCATGGATGGTCTTGCCTCCCTCATGAGTTGCTCAGTCAGGTCAGAGATTTCCTCTGGGTAAATAAGAACATTCTTTCAGTATGTCTACACTACAACGGTCTCACAAAAGGGTACAGAATTAGAAACACAGCTGACACAAGAACTGTGTGAGTTTGGATCCCCCACCTCCAGGTTGTCAGAGCCTCCTCATAAGTGTTCTTCAGCTTGAAGGAGTTCAGTGCTCAGGGACTTATTACTGGCCTCCTTCTGAGGAGCCTCCAGCTCACTCTGCGACTCTTCAAACTTCTGCTTCCACTCATTCAGGACCTAGCACGGTGAGAACAAGTCATTACAATCACATTGTAAAATAGGTTTCAAAATACACCACCACCCTTAACTAAAACCCTGTGCATTCTCTTCATGAAACCCCAAATCTCACCTTGTCCGGTTCCTCTGCTTCTTGTCCAGAGCAGCGGCTGCTTTTCGTTGGACCTCTCGATCCACCATGGATCTTCAATCTCGTTCTGCAGCCTGTGTTTGGTCTTCTCCAGGAGGAGCATTTAGCATCACAGCCTCGGCGGCTTCCTCCAGCGTCCTGCAGCCTCTGAGCCAGCTTCTTCCTGGGAGACAGGGAAGGAGGAACATCCTATCAGAGGTGCTAATTAACTGCGTAGCAGTCTTACAACAGAGCTTCATAGTGACTCAATCTCAACTTCACTTACTGTTCTGTCAATAACACTTGAAAAGTCTGGGTCTTATTCTAAAACTTTTTTGAAAACTCAACAGCAGATAATAAACTGTTGCGTGAGATTGTTTTTTATCTGTGTCAGTGTCTATTAAAAAGGGGTTTCAAACAACAGGATTAGAGCGTATAGAATCAAGCAGCACTTGCCAAGAGGGATTCCAGCTGAGGATGTTAACAGTTGACAGACCCTAGATGCACTGCAAGAAAGAGCTTTGCGGCAATATATCACTGCACCCCCATTGCAGCTGTCTCCTATTGTGAAACCTGAGACCAAGGTCAATGTGAGCCCTCTTTCCATCTGCAGCTGGTGAAAGCCTTGTCCCCAGTGCATCTCTCTGACATTGCATTGTTTCCTTCCCTTTATCCTTGAGTACAAAGATAACCCTGTGAAAATTCCTGCCATGCGCCTCTCTGATTGAGGAGGACAGCTTGTCCTCCACATTGAGAGCGAGACTTTAGTCATAATGTTTGTACAGGATCAACTGCAGCTTGTGACCCCACTGACATGGTCTCATTAGACATACATAATGATTGATATATACAGTTACAGAGATAGAAATTGCGGAGGCACATGTATTTCTTTTTGAAAGATCATGCACTGAAACAGTTTTGTACCTGGTCAGTTTACTTGTGTAAGATTGTCAAACATAAGAGCCATATTCACTAGGCTTTTACTGCAGTGCAAAAGTACATCAGTTGTTTTCTAAGAGGAATACAATATTTCTAAAGTAAAATATGCACCTAAATGTTTTTAACTAGCTGTGTTTTTCCTTTTTAGAAAAAATGTTTTAGTTTCTTGAAAATCATTAAAACCAAAGGGATTTGTACATATTGACAAATCTAATTTTCAGGACAAAACCCTGCATTTTTAAAGTTAACAGGATCCACCTTCATTTACGTCCACTATACAAACACCCTCTCCTGAAAATGTTTAAAAATGTGTCGAGGTGTAAAGCCCTCTGCTGACAGTGAGATACTCAATAGTTTGTTTCTTCTAGGAATAATTCTGTAGGACAGGCTGTCCCTTATGGGGAAACCACAGCAGTGGGTTTTACGTTTATTATGATGACAGATTGATTTAAATAAATGTATTGGGCCCAATTCACAATTCTTACCAACAAATATTGGAACAAATCTGTTTTCAGGAAGGTTTTACCGGCTCCTTCAGTAAACAACTTTTTCAGAAGTCTAATTATGGGTTCTACTAAGAATTTTTGTCTTGAAGTCATTACTTAGTGATACATAACTAATACATAAATCACAGTAGGGATCTGATCATTGCCCAGCTTTTCAATGCACATTAAAACACTCATTGCCAGTTGTCCAGAGTTTCCTGCAATCAACACCAACGCCAAGAAATTCAAAGCAATGAAAGCCAATAGTGCCACAGCATTCTACCCGGTGAGGGTATCTGACTTTGCTCTGAAAGGAGGGGATGGTTTGGATCAATTCATTGTTTATGAGCTGTAACGTAACCCTGCTCCCTGTTGTACTGCTATTTATAGAGTGCAGCTTATGAATATAAAAAGAAAATACAAGAGTCACCTCACCTCACATTTTGTAGCAGCATTGCAGTTCAATAATGCCCCAGCTCCTAATTAATGCCCTTTTTTTCCTGAAAGGTGAAATTAACTTTCTGATTTTTTTTTTTCTTGAAAAAGGAAAAATAGGGGCAAACTTTAACTGGGGCAAACAACATACCAGTATTTCAGTCTGCTATAGAAACATTAATTAGACTGGGCAGCTGTCTAGGTAAGAGTTGTATGAGCATATACTAGGTTGACGGTATAAATGCCTTCACAGACGATGTACTGTCTCAGCTGTAAGCACCATGGTAATAGATACCTATGCTATGTGTCAGGCTGTCACTTTGTAGCCTCTGATGACCTGTATAATTTGTTAAACTCGGCGGTGAAAGTGAAGCGGCATTTAATTTGAACCCCCCTACACACTCCTCCCTCTCCTGCTTGCACATATCACAGGCTTACCACCCCCGCCACCCTCTCATCACCCGCCTCGCAAAAAGAGAGGCTTGAAGGTGACCTGATGTATATTGAAGCCTATACCATTCCCACTGGAAGCCAGAGAGGTAAGAAGTGTTGACTATATGCTCTTATTGATACTAGGGAGAATAATACCACTACTAATAAGATAAACAGTGCTGGCTGCCTGTGCTACTAACTCTACTACAGATAATATAATGAATACTGGAAAGGAGTGCAGTTCCTGGTGAAGGGGCCTCTCTGACAGCTCTTCAGAAACAGGTAATGAGTGCTGATCGCTTGTCCTCTTAGTCGTTGATAATGAACTATTTTGTTTGCATTCATTTACTTTTCATATATTTTTTTATTCTCCTCATTTTGTTCTTTTTTTTTTTTTAATAAATGTGGTCCAATCATCTAAACACTACATTTGTATATATATATATATATATATATATATATATATATATATATATATATATATTTGGACAGTTAAAATTGGATAGACAATTACTCCTGTCTGATTAAGTAGTTTTTTCAGAAAATTCATATAATATTCCTTGGCTAATTATGTACTCCATTTAGATGGGGGTGGATGAGCTCAAATGCAGTCAAAGGTTGTTTTTTTTTCTGAAATGTAAACATGGAAAATACAAATATAAAATTAAATAAATCTTTGTTGGGTGTCATTATATATTGGTAATTATTTTTGAGCTACAGTAAGCCCTGGAGGGTACTCTAGCATTACAGCAGGTTACAAAGATTAACCTATAGTTCTGGGCTTGCACCTTTTCCAACTATTTTTAAACATGTACTATTTATATTTTGTTTAATTGCAATTGTGTCAAGAAACATACCTTTTGCATTCACAACTCTCTAAATCCTCACAAGGTATATACCCACCTTAACTAAGTGACCTTTCCTTCTCTATCTCTTTGAGATCCTGTAAAAAATATAATTTAATTATTAATGCTGAGTACCATTAGTAACCCTAAAACTGTAGATAGATCCATCAGGAAAAAAAAAAAAAAAGTGAGTTGCTTACAAATACTTTTGTATAATATTTTTGTATTCTTCTACAAAATATATTGCAAACCTGGGAAAGAAAGAAAAAACATTCTAACAAAAAGGCCTTTACCTGAGGTATTCTTTTAATAATGTGTAATTTTAGTTACACACACACATATATATATATATATATAAAAGTTTGAGAAAAGGAAAACTGCTGTGTACCAAAATGATCAATAAAAAAAAGAAGAAAAAATAAGGAAAGGATGATTTCAGGTACTTAAAAGGTAGAATAATTGATTACCAAATCATTATCAGGACGTTGGGACTACAAGTCCTTCATCGGCTGAATACCAAAAACAGTGCTGAATACAAAAAAATAATAAAGTTGTTTTTATCAACTTCTTAAAGCACTATTTTTTTGGTATTCAGCCGATGAAGGACAATTCAAAATGTCCTGATAATTGATTTGTAATCAATTATTTTACCTTTTTAAGTACCTGAAATATCCTTTTCACTTTTCTATATATATATATACTTATATATATACTTATGCCGTCAAAAACCTATAAATACCTCCAATGTTTTGATTCAAACACAGGCTCCCTTGAGAAAGATATGTACAACATATCGAAACGTTGGGCAGCTGGCTCTTTGAGCTAAAATATATATATATATATATTTCAATGAAAGTGTTAAGCACTTCCAGGTATATTTTATTTCATTTTTATTACAATGATATGGGCAATAACATTTGGTTTTGCTAAACATTGAATGAAAAAAAAAAAAAAAAAAGAAAAACTTGTTCACCAATGTTAAGGAACGTTTGCGCACGCGCAAACCACAATTATGACGGTTGGGATTTTAAATTTCAAATTACCGTACGTTGCCCAATTCGAACTTTAATAAAGTATATTATTAAATGTTTGGGGTTTTTTTTTTTTTTTAAACGACACTGTACGTTATTAATAGTATAATAATAATAATAATAATAATAATAATAATAATAATAATAATAATAATAACAAACATATTGATAAAAAATAATAAAAATAAGATGATACGTATAAAGATAATAACAATGAACTGTAATTATAATTAAGATAACAATAATAATAATAATAATAATAATAATAATAATAAATAATAATAATAATAATACGCGCACTTGTAATTGTTAAAAAATGAATGACACAAGAAAAAAATTAAACTTACCTTTATTAAGCTTTCTCAGTAGAATAAGAAAACGGCCTCTTTCATTGTCATACTTTTTTTCACGTGGCATTATACGTTTATGAGTGGAAACAGTATTCAATTATTTAAAATATATATAACTATAATTTTATTTAATTTTTAAGGTCGGAAAAGACGCTCCTTCACAGGCTGTCGCTTTCGTTAACGGTTATTTAATATTCGTCAGCCTGAGCTCCTGTCGGAATCTTCTTAATTAATATTCACACCTGAAAAGAACCAATACAACAGTCTTAATTTATTAATCTCGGTACCGCCGCCTGTAAAAAAAGTCTTGACTTAGATTTGAGTATTTAAAAGTATTATAATTTTCATCAGTAATAATAATAATGAATAAATCATTGTCCCACGGGTAAGTGTTTTGTATTGACTTGCATTGCAGATAAGGTAGTTGTTTAAATTATTCTAATACCCTGCTTTTTTTTGTAAACATTATTTTTTGAAAACAACTAATTAGTTATAAATTTACTTGTTATATGATATAAATATATAGTTTCCTGGTATTTTTTATTTTTTCGTAAATAACGACAACAAAATAGCTGGGGCGCTGCTTGTTGCCATGGTTACAGGGCCTTTGCACGGTACTAGAGAACCGTCGATAGTTGATAAACCTGCTTCGTAAAATGTGGCGTAGTTTGGTTTATTTGGAATAATGTCAGGGCCGAAAAAAAAAAGCGATATTAATATTTTATAGCATTTTAGGTTTAGAAAAAAAGGCGGGCAGCTACTGTCTCATTTTGCACAGCGCCGATTCTTGAGCCATGATTTTATAGAGAAGAATATATATATATATATATATATATATATATATATATATATATATATATATATATATATATATATCACGTCAAAACTGGCATCCGATTATCCTGTTGGTATTTAATTTGGTCCAGTCAAATGGTAAATAAAATAATACATTTTAGAATTGAGACATACGGTCATTTTTATAAATCATTTTGTTTGTTTGCTCGGTTTAGTAAAATATTTTGAGTGTGCGACCAGGTCCTCTGGACTTCAATCTATAAATTAAAAGCACTTTCAGCACAAGAAAAACAAGAACTACCATACTACTAAAAGACTATGACTATAGTCTTTCTTCAGAAAAGTCGAAACTATGTCACTTTCAATTAGCTTCTGTTAGTATTTATACAGTATACTGTTGTGTGTTTTTTACAGTTATTGATTTTAAAACCTTAGTCATTATTATTATTATTATTATTATTATTATTATTATTATTAATGAGTCATTTAGCAGATGCTTTTTATCCAAAGCGGCTTAGAGAGAGAGGGGGGGAACTCTGCATCATCAACAACTGCTGCTGCTGCTGCAGAGTCACTTCAATTGAGCTCGTTTGTTTTGACGTCTCATCCAAGGACGGAGCACAAGGAGGTGAAGTGACTTGCTCAGGTCACACTCACACACACAACACACACACACACACACACACCCACAACCCTCTCATCCAGTCTTTCTTACTGTCTTTGAAGGAAGCAAGTTCTGCATCACCCTCTATATACAGAATTAACTAATATTCCTTCATAGAGTCCAATGAAAGCTGCTGAATAATGTTCCCTTGTTAACATATTGAATTCCACACCCTCTATATAGAATGAACTCACTCAGCTTCATAGAGTCCAATGAAAGCTGCTGAATAATGTTCCCTTGTTAACATATTGAATTCCACCCCCTCTATATAGAATGAACTCCCTCAGCTTCATAGAGTCCAATGAAAGCTGCTGAATAATGTTCCCTTGTTAACATATTGAATTCCACCCCTCTATATAGAATGAACTCACTCAGCTTCATAGAGTCCAATGAAACTGCTGAATAATGTTCCCTTGTTAACATATTGAATTCCACACCCTCTATATAGAATGAACTCCCTCAGCTTCATAGAGTCCAATGAAAGCTGCTGAATAATGTTCCCTTGTTAACATATTGAATTCCCACCCCTCTATATAGAATGAACTCACTCAGCTTCATAGAGTCCAATGAAAGCTGCTGAATAATGTTCCCTTGTTAACATATTGAATTCCACACCCTCTATATAGAATGAACTCCCTCAGCTTCATAGAGTCCAATGAAAGCTGCTGAATAATGTTCCCTTGTTAACATATTGAATTACACACCGCCTCTTTGTAGTTTTCCCCAGATACTTCATGAAAAAACTGACTTGAAAAATGTGACATTTTCGAAATCTGACATGAAATACTGTACTGTACTGCTATTATGGCTTCCGGTAGACTTTTTTTTTTTTGGCGAAACCATTTTGTAGTTTCTTTTGATTACATCATGATGTTAAATAAAAAGATCAAAATTATGTTCATGCAATTTTTTTTTTTATTATTTTTTTTTAATTAAAATTGGAGGTGGTGCAAAACTTTTTGTCCGTAACCCGTAGACATCTATATATTATTTACTTTATGCATACGATCAGTATATAACTTAATTAATGATGGAGCTAATTTGAAACACTAATTGTGGGAATAGCGTTACCTTCAGGTGGGCGTGGACACTCTTCAGCTGCTTCTGGGACTCTGCAGCTATCCTGTTGGCCTGGCTGAGCTGGATCTCCATCTCATTGAGGTCTCCCTCCATCTTCTTCTTCAGCCGGAGGGCCTCGTTCCTGCTGCGGGTCTCTGACTCCAGGGAGGTCTGCAGGGTCTCCACCACCCTCTGGTTGTTCCTCTTGGCCTGATCCATCTCCTCGTCCTTCTCAACCAGCTTGCGCTCAATCTCAGCCTTCACCTGGTTAAACTCCAGCTGAGCTCTCAGGATCTTCCCTTCCTCGTGCTCCAGGGAGGCCTGCAGCGTCTTCGCATCCCCGAATCGATAAATCGTCTCCTCTTTAAAAAAGAAAAACAAACTACATGAACATCGTTTTTGATATTTTATTTAACATCATGATGTAATCAAAAGAAAACTACAAAAAAAAAAAAAAAAAAAAGTCTACCGGAAGCCATAATCGCAGTACAGTAAGTATATTTCATGTTAGATTTCAAAATGTCACAATTTTCATGTCAGTTTTTCGTTATCTGGGAAAACTCAAAGCGTGGTGTGTAATTCAATATGTTAACAAGGGAACATTATTCAGCAGCTTTCATTGGACTCTATGAAGCTGAGGGAGTTCATTCTATATAGAGGGTGTGTAATTCAATATGTTAACAAGGGAACATTATTCAGCAGCTTTCATTGGACTCTATGAAGCTGAGGGAGTTCATTCTATATAGAGGGGGTGGAATTCAATATGTTAACAAGGGAACATTATTCAGCAGCTTTCATTGGACTCTATGAAGCTGAGGGAGTTCATTCTATATAGAGGGTGTGAATTCAATATGTTAACAAGGAACATTATTCAGCAGCTTTCATTGGACTCTGAAGCTGAGGGAGTTCATTCTATATAGAGGGTGTGGAATTCAATATGTTAACAAGGGAACATTATTCAGCAGCTTTCATTGGACTCTATGAAGCTGAGGGAGTTCATTCTATATAGGGTGTGGAATTCAATATGTTAACAAGGGAACATTATTCAGCAGCTTTCATTGGACTCTATGAAGCTGAGGAGTTCATTCTATATAGAGGGGTGGAAATTCCAATGTTAACAAGGGAACATTATTCAGCAGCTTTCATTGACCTCTATGAAGCTGAGGGAGTTCATTCTATATAGAGGTGTGTAATTAATATGTTAACAAGGGAACATTATTCAGCAGCTTTCATTGACCCTATGAAGCTGAGGAGTTCATTCTATATAGAGGGGGTGGAATTCAATATGTTAACAAGGAACATTATTCAGCAGCTTTCATTGACTCTATGAAGCTGAGTGAGTTCATTCTATATAGGGGGGGTGGAATTCAATATGTTAACAAGGGAACATTATTCAGCAGCTTTCATTGGACTCTATGAAGCTGAGGGAGTTCATTCTATATAGAGGGGGTGTAATTCAATATGTTAACAAGGGAACATTATTCAGCAGCTTTCATTGGACTCTATGGAGCTGAGGGAGTTCATTCTATATAGAGGGTGTGTAATTCAATATGTTAACAAGGGAACATTATTCAGCAGCTTTCATTGGACTCTATGAAGCTGAGTGAGTTCATTCTGCATTTTAGAGGCGAATGCTCCAATGCTCCCATTTCATATCCTGTTATAACCTTTATTTAGATTTTTGAGTTTTAGAGAATCTAGTGGCAAACTTAAAACAGGCTGGGGTGAGAGAATTATATTCAAATCAAATTGAATTTCTATAGCGCCTTTCTTACAAAAAGTATCTCAAAGCACTGTACGACACAAGTTAAAGAAAATCACAATAAAATATTTTTTTCTATAGAGATCTGAGGCGTGTGACAAACACCCAAAAAAAACTGCCAACGATTAGACCAGTCAATGAAAAAAAAAAAAAAAAACTAGAATATGCTCAAGACAGCATTTAAAAAGGTTTAAAAAATAATTTGTAAAAAAACAAAACAAAAAAAATTGTTTGTATCAATAAAACAATAAAGAAGTTTTAAAACACATTTAAAAAAAATAGAATAAAAATATTGTAAAAATAGGAACACTAAAGATAGAAAAGCTATTTAAAAATAAATTATTATTATTATTATTATCATTATTATTATTTATTTCTTAGCAGACGCCCTTATCCAGGGCGACTTACAGTCGTAAACAAAAATACATTTCAAGAATCACAGTACAAGTAATAATACAATTAAGAGCAAGATAAATACAATGACTTTGGTTCTAGCAAGTACAAGTATATGACAAAATATGATTCAATAACAGAGCAGATAACAGTGTCAGTGATAGTTACATCAGGATATAATTAAATACAATTATATCCTAAGATATAATTTATTATAATTTAAGATACACTCTTAGAAGAATTAAACTGATACCTGGTTATCATCACAGGGATGGGAATCAGACTCCCGCTGCACAGCAGTGTGATCCAGTCCCTGGTTTCACTAGGAGTTTAATAATCAGACACACCTGAGCTTGTTACCTAGACACACTGGGGGCTGATCAAGCTGGTAGTAAAACCTGGAATGGATCACACTGCTGTGCAATAGGAGTCTGATTCCCATCCCTGTATACCATTTTTCATAGGGGAAAAATGTGCATGTGTGCCTAATATTTTAACTAAAATAGGTATTATTTTCGACGGTCTCTTTGAAAGCCACTAACTCTAAGTGTTTCAGTATGTGACTTTCTAGATGTTTTTTGGAGACGGCTTCGGATTTTCTCCTCTCCTTTACGAATTCAATGGATACCCGTGTGTCTCCATCACAGCAGAGCAACGCGTTCAGAGTGAAATTGATTTCATTGACAGGGTTGAAAATCGTAAGTCTTGGCTTTGTCGTTTCAAAACAGAAGCGACTCTTCTTTATCAGTGGAAATACAGTCACGCTGCAGAACAATTGCAACAAAGCCTGTCCAGCAGAAGAAAAAAAAAACACTTTATATTTTTCATTAGAGCTCTAATTAAGAGGAGCCGCTTATTAACAACGTTGCGATCTCGTTCTGCTTCGTAAAATGACAAATTAAGGCTGGGCCAATCTAAAAGACAATTTAGCAAAACGGAAATTGTCAGTTTTACTACGAACGTGTTTCTCAGATGTGATGGAGACACACGGATGGCTTCACAGACATCAGTTCAATTCTTTAAAGGAGATTAGAAAAGTCGAGAAAAAATGCCGAAAACCAGAAGCCCTAAATATAACACACCACCCACACACTCAGAGACACTACTGTCTGCTTCACAGCTGCAGTAGCGAACTATTACCCTTACTCTAAGTACTTTAAACAGTATAACCAGCTTTCTCAACAGTATAACCAGCAATTAAAATAGTATAACCAGCTTTTCAACAGTATAACCAGCTTTTTCAACAGTGTAACCAGCTTTTTCAACAGTATAACCAGCTTTTTCAACAGTATAACCAGCTTTTTCAACAGCATAACCAGCTTTTTCAACAGTATAACCAACAATTAAAATAGTATAACCAGCTTTTTCAACAGTATAAACAGCAATTAAAATATTATAACCAGCTTTTTCAACAGCATAACCAGCTTTTTCAACAGTATAACCAGCTTTTCCAAAAGTATAACCAGCTTTATCAAAAGTATAACCAGCTTTTTCAGTAGTATAACCAGCTTTTTCAACAGCATAACCAGCTTTTTCAACAGTGTAACCAGTTTTTTCAACAGCATAACCAGCTTTTTCAACAGTGTAACCAGCTTTCTCAACAGTATAACCAGCTTTCTCAACAGTGTAACCAGCTTTTTCAACAGCATAACCAGAATTCTTCAACAGCATAACCAGCTTTTTCAACAGCATAACCAGCTTTTTCAACAGTATAACCAGCATTTAAAATAGTATAACCAGCTTTCTCTACAGTATAACCAGCTTTTTCAACAGTATAACCAGCTTTTTCAACAGTATAACCAGCTTTTTAACAGTATAACCAGCTTTGTCAACAGTGTAACCAACATTTTCAACAGTGTAACCAGCAATTAAAATAGTGTAACCAGCAATTAAAATAGTATAACCAGCTTTCTCAACAGTATAACCAGCAATTAAAATAGTATAACCAGCTTTTTCAACAGTATAACCAGCTTTTTCAACAGTATAACCAGCTTTTTCAACAGCATAACCAGCTTTTTCAAAAGCATAACCAGAATTCTTCAACAGCATAACCAGCTTTTTCAACAGTATAACCAGCTTTTTCAACAGTGTAACAGAAACTCAGAAGCAGATAAGTGTCTACTCACATACCCACACAGTCGTTATATCGTAAATAGCCAAAGTTACGCTCAACTAAACTGTCACAAAAACACGCATTGCAGTGCCGTGCGCAATCTCAAGCCCGTACTGTGAAACGAAGATTATCAACGCTGAACACGTCACAACGGATCCTGTACTCCAGCATGCTCGACTCATCACAGTCCAGACAATGACCCCTGATTCATCGCAGGTAAGGACACAGTAAAACAAACGAGCTCCTATTGAAGTGACTCTGCAGCAGCAGCAGCAGCAGCAGTTGTTGATGATGCAGAGTTCACCCCTAGTCTGTAAGTTGCTTTGGATAAAAGCCTCTGCTAAATGGCTCATTAATAATAATAATAATAATAATAATAATAATAATAATAATAATAAACCCTCGCACAAAACACACAGAGAGAGAAGCAGCTAGACAGCAGAATCTCCAGAGACACAGACGCTAGACACTCACACCGTGGTCAGCGACAGGACGTCCCAGCCACAATGCCATACCTGAGGAAGCCCAAAGCTATTGTATGGGACATTCACGACAGCGTGTGGTCTTTTTTTATAGTCCCTCCTGCACTCCAAAAAGGACAAGTGGCACAGGTGAGGGAATTATCTGCCCTCTCTGTCTGTCTTGTTATTGTTGTATGCTTTGGCACGGGCCTCAAGGACAAAATAAATAAATAAATAAATAAATAAATCTACAAAATAAAAATGCTTTTGACTTTCCAAAATATGTGCCTGACAATCCTGAATCCGGGCCAGAGAGTAGAATTGAGCCAGGAATCCGGGGATGGCTGAACGGTGACTCGGGACCTTTCCAAGAGGAACAAGGTCAAAGGCTGACAGCTGTGGCTGTGTCCTTTCAAGATTAGCAAGGCACCAACCCTGGTACTCCAATAAATACTTTCAGGTATTGCATTTGGAGATGGCGTCGCAGTTCTCTGTATCACTGTGAACCCCAAAGTCATTCTAAATAAATTAAATCAAGTTAACTTAAAAATTCAAAGGTTATTCCTAACACTCATCCATTTTAAGTTAGTGGAACACTCGAAAGTACTTTGGCTGTTCAAACGTAAATGTTTTAAAGTAGAATCAGGGGGCTGGATTCCCATCAGCCCTTGCAGGATTTAGGGCAGCAGTGTGGAGTAGTGGTTAGGGCTCTGGATTCTTGACCGGAGGGTCGTGGGTTCAATCCCAGGTGGGGGGACACTGCTGCTGTACTCTTAAGCAAAGTACTTCGCCTAGATTGCTCCAGTAAAAACCCCAACTGTATAAATGGGTAACTGTATGTAAAATATAATGTAATTGTTTGTAAAAATAATGTGATATCTTGTAACAATTGTATGTCGCCCTGGATAAGGGTGTCTGCTGAGAAATAAATAATTTATTTTCGGACTTGTTTGGTGTTTATTGCGTTGCTGTTTTGTGTGTGTGTGTGTGTGTGTGTGTTGTGGTTGTGCAGGTGTGTTGTGTTTGCTTGTCTCTTGTGCCCCCCGCCTGCTCCCTTACACGTGTTCTCCTGGTGTTGTGTGTGCCCCCCCCCTTCGGCGGTCAGTCTTCTCCCTCTATCTCCATCTCTGCACCTGCCTGGTTCCAGCTCTTGTAAATGCTGCCACAAGCACACAAGCAGATAATAAAATATCTTCAAACTAACTCGACTATTAAAAAGTAAATCTAACTCAAATGGGTTAAGTTACACGAACATGCATGTTAGGAGTTTAGTCAGCCCCAGAGAAAGTTGTAACAAAAACTAAACGAGTAGCCAAACTTAATTATGTTATGTAGACTTATCAGGGTTTAGACCATTTTACTTGTTTTTATTGTTCTCTGCAGCCTAAAAACTAATAACAGATTTCAAGTTTACACAATTTTATTAAGTAACTTGAAATCTGCAACTTTTTAGAACAATTAAGAAAACGATCAGTTCCATTGAAGATCATTTAGGGTATAGTTAGTACACTGTGGTCCCATTCTACCAGCCTCACCCCATTGTAGCTGCCCTATACTTGTGCTACCATTGCCCCTCAGTGTAATACAGAACCATTACTGCCATTGTAGCTCCACCGTCTGTCTGCATTGCCATTGAAGATCATTTAGGTATAGTTAGCACACTGTGGTCCCATTCTACCAGCCTCACCCCATTGTAGCTGCCCTATACTTGTGCTACCATTGCCCCTCAGTGTAATACAGAACCATTACTGCCATTGTAGCTCCACTGTCTGTCTGCATTGCCATTGAAGATCATTTAGGGTATAGTTAGCACACTGTGGTCCCATTCTACCAGCCTCACCCCATTGTAGCTGCCCTATACTTGTGCTACCATTGCCCCTCAGTGTAATAGAGAACCATTATTGCCATTGTAGCTCCACTGTCTGTCTGCATTGCCATTGCAGATCATTTAGGGTATAGTTAGCACACTGTGGTCCCATTCTACCAGCATCACCCCATTGTAGCTGCCCTATACTTGTGCTACCATTGCCCCTCAATGTAATACAGAACCATTACTGCCATTGAAGATCATTTAGGGTATAGTTAGCATGCTGTGGTCCCATTCTACCAGCCTCACCCCATTGTAGCTGCCCTATACTTGTGCTACCATTGCCCCTCAGTGTAATACAGAACCATTATTGCCATTGTAGCTCCACTGTCTGTCTGCATTGCCACTGAAGATCATTTAGGGTATAGTTAGCACACTGTGGTCCCATTCTACCAGCCTCACCCCATTGTAGCTGCCCTATATTTGTGCTACCATTGCCCCTCAGTGTAATACAGAACCATTATTGCCATTGTAGCTCCACTGTCTGTCTGCATTG
>CM072709.1:7650922-7658422 GCA_036884735.1 Huso huso | reverse complement strand
TTACCTGGGTCTAAAAATCAGTGCGTCTGGGAACTTCAACCTGGCTATAAATGCATTAAGAGATAAAGCACGCAGGGCTTTTTATGCAATAAAGAATCGGCTATACAAAATTAAACCACCAATAAAAATTTGGCTAGCAAATTTTCGACAGCATAATAAAGCCAATCCTTCTGTATGGTAGTGAAGTATGGGGTCCCCTATGAACCCTGATTATAAAAAATGGGATCAAAGCCCCATAGAGAATTTCCATCTGAATTCTGTAAACACCTCCTGCAGGTTCACAGGAGTGCAGCCAATAGCGCTTGCAGGGCTGAATTGGGCGGTTCCCCCACTCCACACCACCACAGAAACGAAGCCAACTACTGGGTCCATCTACAGCAGGCTGATCCGCAGTCCTACCACCACACTGCACTGCGGAGCTGCTCACAGCCCCACAAGAGAATCCCCCCCCCCTCAGTAGAATGGTACTGAAGCTCAGCCAAATAAGTCAAATTAATACCAGCGAGCTTCAGAACACCACCAACAAAAAAACTCCCAGCACAAAAAAAAAACAAATTAATCTAAATCTGGAAAACAATTATAAAGTACATTGGAATAACGAAATTGAATCACACAATAAATTACAATGCTATCTGGCCCTAAAAAAAAGAATTTACCCTGGCAGAATATCTGGTCAGGGTCAAAAACACAAAACATAGACAGATCCTGACCAAGTACAGACTCAGTGACCACAGCCTGGCCATCGAAACTGGCCGGCACAAAAAAACCTGGATTGCCAAAGAAAAAAGGCTGTGCGGTCACTGTGATCTGGGAGAGGTAGAAACAGAAATGCACTTCCTGTTGTCCTGCCCAAAATACACAGAGATACGGGAGAGATATATCCCCCAATTCAAAAAACAAATGGCAGAGTTTAACCTCCTCTCCCACCTGAGTAAAATCCCCATCCTTCTAGGAGAGGAGGAGCGAACTGCAAATCTAGCAGCACAGTATGTGTCTGCCTGCCACAACCTGAGGGACAGTGTGTGACACCCTGCATACACGACCAGGGGTTACTGGTGATGAGGAGGGGGGGGGAGGGAGGGAGGTAGTTATATTGTTCAAAGGGAAGGGACAATGGTTTTTGTGTTTGTTATGTTCTGTAATTGTATTTCCGTTTTATTATTTCTGTTTTGTATTATAAAAGCTTTGGCAATACCTGAGCGCTCTCGTCATGCCAATAAAGCATTTTTTAATTGAATTGAATTGAATTGAGAGAGACAGACAGACATACAGAGAGAGAGAGAGAGAGAGAGAGAGAGAGAGAGAGAGAGAGAGAGGGGGGGGGAGAGACAGACAGAGAGAGAGACAGAGGAGGAGAGAGAAAGAGAGAGAGGGGGGGAGAGAGAGAGAGAGACAGACAGACAGACAGAGAGAGAGAGAGAGAGAGAGAGAGAGGGAGAGAGAGAGAGGGAGAGAGAGAGGGAGAGAGAGAGAGAGAGAGAGGGAGAGACAGACAGAGAGAGAGACAGAGGGGAGAGAGAAAGAGAGAGGGGGGAGAGAGAGAGACAGACAGACATACAGAGAGAGAGAGAGAAAGAGAGAGAGAGAGAGAGGGAGAGAGAGAGAGGGGAGAGAGAGAGACAGACAGACAGACAGACAGAGAGAGAGAGAGAGACAAACAGAGAGAGAGAGAGAGACAGAGAGAGAGACAGACAAACAGAGAGAGAGAGAGAGAGAGAGAGAGAGAGAGAGAGAGAGAGAGAGAGAGAGTCTGTTTCTTCTCTGTCTGTTGAGTGGCTTGTGTTGTGTAATGCCCCATGCTCACTGGCGCTTCGTGATCAAATAATCCCACTGACAGAGTCACATACACACGCATGAATTCAAACGCACCCACAGAAGAGACAGACACGCTCACACACTCGCACAAACATACGCCCACGCTCAAGAGCCACCTGCGCAAACTCGCACACATTCGGACACACTTTTCTGTTGTTTTCCGCTATTTACATAAATAACTCATCAGTATTTAATTGAGACACCTCTATGTTAATGACAGCTTTTACGTCATTTTCGGATTTCAGCCGACGGACAGGTGGGATCGACAGGTAGTAAGGCAGAGAAAAAAGAAAACAAAACTGTTTGGTTGTTAGCAGCTTATTGATCCCAGAATCTCATCAAGCAGCTTCCTGAAGGATCCCAGGGTGTCAGCTTCAACAACATTACTGGGGAGTTTGTTCCAGACCCTCACAATTCTCTGTGTAAAAAGAGCGCCACCTATTTTCTGTTCTGAATGCCCCTTTATCTAATCTCCATTTGTGACGCCTGGTCCTTGTTTCTTTTTTCAGTCCCCTGGGTCGACATTGTCTATACCTTTTAGGATTTTGAATGTTTGAATCACAATAATAAAGCAAAATACATCAGGACAGAGAGGGGGATATATATATATATTGCCAAGGTCAGACTGGAAATGACATTAGTAGAGTCACGCGATAAATGCGTAAGGGAGGCAGCACCTGTGTTGAAAACTGGAAGAAAGTGGGCGGCAAAGAAAGCTGTGGAAGATGCAAAGGCTGCCCTTCGAATTGGTGATATCATGGGGCAAGTTCAGCATGGAAGAGGGGGTCTTGGTTTCAGTTCAGCTCCTCCTACATGGCACAAGGCAGCCCCAGCTCAACGGAGGAAGCTGGTAGTCAACAAGGTGCAAAAGCAGGAGGAGAGGATGGGTATAAAGGCCATTTCCCAGGCCAAGCAGGAGAATGGATGAGATGGGAGAGTGGAACAACGCAAGATTGGCTGGCAAGACCTATGGTCAATGGAACAGAGCAGGATCAGTTTCATCAGGTCAACATATGATGTTCTCCCATCACCACAGAACCTAAACCTCTGGGTAGGAGAGGATCCTCATGTCCTTTGTGTTCATCACCTGCAACATTAAGGCACATTTTGACAGGATGTAAGGGTGGTTCTTAGCCAAGGACGGTTTACTTGGCGCCATGACCAGGTGCTTTGATGTTTGGCCTTAGCATTGGAAGACAAGCGTAACATGACCAATAAGTTGTCACCTGTTCCATCAAAAACATTACACACAAAAGACAACATTCCTCCGCCCAGGAGAGCAACCACCAAGAAAAGGTGTTAAAACCAATCTGCCCAGGACAACTGGAAGCTGCTAGAGACTGGAAAATGCTGGCAGATGTTGGTCAACGGCTTATTTTTCCACCTGAGATTGCCACCACTAACCTTCGACCAGATATTGTCTTGTGGTCTGGATCAGCACGCCTTGTTCACCTGGTAGAGTTAACAGTGCCATGGGAGGATGCTGTAGATGAGGCGATGAGAGGAAGAAACTGCGGTATGCTCAACTAGCCACTGAAGGAACAACGAGGATGGAGAGTCCGGTTTACCCAGTGGAAGTGGATTGTCGAGGATTTGTGGCACACTCTGCAACCCGGTTTCTCAGAGACGCCGGATTCTGTGGCCAAGAGTTGGTCAGCACAGTGAAGAACTTATCTGAAGCAGCAGAGAGGAGCAGCAACTGGCTGTGGTTGAGACGGAAAGATTCTGGCTGGGGATCTCAAGCACAATAGAAAGAAAGAAACGCTGATGTACAGGTAAGTAAGCTGGGCTGAGTTGAGTGGGGACGGAGGGGGGGTGATGCTGGGACGCCAGAATCACCGTCGAGCCCTCTTGAGGTGTCGTGGGCTAGTCGACGAAACACCGAGGATGGACGGTGCCCACTTGAAGACCCCAGAGATGTACCCTACTTAGCTCAATCCAGACGGTTGTCATGCTGATGCGCTGGGGAGGCCGCACTTTGTTGATCCCGGAGCCAGCATCGCAGCCGCCAGTGTGCTGATGCGCCAGGGAGGCAAAATAAGCTGATCCCTGAGCCAGCATTACACTTCAGCCATTAACACCAGACAGAAGGATATCTACATCATCATATGGAAGGAAATGTAAATGGATGGACACACATACGGATCACATTAGTTTACTGTAAAGCTACGTCTTAGTTGGTGTTATCTTGGCGAGAGCCGAGTTCAAATCAGCATGAAGTTTTAACATCTACTCTCGTGTAATGGAAATCATTATATATATATATATACAGTACTGTGCAAAAGTTTTAGGCAGGTGTGAAAAAATGCTGTAACGTAAGAATGCTTTCAAAAATAGACATGTTAATAGATTATATTTATCAATTAACTAAATGCAAAGTGAGTGAACAGAAGAAAAATCTACATCAAATCCATATTTGGTGTGACCACCCTTTGCCTTCAAAACAGCATCAATTCTTCTAGGTACACTTGCACAAAGTCAGGGATTTTGTAGGCATATAGTCAGGTGTATGATTAAACAATTATACCAAACAGGTGCTAATGATCATCAATTCAATATGTAGGTTGAAACACAATCATTAACTGAAACAGAAACAGCTGTGTAGGAGGAATAAAACTGGGTGAGGAACAGCCAAACTCAGCTAA
Organism: Huso huso; assembly: GCA_036884735.1. Taxonomy (NCBI): domain Eukaryota; kingdom Metazoa; phylum Chordata; class Actinopteri; order Acipenseriformes; family Acipenseridae; genus Huso; species Huso huso. The sequence continues at coordinate 7,653,962 of CM072709.1, read as the reverse complement.
CAAGGTGAGGTTGTTGAAGACAGTTTACTATCAAAAAGTCATACACCATGGCAAGACTGAGCACAGCAACAAGACACAAGGTAGTTATACTGCATCAGCAAGGTCTCTCCCAGGCAGAAATTTCAAGGCAGACAGGGGTTTCAGATGTGCTGTCCAAGCTCTTTTGAAGAAGCACAAAGAAACGGGCAACGTTGAGGACCGTGAGACGCAGTGGTCGGCCAAGGAAACTTACTGCAGATGAAAGACACATCATGCTTACTTCCTTCGCAATCGGAAGATGTCCAGCAGTGCCATCAGCTCAGAATTGGCAGAAAACAGTGGGACCCTGGTACACCCATCTACTGTCCGGAGAAGTCTGGTCAGAAGTGGCCTTCATGGAAGACTTGCGCCAAAAAGCCATACCTCCGACGTGGAAACAAGGCCAAGCGACTAACTATGCACGAAAAACACAGGAACTGGGGTGCAGAAAATGGCAGCAGGTGCTCTGGACTGATGAGTCAAAATGTGAAATATTTGGCTGTAGCAGAAGGCAGTTTGTTCGCCAAAGGGCTGGAGAGCGGTACACTAATGAGTGTCTGCAGGCAACAGTGAAGCATGGTGGAGGTTCCTTGCAAGTTTGGGGCTGCATTTCTGCAAATGGAGTTGGGGATTTGGTCAGAATTAATGGTCTCCTCAATGCTGAGAAGTACAGGCAGATACTTATCCATCATGCAATACCATCAGGGAGGCATCTGATTGGCCCCAAATTTATTCTGCAGCATGACAACGACCCCAAACATACAGCGAAAGTCATTAAGAACTATCTTCAGCGTAAAGAAGAACAAGGAGTCCTGGAAGTGATGGTATGGCCCCCACAGAGCCCTGATCTCAACATCATCGAGTCTGTCTGGGATTACATGAAGAGAGAGAAGCAACTGAGGCTGCCTAAATCCACAGAAGAACTGTGGTTAGTTCTCCAAGATGTTTTATACTGTATTAAATTATACTTTCGCTTACGCAGGATATTTTATGCCAAAATGAAAAATAAATAAATTAATAAATATAGAAAATGATTTCACCGTGTAACAATTTTTTTTTTTTTTTTTTGGTTCCTGGGTAGTAAGTGTTATTTCCTAATTGCTTATGCCTCAAAAGTATAGAAAATGGCTATTATTCCCCACAAACTTTGCTTTTGTGACCAGGACAGTGATATTTTGAAATTTACCTATTTTCCAGAACATTCCAGATAGATTCAGTGCTGAGTAAACTTGGAGTAACTTCTAGAACTTTCTAGAATTTTCCAGTAATATAAATAGTAGTATAAATACAGGGGCCTTAAGCCCACCAGTTCAGTTTAGTTCCAGCTGCCTAAGTGGATACATATCTGCATTTTTCTGAGATGGCATCAAGAGGTTGCAAGCATCCGCAGACGATTTTGCTATGTCTGCCAATTTATCAAGACAAGAGCGAAAAGTACTCCGTGGAAGCATCTGCTAAGATGTGAGGCCTCATAAGGCATATTTCGCATGCCTGTCGGGGATCAAGACAAACCCTGGGCACCTCATTTCACCATGAAGCACTGCAAAAAAACTCTGGAAGGTAAGATGGACAATTGTTGCTCGGAATTTTATGTTATAAAATTTGTTAAAATTTTAAAAATTGTAAAAGTTTTTAATTTTAAAATGTTTTACAATTTTCAGTGTTATTGAAAAAATATATCATATATGAAAAATGTTATGAGAATCTCTTACACATTAGTCATGGGTGAAATAAATGTATTTTTGTAGGATGGTACAGAGGGGAAAAGAGAGCCATGAAGTTCGCTATCCCAAGAATTTGGCGGGAACCCACTGACCACTCAAGCAACTGCTACTTCTGCATGGTGGACCCTTCCAAGCGGACCGAGTTCTCTGTGGGAGGAACAACGTCAAGTGGGGAGCCACTGGTGGACCCCGAAGGTGCTGATGCCACCACTGCACATCAAATTGGGCCTTATGAAACAATTTGACAGAGCTCTAGATAAGGAGTCGGCAGCCTTCAAGTACCTTCAAGACTTCTTCCCTAAGCTGTCTGAGGCAAAGGTCAAAGCCGGTGTCTTCGCCGACCACAGATAAAGAAGATCCTGAGTGCAATGAATTCCCCAAGAAGCTCACTAGTAAGGAGAAAGCGGCTTGGAACAGCTTTGTCGCAGTGGTTCGGGGCTTCCTGGGCAATCACAAGGCCGAAAACTATGTGGAGCTGGTTGAGACTCTGGTGAAGAACTACGCACAATGGGCTGTAGGTTGTCCCTCAAAGTCCATATCCTTGATGCTCATCTTGATAAATTCCAGGAGAACATGGGAGCGCATCGAGGAGCAAGGCGAGCTCTTCCACCAGGATATACTGGATTTTGAACGCTGCTACCAAGGACAGTATAACGAGAACATGATGGGAGACTACATTTGGGGGCTGATTCGTGAAAGTGATTTACAGTATAATCGTAAATCTCGAAAAACTACTCACTTCTAAATCTTTTGTAGTCATTTTTGTATTACTTTAGTATAAATACATGTTAATTTGGATTCATATGTTGTTTTTTTCTGACTTTATGTGAACGAAAAGACACAAATTCGCTCGTTTTCTCATTGGAAATAGGTAAATTTCAAAATATCACTGTCCTGGTCACAAAAGCAAAGTTTGTGGGGAATAATAGCCATTTTCTATACTTTTGAGGCATAAGCAATTAGGAAATAACACTTACTACCCAGGAACAAAAATTGTGTTACATAGTGTTTTCAGGCCAGGGCCACTTACACTGACCTCAGAGTAACGTCACTCTGGCGCCCTCTTGTGGATCTGTTAGTTACTACGCATTCAGTGGCTTGTGTTTTAATAGGTTTTGGGTTTTGGGGATTGGGGGTGGGGTTTGGGGACACGGTTCGGGACATAGATTTTTATTTTATTTTATATATATATATATATATATATATATATATATCTGAACTTTCAGTTGAAAACCAGGAGATAATGCAGTTCACCGTTCATACCGCCAGATGGCAGTAGATCCCCATGGCCAGAACAC
>CM072709.1:7640922-7643422 GCA_036884735.1 Huso huso | reverse complement strand
GTGTGTGAGCGTGTCTCTGTGTGTGTGTGTCTCTGAGTGTGTGTGTGTGTCTCTGAGCGTGTCTCTGTGAGTGTGTGTGTGTCTCTGAGCGTGTCTCTGTGAGTGTGTGTGTGTGTCTCTGTGAGTGTGTGTGTGTCTCTGAGCGTGTCTCTGTGAGTGTGTGTGTGTCTGAGTGTGTCTCTGTGTGTGTGTGTGTCTCTGAGCGTGTCTCTGTGAGTGTGTGTGTGTCTCTGTGTGTGTGTGTGTTTGTGTGTGTCTCTGTGAGTGTGCGTCTGTGTGTGTTTGTGTGTCTCTGTGAGTGGGTGAGTGTGTCTGAGCGTGTCTCTGTGTGCGTGTCTCTGTGTGTGTGTGTGAGTGTGCGTCTGTGTGTGTGTCTCTCTGAGCGTGTCTGAGTTTGTGTTTGTATGAGTGAAATATTAATTGATTATAAAAAATATGTTATTTTTTTAAAACGAGTAATAAAAAATATAAATACTAATTAAAAAAAAACGAAAAAAAAATAAAATTATAAAGGAAGATGCTTAATTCTTCTCTTTGTTTCTCAACAAAATATTGTTTTACAGCTTCTGACCAGGAGGTTGTGAAGAAAGCCACACATACTAAAATGTGTTTAAAAACGAATAGATATTTTCTCCGATTACAGTAGCAACAGTAAATCTAGTTAAATTATTAAAAATAATTAAAAAAAGAACATAATACGAGAAAAATATAATATATTTAAAAAGAAATAAATGATCTTCTGTCCGTCTTCAATTCTGCAAGAGATAAAAAAGGTCAGATTTATTATTATTATTATTATTATTATTATTATTATTATTATTATTATTTATTTTTTTCTTGCACTATTATGATTATTAATACAAATTATGATTAGACCATTAAACAACAACAACAATAATAATAATAATAATAATAATAATAATAATAATAATAATAATAATAATAGTAGTATTCGGGTTAATCTGGTCCCCAATAAAGCAAACCTTTTTAAATGGTGGTTTTATTGGCTACAAAAGTTTCGTATTATGAAGGTGTATAATAATTCATAAAATTATCCTGTCAAAATAAATAAATTTATATCCTAACCTGCGCTCCAAATACTTCTGAGTTCTGAGTTCTGAGTTCTGAGTTCTGAGTTCTGAGTTCGAGGTCCCGCTCGGAACGCTGGCACGGCGCTTTGTCGCAAGAGAGCTGGATTGATCAAGTGTATTGACAGATTACTCAAGACGTTGTCATGTAATTTCCTTCCAAAACCGCCTGCCTCCCTTCCTTCTCTCTCTCTCTCTCTCTCTCTCTCTCTCTCTCTCTCTCTCTCTCTCTCTCTCGCTCTCCATCGTCTGAGATATATGTATATTTGGTGATGAAAAAAGTTATAATTTGAAGAATTACCTGCAAAGTTTCGTTTTTTTCATATAGCATAGTTAGGATAGCTAGATACAATGACACGCTATGGCAGGTCATAGTTTGTTTTTTGTTTTGTTTTTTTTAAAACTTTAAAAAAAATTGAAAATAGAATTTAAATAAAACAGAAATCAAATCAAATAAAACACATTATATTGTAGTTTCCATGAAGTTCTAGCCTTTTAAAACATAAACTGGGAAACTGCGCCCCCCTGCTGTGTGTGTGTTACTGTGAGAGAGAGAAAGGAGAGGAGGGAAATTAATGGCAGAGAGAGAGAGAGAGAGAGAGAGAGAGAGAGAAAAGTCTTTTAGGGTCTTCAGTGTAAATTCAATGCAAACGTTTCCACTAGAAGTCTTTCTCAGCGTCTTCAGTGTAAATTCAAAGTGGCAAACGTTTCCACTAGAAGTCTTTCTCAGTGTCTTCAGTGTAAATTCAATGGCAAACATTTCCACTAAGAAGTCTTTCAATGGCAAACGTTTCCACTAAGAAGTCTTCAGTGTGTAAATTCAATGGAAAGTGTAAATTCAATGGCACACGTTTCCACTAGAAGTCTTTCTCAGCGTCTTCAGTGTAAATTCAATGGCAAACGTTTCCCACTAGAAGTCTTTCTCAGCGTCTTCAGTGTAAATTCAATGGCAAACGTTTCCACTAAGAAGTCTTTCTCAGCGTCTTCAGTGTAAATTCAATGGCAAACGTTTCCACTAGAAGTCTTTCTCAGAGTCTTCAGTGTAAATTCAATGACAAACGTTTCCAAGAAGTCTTTTCTCAGCATCTTCAGTGTAAATTCAATGGCAAACGTTTCCACTAGAAGTCTTTCTCAGCGTCTTCAGTGTAAATTCAATGGCAAACGTTTCACTATCTTTCTCAGCGTCTTCAGTGTAAATTCAATGGCAAACGCTTCCACTAGAAATCTTTCTCAGCATCTTCAGTGTAAATTCAATGGCAAGCGTTTCCACTAGAAATCTTTCTCAGCGTCTTCAGTGTAAATTCAATGGCAAACGTTTCCACTAGAAGCATCTTTCTCAAACGTCTTCTTTCTCCAGTGTAAATTCAATGGCAAACGTTTCCACTAGAAGTCTTTCTCAGCGTCTTCAGTGT
>CM072709.1:7615922-7635922 GCA_036884735.1 Huso huso | reverse complement strand
GGGTAGCTGCTGTAAATCTGTATGCGTGTGTCTCACTGCACCCCTCACCCCCTCCCTCTCTCTCTCTCTCTCCCTCCAGGCCCTCCCTGTGGCCCCATCTCCTCGAACCCGCACATCCAGTCCCTGCTTCTCCGACTGAAGCCGCAGATCCAGTCTGTGAAGGAGGCTGTCAGCTCAGTCAGTCTCTGGGTTCAGTTTCAGATCCCCCAAATCGAGGATGGGAACAACTTTGGGGTGGCAGTGCAGGTGAGGGGGCGGCAGGTGACACCCGAGATCGCATCGTTTATTAGAAGTCACGCTGTCATTGGTAGAATGGGACCACAGCATGCTAACTATGCCCTAAATGATCTTCAATGGCAATGCAGACAGACAGTGGAGCTACAATGGCAATAATGGTTCTGTATTACACTGAGGGGCAATGGTAGCACAAGTATAGGACAGCTACAATGGGGTGAGGCTGGTAGAATGGGACCACAGTGTGCTAACTATACCCTAAATGATCTTCAATGGCAATGCAGACAGACAGTGGAGCTACAATGGCAATAATGGTTCTGTATTACACTGAGGGGCAATGGTAGCACAAGTATAGGGCAGCTGCAATGGGGTGAGGCTGGTAGAATGGGACCACAGCGTGCTGACTATACCCTAAATGATCTTCAATGGCGATGCAGACAGACAGTGGAGCTACAATGGCAATAATGGTTCTGTATTACACTGAGGGGCAATGGTAGCACAAGTATAGGGCAGCTGCAATGGGGTGAGGCTGGTAGCAACAGCTAGACTTGACAATGATTAGCAATACCACTGGGTAGGAAAACCAGCCTGGTTAGGTTTTTGTATCTCAAACTTTTGTTCTGATTTTTCAAGGAGAAAGTGTTTGAACTGATGACTGCAACGCGGACCAGGATCGAAGGATTCCAGACTCAGATTTCAAAGTAGGAGAGAAAAAAAACCAAAACGACTTCATTAAAATCAGGGCTGGGAATCAGACTCCCGTTGCACAGCAGTGTGATCCAAAAATACATACAAATACAATGACTTCGGTTCTAGCAAGTATATGACAAAATACGAGTCAAAAACGGAGCAGATAACAGTGTCAGTGATAGTTACATCAGGATACGATTAAATACAATTATATCCTAAGATATAATTTATTATAATTTAAGATATAATATTATAAGAATTCAACTGATACCTGGTTATCATCACAGGGATGGGAATCAGACTCCCGCTGCACAGCAGTGTGATCCAGTCCTGGTTTCACTAGGAGTTTAATAATCAGACACACCTGAGCTTGTTACCTAGACACACTGGGGGCTGATCAAGCTGGTAGTAAAACCTGGAATGAGTGACACTGCTGTGCAATAGGAGTCTGATTCCCATCCCTGTAATAATAATGCTGGTTATCATCACAGGGATGGGAATCAGACTCCCGTTGTACAGCAGTGTGTCCAGTCCTGGTTTCACTGGAGTTTAATAATCAGTGAGTGTTACCTAGACACACTGTGGGCTGATCAAGTGGTAGTAAAACCTGGAATGAGTGACACTGCTGTCTGAGTCTGATTCCCAGCCCTGTGTGTAGTGTGTGTCACTATCTGTGTGTGTGTCTGTGTGTGTCACTGTGTGTCTGTGTGTGTCACTGTGTGTCTGTGTGTGTGTCTGTGTCACTGTGTGTGTCACTGTGTCTGTGTGTGTGTGTGTGTCACTGTGTGTGAGTGTGTGTGTGTGTGAGTGTGTCACTGTGTGTGTGTCACTGTCTGTGTGTGTGTCTGTGTCACTGTGTCTGTGACTGTGTGTCTGTGTGTGTGTGTCACTGTGTCTGTGTGTGTCACTGTGTGTGTGTGTGTGTCACTGTGTGTCTGAGTGTGTGTGTGTGTGTCACTGTGTCTGTGTGTGTGTGTCACTGTGTGTCTAAGTGTGTGTGTGTGTGTCACTGTGTCTGTGTGTGTGTCACTGTGTGTCTGAGTGTGTGTGTGTGTCACTGTGTCTGTGTCTGTGTGTGTGTCTGAGTGTGTGTGTGTGTGTGTGTGTGTGTGTGTGTCTCATTGATTTTGATTGTGTGATTTTGTGATTGCAGGTATTTCTCAGAGAGGGGAGATGCAGTGGCCAAGGCCTCCAAGCAGCCACATGTGGTACGAGAATGACACAGAGATCATACATACATACATAACATACATAACATACATACACTGGTAATACACACAGCTCTGGCCAAAACTTCTTTAACCCCTAGAATTTTAGGATTAACACAATTAAAATTACATATTACATATATATATATATATATATATATATTGAGAGAGAGAACATAATTTTGATCTTTTATTTAACATCATGTAAACAAAATACAAAATGATATCACAAGAGGGGGATGCAGAACATTTGGCCCCGGCTTGTTGATGTGTGTGTGTGTTACGTTGTGTTATGTTGTGTTACATGTTGTCCCATTGTGTTGTTGCAGGGAGACTACAGGCAGCTGGTTCATGAACTGGATCAGAACCAGTACAGTGAGATCCGGGTCATGGTTCTGGAGATCCGGAACATCTACGTAAGTCAGCCTGGGCTTGAACAGATGTGTGCGTGCGTGTCGGTGTTATCAATGTGGGGACAACATTTGAGAAAATGTCCCCACAAAGAGCCAAAATATTGAGTTTGTTGTCGACTTTCACCCTGGGTGGAGTTTTGTTCAACTGGAGTTAGAAATAGTAAATTAAAATATAGTGAGAGTCAATGAGAAGCCCCCACAAATATAGGAATGCAAACGTGTCCGTGCGTCAGGGTGCGCGTCGCAGAACTCTCTCGCTCTTCTTTATTATCCTCATTCTTTCTCTGTATTTATTTTCCTGTTTTGTTTTCTAGGCTGTCCTGTACGACATCATCTGCAAGAACTTCAACAAGATCAAGAAACCCAAAGGGGACTCCAAGGCTTTGATCTACTGAGAGGGAGCAGAGACACACACAGAGACATAGACACAGACCGATACACACACACACACACAGAGACAGGCACACACAGCCCGATAGACAGACACACACACACACAGAGACAGGCACATAGGCCGATAGACACACACACACACAGAGAGAGACAGGCACATACAAACCGTTAGACACACACACACTCACACAGAGACAGGCACATAGACCGATAGACACACACACACACAGAGAGACAGGCACATACAGACCGATAAACACACACACACACACACAGAGACAGGCACATAGACCGATAGACACACACACACACACACACACACACACAGAGACAGGCACATACAGACCGATAAACACACACACACACACACACACACACACACACACACAGACACTGTATCGTACACAGTCTCAATAATAATAATAATAATAAAGTCAGCTGTAGTGTTTGAAAGGGTGTGACTTTGTGTTTTTTCTTTATCAAGCAGTTCATTAAAAACAATCTTCCAGACTATCAGAAGAAACTCTCAGACCTACAAACTCTGCATCCCCCTCTGTCTCTACAGAATAAACGAACCGGGCTTCACAAAGTCGAATTAATAACGTCTCAGTCCTGGGGAGGGAAGGCTTTTGGTCACAGCTGTTGTATATAGAAGAGGCTTCTGTCTGGATTGGATTGATAACATTTCAAAATAAAAATGGAAAAGTCTCTCACTGTCTTGATGAAATGAACAGAGAAATGCCATTCAATGTTAAAATTCAGTCTGTGATTTATTTAATTATTATTAAAAAAAACCAATGCAAACAAAGACAAGTTAACAAATCACAAGTATTATTATTAATAATAATAATAATAATAATTTAATAATAATAATAATAATAATAATAATAACAGTAATGGAATCTGTTGGATCAAGTTCACAAAGCTTTTCTTTCCTTTAGTTTCTGAAGGTATCGTTTAGTTGGGTTATTTTATATTAAAAAAAAGAAATTTGTAAGAAAACTTTGAAATAACTGTTTGGGTGTTTTTTTTTTTTTATTTAGAATTAAAATCTTTCGTATTTTATTGAATTTTTTTTTTTCAATGAGTTGAGTTTCTATTCTTTCTTAGTGGGGGGAGGCGGGGGGGGAACGGACGTCCGTCTTCGAAGTTTACAGACTTCAACCGACTGATAAAAACTAACATGTTAAACACAAGCATTTGAAGAACATTAGCTGTTCACACTGAACGCTAGAACTAAACGTTTCTTTGCAAAAATGGGTAGTTTAACAAACAATCATTATATGAAATAAAAAAAAAAAAACTATTAAATAATAATAATAATAATAATAATAATAATAATAATTTTAGCAATTCCAAATATTTGTTCACTTTTGTTCAGTTGCTGGGCCACCTTTGTATTAAAAAATAAAAACATGTAATAGAAACTAATTTAAAATATATCTTTATTGATTGAAAAAATGAATTGAAATCAGTTTTGGTTTGTTTCCTAAAAGCTTATGTGTTAAACTGCTATGCCAAGTGTGACAGACAGACAGACGGACAGAGACAGGCACCCCCAGATTGTGATCCCCTTATAAGTTGTGAGCGAAAGAAGGTCCTGAGCGAGTTTCATCAAAAGTCTGACGAGCGATTCCCTAGCTGTGTGGAGGACTGTTTGTCCGACTGTGATAAAGCTTACAGTGTAAAATATGTCCATTGAACAGGGATATGTACCTCTTTGAATCAAATCAAGTATGATTCTCCAAACTAGAGATATACCCTCAAGACCACCTGGGTTTCAGTCAGGGAAAAGAGTTCTGTAAGTTCTGAAGGTCCAGTCAAAGCAACATTTTTTTTTAAAAAATACCGTTACCAAAGTTGATTCGCCCGGTCAAGGTAAAACCAAGTCTCCTTTTGAGACAGCAAGGCACAGGTTTGGAGCGGGAACAGGAAGTGACCTCGTCCCTTTGGAGTTCCGTAGAGGGGTGGGCGGCGGTCGGGGGGGGTCCTGAGGGCACGGCTGTCCTGCCTCCGCCTGTTTCAATCTCCGCAGGTGCTCCCTGGAGAAAAGGTGACCCCTAGAAACTGAGGTGCGGTCCCCGAAATGAAAGTCACAAAGCTGGCATTCGGACCACGATGCTTCCACCTTCCCCTTCTCCTCGCTCCACAAACCCACCCTCCCCCCTTGGTTCTGGTGGGTCGGGACGGGGCTGGTCGTGAGCCTCTTCTCCCTGGCCCGGCAGTTTTGGAACCAGATCTGGACCACCTTGAGCGGGAGGCCCAGTTCGCTGGCCAGGACTTGGCACTCCTGAGCGGTGGGGGTACGGCACCGTTTGAAACAGGCCTGCATGACCAGGATCTGCTGCCGACTGAGGTGGGTCCTGGGCCTGCGTTTCTGAGCCTCGGGCTGGGCTCCTTCCTCCTCCTCCTCCTCCTCCTGTGGCGTCCTCTTCCTCGCGGAAACATCTCTCTGGATCTGCGAGCGAGTCTGGCAAGCGGAGGGTGGAGGGGCGGGCGGCTGAAGGGAGCTCGCTTTCCAATCCCTCTCCTCCTCAAGTTTAAACCGCAGCTGCTTTGCCGTCTCCCCAGCCTCCCGGAACGGTTCATTAATATTACGGTTATCACTGTTGCCAGCGTTGCTATTCCGGAGATAGTGGTGATGGTGGCGAAGGTGGCTGCCATCGCCGCTTTTCGCTGCGGCCAAAGGATGGCCAGCCAGCTTGCTAGCCGGAGAGTCCCTCCGTTCTCCTTCTCCCTCAAATTTTATCCTCTTGAGCGACACGCTCTCAAAAAAACGGGCCTCTCCGCGATCCCCCTCCTCAACCGGGGGAGCCGGTGTGCGACCCAGCAGGACTCCGACAGCCTCTTTCCCGGCTCTCTCCGGGCTGGGCAGCTCGACTAAGGGGGCAGGGGGCCAGGTGAACCGGATCAATGGCTTCCCCACGGCGGCCAGAGTCCCGTCGCTGAAGAAGCGGACCTCCCCTTTCCTCTCGCGGGCCCGCATGTTCTGGAACCAGATCTGCACCACTCTCTTCTCCAGGCCGACCCAGCGGGCGATTCGCTCGAAGTCTCTCTTGATGGGGTTGGCGTCCCGGAAGTAGCAGCCGTACAGGAAGTCCAGCTGTTCGGGGTGGATGGTGGTGCGAGAGCGCCGGCCGTCTCTGAGGAGCGGGGGTGGCTCCTCGTCGCTTTCGGGGTCCACGAGGACGCTGGGGGGAGGATTCGGGGGCTCCAAAACTTCTCCGCTCCCCGTTTCCCGCAGGTCGTCCTTTTCGCTGCCTCCTCTTTCCACTTCTTTCTCCTTCTCTCCCCTTCTCTTCCGGCCGGCCGTGGGTACGGTCATATCCACGGCAGCCTCGTTGTCTCCCAGCTGCGTCGTCTGGGTGAGGAGGGGAGAGGAGGAGCGGGAGGAGGAGGAGGAGGAGGGGAGGGGAGGGAGAGAGAAGAGATTCTGCCCACGGTTGGGGTGCTGTGCAGCGACCCAGAGGTTGGGTTTCTTGCCCTGGGGGGCCCCTGGATCACATAGGGGTTCTGGTAGCGATTGAGGATGGGGCTCACCGCCGGTTTGAGGCCCAGGCAGGGGTGCGGGGAGAGATTGAGGGGCGGGGTAAGGCCACCGGCTTCCAACGGGGACTCAGAAATTCTCCGACTGTCAGATTTCTCGTTTTTCACTTCCCCACTCCCTCCTTCCTCCTCCCTCCCCTCCTCTTTACTTCTCTTTAACCCCTTCTGCTCTCCTCCCGTTTCTTTTTCCACTCCCTCCATCTCCTCCCTCCCTCTCTTAGCCCCTCTCCCTCCCTCTATCCCTTCTTCAATCTCCCCTTCCCCTCGCTCATCCCCTTCTTTCTCAGCACTGGTGTCAGCTGTGGGATCTTCCTCATCTCCCATAGAAAACTCTTTAGCACTAGCAGGACCAGTCAGCCCATTCCTGCCACTTACACTATAACCATTAATACTACCAGCACAGCAACCCCCGTTATTAACAGCAGCTGCACCTCCTCCTTCCTCTAAATCTCGGGCCCCCTTCTCCTTCCCCCCCAGTCTCTCCGCCTCTCTCAAGCCCCCCTCTCCCTTCTCATCCGCGCAGCTTTCCGATGCTCTGTTCGCGCTGTGGTTCCGGCCCCTGGCCCGATCCAGCCAGGTTCGGACCCTCGCTGGGGGCAGGGCCACTAGCTTGGCCAGGGCCTCACAGTCCTCCACCCTGCCGGGGCCCCAGGCCCCAGGTTCCCTCTCTGACTCCACGAAAGCGCGGAGAACTTCGGACTGGAACTCGTTAAGCTCCTCCCCTGTCTCGTTAAGCCCCGCCCCTTCCTCCTCCTTCCCGGTCTCCTTTTGATCCGTCTGTTGGTTTTGCTGTTTTCTCTCTTCTTCCTCCTCCTCTCCACTCTCTTCGTGTCGGTCGTTCCGAACCCCAATTTCTCCCTCCTCTTGCACCAGTTCTCTCGCCTCGCGTTCTCTGAATTCGGCACCCTCTCCGTTTGGGGCCCCCTCATTCTCTTCTCCTCTTCCTCTCTCCCTCAACTCGTTTTGTGCCTCTTCCTCCAGATCGTCACCCAATTCCTCCTCCTCCTCTTCCTGCTCTTGTCCTTCAGCCATCGTCAGCAGCGAAGGCCCGTTGGCTGAAGGTTTGCCTCGCATTTTTCCCGCTCCTCCTCCTCGCGAGTCCGTGCTCCCTCGCTCCCCCATCGGTCCGTGAAGCGCGTTTAAGAGACGGGGCGCCGAGGCGGGCTGGAAGTTCAGCCCCAGCAGAGAGAGAGGATTCTGGGGCAACACTCCCCCTCCCGCCCCTCCCAAATCGACCCCTTCTCCGGATTGATTCAAACCGTTCAGCATCGGGGCAAAGAGAGAGACCGTCTGGGGCAGGAGGCAGGAGAGGGGTAGGGGAGGGGGGGATGGGCGATGCTGTTTGGGGACAGGAGAGGGGGGAGAGGAAGGCCGTTACTGGTTCCGGCGGCCCGCTGGCGTTCAAACTGGTTTCCGTTGAGTCTTTTGGAGGCGGGTCGCTACCGTGAGCTTTGGGTCCATTATCATCATCACTATTATTATTAAGACCACTAGAAATTGTATTAGCAGCAGTAGTGGTGGTATTATTATTATTATTATTATTATTATTATTATTATTAGCAGTAGTAGTAGTGGTGGTAGAATTAGCCGCTCTCACTCGGCTCAAATGCAGGACGGACCGCGTGTGTATGTCAAAGGTCAAGCTCTGACTGTACGCCACGCTGCAGGTCACGCACTTGTAGGGTTTTTTGTCCGGGGTGGCTGGAGAACAGGCGCCGCCGTTACCAGCGTTCCAACCGGACCCCCTGCTCATCGGCTGCAGGTGAGACACGGACTTGCACTTGTGAGGCCGCTGGGGGTCCTGGAAAATGTCCGGAGCTGGGGGCTGGGCGGCGCCTTCACAGGACCCCAAGAGAGGGCCGAGGGGGTCCGGGTCCGAACCGGAGCCTCCTTCGTCGTGGCTCCGGAGTGTGGGGTCCGGGTCCGGTTGGAAGTCGTGGATTGTCATGCCGCTGCCTCCCATCCTGGCTGGCTGAGTGGAGAGAGTCGGCTTCACTGGTTGAGCCAGGGCGAGGGGAGAGGGCTCCCCCCGTTTGGACTGGGTCGGAGGGGGACTGGGGGGGACCGGCGCCGGTAGGTGACGGGTCGGCATCTTCGTTTGGTTTCTGGATTCTGTTGGAAGGAAAATTTTGGCAAGAGAGGTCTGGTAAAGCATAAGAAAGCATTGTAAAGCACAGAGAGGTCTGATAAAGCATAGATTGTAAGCATTGTAAAATAGGGAAGCATTGTACACAGAGAGGTCTGGTAAAGCATAAGGAAGCATTGTAAAGCACAGAGAGGTCTGGTAAAATAGGGAAGCATTGTAAAAGAAGCATTATAAAAAGCACAAGGAGAAAAACAGAGTCTGGTAAAGCATAGGGAAGCATTGTAAAGCACAGAGAGGTCTGATAAAGCATAGGGAAGCATTGTAAAGCACAGAGAGGTCTGGTAAAGCATAAGGAAGCATTGTAAAGCACAGAGAGGTCTGGTAAAGCATATGGAAGCATTGTAAAACACAGAGGTCTGGTAAAGCATAGGGAAGCATTGTAAAAGCACAGAGGTCTGGTAAAGCATAGGGAAGCATTGTAAAACAGAGAGGTCTGGTAAAGCATAGGGAAGCATTGTAAAGGACAGAGAGGTCTGGTAAAGCATAGGGAAGCATTGTAAAAGCACAGAGAGGTCTGGTAAAGCATAGGGAAGCATTGTAAAGCACAGAGAGGTCTGGTAAAACATAGGGAAGCATTGTAAAGCACAGTGGTCTGGTGTCACTGTTGTATTGTAAAGGTTCTGTGATGTCACTGTTGCACGGTTCGAGTGGAGATTGGGAGATCTGAACAGCCTGGAACAAACGAGAAAGAAAGAAAATAAATAAATAAATCGACCCCGTCTCTCATATCAGTTAATATGTCCAGTCGACCCAGTTTTTTTTTTTTTGGGGCGGAGAGTCACTCACAGCTTGTAGCAGCCTCTCAAGACAGGACGGCACCACGCTGTGCCCGTTCCTCAGGTGCTCCGTTAGCCCCTCCTCCTCCCGCAGCTCCGCCTGGCACAGCGGGCACAGCCACGCCCCCTGCACGGCATGCTGGGAGCCCAGGTGCTCCCGGACGCGCTCCACACTGGGGCTGGAGTAACTACAGAGCCGACAACAGAACTGAAACAACGAGAGAGGAGGAGAGGAGAGAGGAGGAGAGAGGAGGGGAGGGGAGGAGAGAGGAGGTGAGGGGAGGGGAGAGGAGGGGAGGGAGGGAGGAGGGGAGGGGAGGAGGGGAGAGGAGGAGGGAGGAGGAGGGGAGAGGAGGAGGGAGAGGACAGAGGGAGGAGAGGGAGGGGAGGAGAGAGGAGAGAGGGGAGAGGAGGAGAGGATGGGAGGGAGGAGGAGAGGAGAGGGATGGGAGAGGAGGGAGGAGAGGAGGAGAGGGATGGGAGAGGAGGGAGGAGACCCAGAGGAGAGGAGAGGAAAGGAGGGAGGGAGGAGGTTTTTGGGGAGGGAGGAGGAGGGGAGAGGAGGGGAGAGGAGGGAGAGGAGGGGAGAGGCAGGGGAGAGGAGGAGGATGAGGGGAGGCTCAGAGGACATGAGGGGAGAGGAGAGAGGAGGGGAGGAGAGGAGGGGAGAGAGAGGGGAGAGGCAGGAGAAGAGGAGGGATGGGAGATGCTGGGAGAGGAGGAGAGGGAAGGGGAGAGGGAGGAGGGAGGAGGGGATGGGAGAGGTAGGAGGAGAGGGAGAGGAGGTAGAGAGAAGGGGAGGGGAGAGGAGGCGAGGAGAGAGGAGGGGAGAGGAGAGGAGAAGAGAGAGGTGGAGGGGGAGGGAGGAGGGAGGGAGGGAGGGAGGGGAGGAGGAGAGGGAGGGAGGGAGAGTGAGGAGAGGGAGGGAGGGAGAGGAGGAGAGGAGGGAGAGGGAGAGGAGGAAGAGGAGAGAGGTCAGACTGAAGTTAGGACTGGGACTGGGATCGGCGATAAGATAAACAATTAACAAAGAGAGAGACACACAAACACACAAACACACAAACAGAAACACACACACACAGACAGACAGACAGATACAGGCAGAAACACAGTCAGACACACACACAGAAACACTGACAGACACACAATAATGGAATGGGAATCAGACTCCGCTGCACAGCAGTGTGATCCAAAATACATACAAATACAATGACTTCGGTTCTAGCAAGCATATGACAAAATACTGGTCAAAACGCAGACAGATAACAGTGTCAGTGATAGTTACATCAGGATACGATTAAATACAATTATATCCTAAGATATAATTTATTATAATTTAAGATATACTATTATAAGAATTCAACTGATACCTGGTTATCATCACAGGGATGGGAATTAGACTCCCGCTGCACAGCAGTGTGATCCAGTCCTGGTTTCACTAGGAGTTTAATAATCAGACACACCTGAGCTTGTTACCTAGACACACTGGGGGCTGATCAAGCTGGTAGTAAAACCTGGAATGGATCACACTGCTGTGCAATAGGAGTCTGATTCCCAGCCCTGGATTGTGATACTAAACCCACAGGAAAGCGGTCGCCTGTGACCGATACAGCGAGGCTGACATTAACCGCAGTGTGGGATGATAATAATAATAATAATAATAATAATAATAATAATAATAATAATAATAATACGAATAATTGACCATTAAAAAAAAAATAACAGAAATAAATAAGACATTAAAAAAACAAAACACACACGAACAAACGTCTTGAGGTTTACTAGCTTAAAGGCCGTCTCTGTAATAATAATAATAATAATAATAATAATAATAATAATAATAATAATAACAAATCCAAATACTGTAAAGTCATAACCGAAATATTAATAATACCACATAAATGTATTTCTACAGGAAACACACGAACTACATGATTTGTGTACGGTTAGAACATATTTATGCTTGTTAAACTACAACATTCAGATGATAATAATAATAATAATAATAATAATAATAATAATAATAGCCGGCAACAAAATCCGCGTGAGCGAGATCGTGGCCCGATCCGCGGTCTGTATTAGAAAGCCGAGCCCGAATGCGGGCGAGGTCAGCCGGCAGGAGAGCGGCTCTGTGATCCTTACGCGGGTGCAAACCACACAACGCGGGCCTAGTCCCCCCCCGTAAAAAAGGTTTCAGAAACTAAATATTTAGTTTGTTTTCCACAGGAATAAACCGTCAGATTATCTGGGAGAAAGGCATCGGAAAAGAAAGCCCACTTCCCGTGCCGTGTTTAACTCGATATATATATATACATTTTTTAATTCGTCTTTGTAATTCGAGTCACGGATGGCAGACTGACCGTAAAAAATAAAATTATAAATAAATAATAAAGTTCGGATTATGGCATTGCATCGCATTGACACAAACGCTAACAGTTTCTGCACCGAACAAACAAAAACGCTACAGGCGTGCACGGTAGAAGAAAGAAAGAGAAGAAAAAAAACAGCAAATTAAATATAAACTCCTTCTTAATTACCTGTAGTGTGCCGGTGTCGTGCATATCCATGCTACACTATTTAAAATCAACAGCAACAACACACAGACACAAACAAAAAAAAAAATTAAAAACACACCGCTAACTTTTCTCGTAGTAAACAGACCGCAGCGCCCCCCCCGGATCGTCTTGACAACACTCTCCTCTCTTTGTCCCCGCCCCCTCCTCCTGTCTTTTTTTTTTTATGACCAATAGAAACGCCGCACAGCCCTCCGCGTAAATACCCGGGTTTTTACGGGAGGTTCCCGGGATAATTCCACTGTGAAATTGGTAGATAGATAGATAGATAAATAAATAAATAAATAAATAAATGTAAAAAAAACAGGGTTAACGGCGTCAGGCGTCATTTTTTCTATTATTATTATTATTATTATTATTATTATTATTATTATTTCTTTCTTAGCAGACACCCTTACCCAGGGCGACTTACAATTGTATACAAAAAACACATATCAAGAATTACAGTACAATTCAGAGCAAGATACAAAATACAATGACTTCAGTTCTAATAAGAGCGATTACCAAACCCAGTACGATTTGATATCGGTGCAGTTCAAGAGCAGATAACAGTGTTGATACTTGCATCAGGGTTAGATGCGAGTGCAGGTGAAATACACAATACTACAGACTGGGTTCAGTGCAGGATTAAACACAGTAAAACAGGGAGCAGCTAAGTGCATCAAAGGCAGAATGCTATATAGCCCAGAAGGGAAGAGTTGAGTTTGTTGTCTGAAGAGGCGCCGGAAGGTGGTCAGGGGACTGGGCAGTCTTATATATATATATATATATATATATATATATATATATATATATATATATATATATATAAGCTGCAAAATCAACTATGATATAATGATATAACTGTATTAATGACGATATATCGTTTCAGTTAAAATCTCAAATCAAAAAAGAAATTGGGGCTGATTTAAAAAAAAAAAAAAATCAATTCTATTTGAATGCTCTCTTTTAACTGTAATGGTCCTAATAAATCATAATATTAGAAGCGTATCGATTTGTGTTCAAGACAAATTTAGGGCGATCCCGGGTTAATTTCAGTCACTTGGCCACCGCCGTCCACAAGGCGTCGCTGTTGTATCCTCGGGGCGCGGCTTGCCGTATTAATCCGCGTGTGTGTGTTTTTGAAACTCGCTGGTTTTTTTCGTGTTGCCATGTGCCCGCTGCCTCGTAGGAAGCACTTGAGAGCGATACTCTCTTTTTTTTCTAACTTCTTATTATTTATGACTATTCTTCTGTTAAACATCCCATTTTAAAATCAGTTTTCGGGGTCGCTTCCTTTTGAACCCTGTGGATGTGCTGAAATGACGGATCAACTTGAGCATATCTTGTCTCAGCTGGTACAGCCCGACAATGCGATCATACAACAGGTACGGACAGCTAACTAACTTGTTGTTATTTTACGATTAAATCCTTGCAATTGTATAACACAAGCGATATATATATCATGCAGTGCTAACTATAGTTAATGAACTAGCAATTATTTTGAATACTGAATACGTGTTTACATTGCCTGTACACTGATTTACCGTCGTTGTGTGTGTGTGTGTGTGTGTGTGCTTTAAATTTATTTAATGGTCCAGTTATTTTAGATAATTATTAAATTAGTGGTTGGTATTTTTGTTCTAGTTTATGTCGTATGGTTATTACATTAATTGTTTTTGTGTGTGTCAACGTGCTGTCATTCGGGGCCGTATTGACAACGCTTTAAGTTAGCTTTATATCTGTCTAAAAATACAGGTAAAATAAATACACGAATAAAGAAGTGTAGTTGTATTAGATATACTCGTAAAGTGTGTTGTGTTTAGGGTATGTTTTTCTTTGCTGCTGTCTTAAATGGTGAACAAACCAACCGAAATCCGGATTACCGTTATTTATTTACTTTTAAAAATCTACGTACAAAAACACATTAACTGAATTGTCCTGATATAACTTAGTTGGAGCGTCATTTTTAGTATCGTTTTTAAATATTATTATTTTGCCGGTATCACTTTCTACTTTTCAATATTGTTTGTCCACAATACTAGTAGCATTTACATTTAAAGCCTAAAAAAAATACGTGTTGTCATTTTTTAAAAAATATTAAGGTATTTATTTTTATTAAGTGTTTTATACCGTACGTCACTGGTCTGTGTGCCACTTTATTTTTTTTATTTTCTAGAAACCAAGTTTGAGGCAACTTCGTGTTTTCCCTCAGCTTTAATTACAATTAAAAATATCCCTTATTTCATTTTGAAATTACCAAAAACGTTTTTTTTTTCCCCTCGATGTCAAAGGGAGGCGAGGAGAAAACGGTTATAGAATTTTTAGTTCAAATCCGGGCGTTCTAAAGCAGCTGTCTCGCGCAGGGAAATTCGGCGCACTGATTGGCTGCACAGTTTGCCAAGACCGCTTATAATAAGCGGAATTGCCGCTTGTTTTTGTT
This sequence comes from Huso huso, assembly GCA_036884735.1. Lineage (NCBI taxonomy): Eukaryota > Metazoa > Chordata > Actinopteri > Acipenseriformes > Acipenseridae > Huso > Huso huso. The sequence goes on along the minus strand of CM072709.1, from coordinate 7,621,521 downwards.
TTAAAAAAGATGGAGACAGGTTCACAGTCATCAAAATGTTTTACCTGAGAAATCCGTTCAATAAAACGTACAGTTTTCCACAGCGAGCTAGTACAGTACGAGACCCATGGTCCTAAAACAGGATCTGCGATGAAAATTGGTACTTGCGGCTGCTGTCTGGCAAGTCTCGGGTTTCTGGTGAAATTAAATCTGCGGTGTCGCAGCCCTTCGAAAGTTTTACGAAAGCCATTATTTTTATTATTATTTTATTTTCGAGGTGTTTGCGGATCGTGGCAAATCGCTTTTGTGAAACCGGCTCCTGATTGGCTGGTGATGACGGCATGTTCGATTTGGCGGGAGTGGAGCGAGCGTTTCTTCTTTTTGGTTCAAGTTGGTACAACGGGCATTAAAAAATTAATTTTTAATATACTTTTTGTATTTTTCAAAAGCAACACGGGAGGTGGGTCTTTTTCTTATCGAGGTCCTAAATTGTGGAATGATTTGCCTTCGTTCGTCTGGGAAGTTGGAACCGTTAGTTTTCCAGTCAAGACTAAAAACGTTTTTTTTTGTTTGTTTTTTTTAAATAAAAATGGCTTTCTTATCGTAGTGGGTTTTAATGTAACGTTTAAAATTTCTGCTTTTGTTTTAAGTGGATGCTGTTATTTAAATGGTCTGACTGTTGTATGTGTGTGACTGTACAAATGTGTTTTTTTTTCTTTTTCTGCTGTCTATTTCTGCAGTGCTTTACGATACTTTTTGTATAAAAAGCGCTCTATAAATACAATAAATAAATATATATATATATTTTTTACCTCTCGTAGGCAACAGCACAACTGAAGCAAGCCTTTAAAGACCCGGCAGTAATACCGGCACTCTGCGGGGTAATGACCGCCTCACAAGATGCCCAGGTTAGTAATTCATGAAACTTTGAAACCTTTTTTGAAGTTTAAAAAAAAAAAAAAATAGACGGGAGAAATAACGAAGGTTGAACTATGCCTTGAGAAAAATACATACGAGACTTATGAAATAAATTAAATAACACGCCTTCTCGGATATATTGTGAGAAGTGTTGAATTTAAATCAAGGGAAGTAATGTTAAAACTTTACAATGCATTAGTAAGACCTCACCTAGAATATTGTGTTCAGTTCTGGTCATCTTGTTACAAAAGGATATTGCTGCTGTAGAAAGAGTGCAAGAAGAAGACCAGAATTATCCCGGGTTTAAAAAGGCATGTCGTATGCAGACAGGCTAAAAGAATTGAATCTATTCAGTCTTGAACAAAAAGAAGACTACCCGGCGATCTGATTCAAGCATTCAAAATCATAAAAGGTATTGACAATGTCGACCCAGGGACTTTTTTTTGACCTGAAAAAAGAAACAAGGACCAGGGGTCACAAATGGAGATTAGATAAAGGGGCATTCAGAACAGAAAATAGGAGGCACTTTTTACACAGAGACTTGAGGGTCTGGAACCAACTCCCCAGTAATGTTGTTGAAGCTGACACCCTGGGATCCTTCAAGAAGCTGCTTGATGAGATTCTGGGATCAATAAGCTACTAACAACCAAACGAGCAAGATGGGCTGAATGGCCTCCTCTCGTTTGGAAACTTTCTTATGTACTGTAGGAAAGAGTCTCTTCTTTCTTCGAAAGCTCATTTTGAGGTCGTGCAAATTAAATGTTACAAATTCTTCTTTATTTATTTGCTGATTTCAGCTTTAAAGAATATTGGGTTTAATATTGAAAGCATATATTTTTCATCTACTCCAGTGGGACTCCACTCTGGTCCCTCAAAATGGATTCCAGTCCAGGTCTTTCATCCAACCAGGTCCTAAATTAGTTAATTGGCTCAGCAGCTTCAAGTAACTCCATTTAGAACCTGCTTGAGTAAAAAAGAACCTGGACTGGATTAGATCTCCTGGGCCGGAATTGAGTACCACTCAAGTCAAGTGTTTAATTTGGGCAATATAGCGTTTACCCACTTCTCATAATAGGGACACAGAGGCCAGTAACGATGTATCTGTACGTGTTTATCTGTTCGATCTGTCTGTTCAGCTCCACTTTTTGTATTTACCACCACACCACTGATCTGCTGTTCGACTTGTCTCAGGTCCGTCAGTTTGCTGCGGTCATGCTGAGAATGCGAATTTCTAAGCACTGGAGGAAGCTGGCCCCCCACATCAAAGAAAAGTAGGTGGATACGGCTGCCCTTATTTATTATTATTATTATTATTATATTATTATTATGAGTCATTCAGCGGACGCTTTTTATCCAAAGTGGCTCACAGAGCCTAACTGCTGCTGCTGCTGCTGCTGCAAAGTCACTTCCAATAGGAGCTTGTTTGTTTGACGTCTCATCCGAAGGACGGAGCAGTTTTACTGGCATGACAAGAAGGAACACGTATTGCCGAAGCAATGTGTTAACAAACATTACAAAACATTAAACATTACCAAAACATTTCCCCCTCTACCTTCTTTCACCCTCCCTTGCTCCCTCTCTTCTTCCTTCCATCTTCCCTTCCTTTCCTCTTTCTCCCTCTCTTCCCTCACCCTCTTCCCCTCTCTTCTCCCTTCCCTCTTTCACCCTCCCTGTCTCCTGTACTCTGTGATGGAATTGTGACGTGGCTTGTTCACTGTGTGTGTCTCATTTCTTTCTTTCTTTCTCTCTCTAGTCTCAAGGCGGTGGTCCTACAAGCTCTGCAACAGGAAACTGAGTGAGTATCTGATATTGTCTGATATATAAAATACACATACAGTTCAGTGACAAACGGTTTGATTAGGCGTTGAAAAAGACTTCTGATCAAAACATTTGTTATTGAACTTCTGTGTGTTTTTGCGTTTCTAAGTGCAGCACTGTTGAGAGTTTGATAGTTGTGAATGATGCCATCTCTCTCTGTCTCTCTCTTGGAGGTCTTGAAAGCTTGGGATTAATTGTATAGCTGAGCCTCACTTCTCTTTGTCTCTGATCTCTCTCTCAATTCAAATAAAAACAAAAACATTGTACCAAATTATTATTATTATTATTATTATTATTATTATTATTATTATTATTTTATCCAAGGCCTTTATCCAAGCGACTCACAGAACTAGTGTGTGTGAACAATGCATTAGCTGCAGAGTCACTTACAACTACGTCTCACCCGAAAGACGGAGCACAAGGAGATGAGGTGACTTGCTCAGGCTCTCACACACACACACACAGTGAGTGAGCCGGGATTTGAACCTCCTGGTTACAAGCCCTTTTCTTTAAATGATTGCAGAAAAAAAAAAAAAAATCTACCGGTATATCAAAAGACACAACATAAAAGATGTGCGTGTCTCTGTGTTTTTTTTGTTTTGTTTCCAGACACAAATGCTCTCTGTCCCAGCTGGCGTCCGTGCTGGTGGCGAGAGAGCCTGAACCACTGGCCAGCACTCCTCAACTTCCTGAACCAATCAACCAAGAGCACCAGCCCCGAGGAGAGACAGGTAAATACAATAGAGATACACAGCACACTGTGGAGCAAGAGCGCCACCCCCAGGAGAGACAGGTAAATACAATGTGGTGTGTGTGTGTGTCAATGCTCTCTCTGTGTCTCTCTCTCTCTCTCTCACAGATCGGGCTGCTGGTTCTCAGTAAGGTGATGGATTCGAACCCAGAGCCCTTCAGGCCGCACTACAAGGAGTTGCTGAAGCTGTTCGGCTCCACCCTGGAGGATCATGGGAACGCGAACGCCATGTTCTACTCCGTCCAGACGCTGTCCGCCATGGCAGCCTTCCTGGGGGCTGAGGAGCTGGTGAGCAGAGAATTAAAAAAAAAAAAGAGAGAAAGAGAACCTGCATATGAGCTATGGACCAAAAAAAAAGATTAACAGCACCAATTTGATATTTTCTGTCTACAGAACCTGACCAGAACCCTAATCCCGAAGCTGATGGTTGCCATTAAACATCTGATAGAGACAAACCAGGTAAATATATTATTATTATTATTATTATTATTATTATTATTATTATTATTATTATTATTATTATTAATAATCAGTGCAGGGGGCTCTCCATTGGCACATGCGCTCTGTAGCTTGGAGATAACAGGTTTAAATCCAAGCTGTGCCACTGCCGACCGTGGCAGGGAGTTTCCGGGGGCCATGCTGTCTGGGGGGTAGGGGTTCAGGTCGGCTGGGGAGTCCTTGGCTTACCGGGCACCAGCGACCCCCAGTGGCTGGCCGGGTGCCTGCGGGCTGTCCTGTACGCAACTCAGAACTGCTTGGTCCTGAGGTGGCTGCACGGCAGGCTTGCAGTGTGGAAAAAAGCGGGCGGCCGAAGGCACTCGTTTCGGAGGACGCGTGTGCTCGTCTTCGTCTCTCCTCGAGTCAGTCCGGGGGTTGCAGTGGTGAGCCGGGTTGAAATAATAATTGAAAATTCCAAAAATCGGGAGAAAATTGGAAGATGAATACAAATAATGGTTCAGTAATTGTATAGGGTGAGGAGCTGCTGTCTGCGAATTGAGTCTCTTCATTGTGGAAACACCCCCCACTCCCTTCAGGTCCAGGCCAGCGAGGCGATGGAAGTGTTCGACGAGCTGATGGAGAATGAGATGCCCATCATTGTGCCGCACGTCTCGGAGTTCGTTCGCTTCTGTCTGGAGGTCAGTTAAGCAGACAGAAAGACGCACATCGTTTTATTTCTCTGTGTCTGCAGCTCTGGACAAAAGTTTCGCATCCCCTCTATATATAGAATGAACTAATTCTGCTTCATAGAGTCCAATGAAAGCTGCTGAATAATGTTCCCTTGTTAACATAATGAATTACACACCCTCTATATAGAATGAACTCCCTCAGCTTCATAGAGTCCAATGAAAGCTGCTGAATAATGTTCCCTTGTTAACATAATGAATTCCACACCCTCTATATAGAATGAACTCCCTCAGCTTCATAGAGTCCAATGAAAGCTGCTGAATAATGTTCCCTTGTTAACATAATGAATTACACACCCTCTATATAGAATGAACTCCCTCAGCTTCATAGAGTCCAATGAAAGCTGCTGAATAATGTTCCCTTGTTAACATAATGAATTCCACACCGCTGCTTTGGAGTTTTCCCAGATACTTACCTAAAAAACTGACTGGAGAAGTCACGCAAAGTTAACAGCCTTCTCTGGGGATTAAATCGGGAAGATCGTCAGGAACTTGAGTTGCCTTGCAGCAGACTCTTGCTGGCCACAGCTTGGATTTTAATTGAGGTGCTTTTCTGACTCTTGTGTGTTTTGTCAGATCGCTGCCAACGCAGCCCTGGACGACGGCGTCAGAGTGAAAGCGCTCTCCTGCCTCCGCTTCCTCATCAGACTCAAGGGAAAGGTAAGACTGGATCTGCTGCGCTGCTTTTAACATCAACGCTGCGCCTCTGAGTTCAGACCAGGGATGGGAATCAGACTCCTGTCGCACAGCAGTGTCACCCAGTCCAGGTTTTACTACCAGCTTGATCAGCCCCCAGTGTGTCTAGGCAACAAGCTCAGGTGTGTCTGATTTATTAAACTCCTAGTGAAACCAGGACTGGATCACACTGCAGTGCATCAGGAGTGCAGTGTGTTGATTTTGTTTGCATGTATTTTGATACCCGTCACTCTAGCCCTCTACATTGATGATC
>CM072709.1:7565922-7610922 GCA_036884735.1 Huso huso | reverse complement strand
TGAATAATGTTCCCTTGTTAACATATTGAATTCCACACCCTCTATATAGAATGAACTCACTCAGCTTCATAGAGTCCAATGAAAGCTGCTGAATAATGTTCCCTTGTTAACATATTGAATTCCACACCGCCGCTTTGGAGTTTTCCCAGATACTTCACGACAAAACTGACTGGAAAAACGTGACATTTCAAAATGAAAATACGTGCTGTACTCTCTCTCTCTCTCCCCCCTCGCTCTCTCAGAGACTCTGGGTGTGCTGGCCCGCACTATTGGGAAGGATGTGTTTTGCCCGCTGGCTGTCGGTGTGTTCAGCTGGGACTGAACCTGAGCAACACAGTGGACGATCCAGACCTGAGGCGCTGCCGCGTGAATAGTGTGTGCTGGCTCTGTCTGTTCGCTGTGTCGCGTCTGTCTGTTCGCTGTGTCTGCGTCTGTCTGTTCGCTGTGTGCGTGTCTGTCTGTTCGCTGTGCGTGTCTGTGTCTGTTCACAGCGTGTGTCTCTTTCTGTATTCTCTGTATTTCTTGTCTGTTTTCTTTCCACTCTGTGTGTCAGTCTGTGTCGATATGAAGTGTCTCTCTCTCTCTCTCAGGTGCGGCCTCTTTGCCTCTCTCTCCACGGTCTCTCCTGACTCCCTCGCTCCACACCTCCCCACCATCACTTCATGCTGATGTCACTCAAGTCCACCGAAGGTGTCACGGTGAGTTCAGCAGGGTCAGGGCCAGTGAGTACCTTCCTCAGTATAATGTGTGTGTGTGTGTGTGTGTGTGTGAGATACTGGAAGTGTGTGTTTCTTCTGTTTTGTTTGTTGTGTGGCTCTTGTGATTTTATTACAGGTAGTTCAAAACGATATACTCTCTCTCTCTCTCTCTCTCTCTCTCTCTCAGGCTCACCTGAGTGAGGAGAGCCAGCCCTTCCTCTTGCTGGATGATGATGATGATGACGATGAGGATGGCTCAATCGAGGCGGAGGAGGAGGAGGAGACAGACACGGCCGGGTGGGTAGACACCCAGCTTCCCTCTGAAGGACTGTCGCACTTCACAGCAGGGCTATCAAACGCCGCTCCTGGAGCGGGCTGCTGTGCCTTCTGGCTTTCCTTCCACCCCGAGCTCTCAATTACTTAATTGGATAATATATACTTATACTTGGATATACTTAATTGGATAATATTTGATAAATCGGACCTCTCGCTCCTCTCCCTCTCCCTCTCTCCCTCTCCCTCTCCCACCCTCTCCTCTATCCTCTCTGCCCGTCTCAAATTCAAAGTTGCTTTATTGACATGACAGCATTGGCGGTTTTGCCAAAGCAAACTAACTCTCTCTCTCTCTCTCTCTCTCTCTCTCTCTGCTCTCTTCTCTCTAGGTTCAGTGTTGAGAACGCCTATATCGATGAGAAGGAGGATGCCTGCGATGCTTTGGGAGAGATCGCCTTTCACTCTGGGTAAGGAGGAGGATCACACAGAAACCCTGTCATTTCAACAGCATAGCAAGCACGTGTGAAAAGAGTGGCCTTAAAGTGTCCTGTTGTTGCGTGGGATCTACACTTTTAAAAAGGGTTGGGGGTCGGGGTTTGCGGGGTGGGGCGTTGGCATTGGGGGTTGGAGTTGGAGTTGAGGTTGGGGGTTGGAGTTGGGGTTGGGGTTGGGGTGGGGTTGGGGGTGGGGTTGGGGTTGAGGTTTGGGGTTGGGTAATGTATAGTTATAATGGATGTATATGATTGATGTTTTAGATGGTTTTCTGCTGGTTGATTTTCTCCTGTTTGATTTTTTAATAGAACCTCAACACACAAGGTGCAGTAGTTTTACCATACCTGCACTTTCAAGTGCCCCCTCAAGCACAGGTGTCGTGTTATTGCATTCAAAAACTTGTGCAATTTAACAAAAAAAAAAACTAAAAACTCTTTCCCTCCTCCTGCATCCCTCCATCCTCTCCCCCAGCTCTGGCTTCCTGCCATACATTGAGTCCTGCTTCCAGGAGGTCTACAAGATGCTTGATGTGAGTTCAACTGCATGGCCTTGTATTGTTCAGGGGCTTGTTGAATTATTATAGACACACTTTGAGTCTGTCTGTCTGTCCTGTTTTGTATCTCTGTATTCACTCTGCATGTCTCTGCCTGTCCATGGATGGGAATCAGACTCTTATTGCACAGCAGTGTCACCCATTCTAGGTTTTACTACCAGCTTGATCAGCCCCAGTGTGTCTGGGTAACACGACACCCTCCACACGATGTATTAACCTCTTAGAAATCACAAAAGAAATGCAGATTGTACTCTATTATTATAAAGATATACTGGAGCCCCCCCCCCTCAGCAGCCCCACCCTCTGGTTCTTTGGTGCCGACCTGATCTGTATGTCTGATTTGTGCTCCAGTTTCCCCATGAGAATGTGCGCAAAGCTGCCTACGATGCCATGGGCCAGTTCTGCAGAACTCTGCACAAGGTGTGGAAGGAGAACCCCACAGAACTCAACAGAGAAGGTACGACTCTCTCCTCCCTCTGTCTGACTCTCTCTCTCTCTTTCAGCCCTTCACAGGCTCCTCTCTGTGGTGTTCCCTGCCTCTGTATTGACTCGCTCTCGCTCTCTCTCTCTCTCTCAGCCCTTCAGCAGCTCCTCTCCATGGTGTTCCCTGCCTCTGTATTGACTCCTCTCTCTCTCTCAGCCCTTCAGCAGCTCCTCTCCATGGTGTTCCCTGCCTGTGTATTGACACTCTCGCTCTCTCACGCTCTCTCTCTCTCAGCCCTTCAGCAGCTCCTCTCCATGGTGTTCCCTGCCTCTGTATTGATTCCTCTCTCTCTCTCTCTCTCTCAGCCCTTCAGCAGCTCCTCTCCATGGTGTTCCCTGCCTCTGTATTGACGCTCGCTCGCTCACTCGCTCTCTCTCAATTCAATTCAATTCAAATTGGCTTTATTGGCATGACAATAAAAATAATTGTGTTGCCAAAGCACATACATGGCATAACCAACTCAAATATACAGACAAAGAATTTTCTTAATACTAACAGTATCCCTCCTCCCTCTATATTAATACAGTAAACAGAATCCTTCCCTTCCCTCTATATCAAACAGTACCCCCTTCCCCCCTCTATATTAAACAGAATCCCCCCTCCCTCCCTCTATTAAACAGAATCCCCCCTCCTCCCTCTATTAAACAGAATCCCCCTCCTCAATTAAACAATACCCCCCCCTCCTCCCTCCCTCTTTCTATATTAAACAGAATCCTCCCTCCTCCTCTATTAAACAGAATTCCCCCCTCCTCTATTAAACAGAATCCCCCCCCTCCCTCAATTAAAATACCCCTCCTCCTCCCTCCCTCTTTCTATATTAAACAGAATCCTCCCTCCTCCTCTCTCTTTTCCCTCTCTAGTGTGACGTGTTCACGGTCTGTCCCTCAGGTTATGACAGGTCTCCACGTATTGACCAGCCAGTCTGGCTGTGTGTTTGTCTTCCCCCAGCAGGATTGACAGCTTCTGGGTATCACACATTTTTGGGAATTCTGGGACTAAATCACAGAATTTGGGGAAGAAAATGTCCCTTATGTTTTTATTTTTCACACTGTGTCAGGAAGTGAATCTCTGTCTCGACCTCTCCTGTCTCACAGTGACCACAGTGCCTGTTCTCCTGGCCAGCCAGGTTTGCCTCTGTCGGCCTTTTTCAATGGCCAGGTTGTGGTCACTGAGCGGTATTTGGTCAGGATCTGCCTCTGCTTTGTGTTTCTGACAGTTACCAGGTAATCTGCCAGGGTGTAATTTCTATTTAGGGTCCGATAGCACTCTAGTTTGTTTTGTGTTTTAGTATTTGTATCCCAATGGTCCAGATAGGAGTGTTTCAGGTGTTTTATAATTTGGTTGACACTAATTGGAATTGTTTTTGCAGTGCTGTCCTGAAGCTGACTGATGTCAGTGTTGTTTTTGGAGAGCTTCAGGACCAGCTGGCTGAGGGGACTCTTTTCTGGGCTGAGCTCTTGGTATTGCAGGGCTTTATGATGGAGTGAGTTTGGGTCACTAGTTTTAGATGAATCCAGTATTTTAATGCTCTTTTTGGATGTTAATAATCAATGGATAAAGGCCTAATTCAGCCCTGCATGCATTGTTTGGTGTTTTTCTTTGTAATCTCATGATGTTTTTACAGAACTCTGCATGCAGGGTTTCTGTGGGGTGTTTGTCCCATTTTGTGTAGTCCTGGTTGGTGATTGGGCCCCACACTTCACTGCCATAGAGAGCAATTGGCTGAATTACACTTTCAAAAATTTTGAGCCAAATTTTGACGGGGGGATTTATATTGTAGAGCCTCCTCTTTATGGCATAAAAAGCCCTGCGTGCTTTCTCCTTTAGTGCATTCACTGCCAGGTTAAAGCTCCCTGATGCACTGATGGTCAGACCCAGGTATGTGTAGCTGCTGGTGTGCTCTAGGGTGGTGTTACCTAGAGTGAAGTGGTACTTATTTCCCTGAGATCTGGCTTTCTTCTGGAATATCATGACTCTGGTCTTGTTCATGTTTACTGTCAGGGCCCAGGTCTGACAGTACTGCTCTAGCAGTGCCAGGCTCTGCTGCAGACCCTGCTCTGTGGGTGACAGCAGGACCAGGTCATCTGCATAGAGCAGGAACTTGACTTCAGTGTCATGTAGAGTGAGGCCAGGGGCTGCAGACTGCTCCAACACTGTGGCCAGCTCATTGATATATATGTTGAACAGTGTTGGGCTCAGACTGCAGCCCTGTCTCACCCCACTTATTTGTGAAGAATTCTGTTCTTTTTTTGTTGCCAATTTTCACACCACACTTATTTTCTGAGTACATCGATTTTATGATGTCATAGACTTTACCCCCTACACCACTTTGAAGAAGTTTAAGAAATAGTCCTTTATGCCAAATTGAATCAAATGCCTTTTTAAAGTCTATAAAGCAAGCGAATATTTTTTCCTTTATTAGTTTGATGGACGTGTTTATTGATTAGGGTGTGTAGGGTGTAAACATGATCAGAAGTGCGGTGTTTTGGTAGAAATCCAATCTGACTCTTACTCAGGACACTGTGTTCGGTAAGGAAGGCCAGTATCCGGGCGTTAATGATACTGCAGAACACCTTCCCCAGATTACTGCTCACACAGATGCCCCGGTAGTTATTGGGGTCGAATTTGTCTCCACTTTTATATATGGGTGTTATAAGCCCTTGGTTCCAGGTCTCAGGGAATACCCAGCTCTCAGTACAAGATTGAGGAGTTTGAGCAGGGCCTCCTGCAGCTTGGGGCTGCTGTGTTTGAGCATCTCAGCGTTGATGCTGTCAGGTCCACTTGCTTTTTTTGATTTGAGGGCCTTGAGTTTATCATTCAGCTCCTCCACCGTGATTGGGGTGTCTAGGGGGTTCTGATTGTCCTTAATACAGGATTCTAAATTTTTTAGTTTTTCACAAATGGCATTTTGAGTTTTTGTTCTTTGTTTTGTATTTCTTTGTAAAGGGTTTTCAAAATGTTTTTTCCAAATGTTTCCATTTTGGATGGCCAATTCTTCTTTTTTGTTGAATTTAGGTTGTTCCAGGTTTCCCAAAAATGATTTTGGTTTATTGACTCCTCAATTTAATTTGAGTTGTTTATTAATATGGTCTTGTTTTTATTTCTTAGAGTGTGTTTGTATTGATTCAGTGCCTCACAGTATCTGAGACGTAAATCTGGGCTGTCTGGATCTTTATGTTTTTTGTTGGATAGCTGTCTTAGTTTTTTCCCTTCTAGTTTTACATTCTTCATCAAACCACTTTTCTTTGAATTTATTCTTTTGTTTTTTTTCGATTTACTATTTTTAATTTAGATTTTTGCTGCTTTTCTAAATATGTTATTCAAATCTTTTACAGCCCCGAGTTACTCCTGGTTTTGTGTGTTGATACTGTGTGTTTTGAAATGTGTGTATTAGGGTTTCTATTTCATTGGTGCCAATTTGCTTCTTTGTATATTTCTGTGCTGTTTGGAGCCCATCTGTAGGAATGGTTTAGATTGTATAGCTTACAGGGCTGTGTCTGTGTGTTGTTGATCTGCTCTGTTCTTTTATGAACACAGTGATTTGGCTGTGATCTGACAGGGGGTTTGTGGTCTGACAGTGAATGCATTAATAAAGGAGGGGTCCAGGTCAGTGATGGCATAGTCCACCACACTGTTACCAAGAGCTGAGCTGTATGTAAACCTACCTAAAGAGTCCCCTCTGATCCTGCCATTCATGATATAGGCCTAGGCCTTGACAGAGATTCAATAATTGTCTCCATTTTATTTACCACACTGTCATGGCTATTCCTGTTTGTAGTCATGTGCGTGTGGTATAGAGGGGATTGTCCGAATATGTGGCTGTTCCCCTGTGAGTTCATGAAGTCAGGCAGAGTGCCTGTTCTGGCATTAAAGTCACGCAGAGCACACTTCCTGGGCCTGGAAGTAGCAGATCTCTGTCTGGAGATCATGGAAGGTGTCTTCCTTGTAATAAGGGGAGTCCGATGGGGGATGTAGGCTGCACACAGGTAGATATCTGTTTGGCAGGTGACAATGCTATTACTCATTTTTAGCCACAGGTGGGTCTCTCCTGTTCTTATTGGTCTAATAGTCGGTGAGCTCCTCTCTGTACCACACAATGATCCCCCTGAGTCTCTGCCACGCTTTTACGTGTGAGTGTTTCAGGGAGGGCACTATAATCTCCCCTGTAGCCTGAGGGACAGTGGTGGACACATCAGCACGGCACCACGCCTCGTGGAGAATAATTATATCTATGTTATTTATATTTCTGATGAATTCAGGGTCTGTGCTCTTCAGCCCAAACACTGACGAACACAAACCCTGAATATTCCAGGAGCTAATTGTAAGCGATCTCATATTTATAATTTAAGCTATTTATAATTATTATCTAGAATAAAATATAATGTCAGAAACATTGAACACAAATCAGTAACATGTTTTACACTATTAAGTATTTCCTTATTATTTGTATTATTTCTTATTCTAATTATTATTATTAGTTGTACATTTCTTTTCTAATACATTTAGAGTGGGGTGTACTTAGCTCATGATTTTGAAAATTAAGTTCAGGAGCTGCCAGATCGCCCCCATCTCAGAGCTGGCTAGGGTCCCTGGTTTGGAAGCAGCTGCTGCATAGCTGTGTTGCTGCTGCTCTGTCTGACTGCTGTGCTGGAGCTGCTGCTGTTCCTGGATCCTCTGGGCTGGGCTCTGTTGGGCTGGGTCCCTCTGGGCTGGGCTCTGTTGGGCTGGGTCCCTCTGGGCTGGGCTCTGCTGGGCTGGGTCCCTCTGGGCTGGGCTCTGCTGGGCTGGGCTCTTCTGGTCTGTTGTAGTGTGTGCTGCGGTGTCCAGGCTGCAGAGGCTGGTGTTCTTGGGGGGGGTCCTCAGAAGCACAGGGCTGCGCTGTCCTTGGTGGTGGTCCGTGTGCTCCTGTTTCGGGGGTGGCTGGCGGGGTCTCGGCCCATGGCAGTGTCCTTTAGGTTTTTGGCGAAGATCCTAACGCCTTCCTGGTCGAGGTGTACATGGTCGTACAGGTGCAGCGTGCTCAGGGTGGGGTGGTGTGCCAAGTGGACATTAGGCAGAAGGGCACAGCCTCTGGAGATGTCACTGTTGATCCTCTGAATAGTGTGCTGGGGGACGTCCTCTCTGGGCAGCAGGGTGGAGATCACTATCTTCGCACCAGGGAACTCCTTTGTGGCCTTCTCCGCTCTCTCTCTCAGCCCTTCAGCAGCTCCTCTCCATGGTGTTCCCTGCCTCTGTATTGACTCTCGCTCACTCACTCGCTGTCTCTCTCTCTGTCTCTCTCGCTCTCTCAGCCCTTCAGCAGCTCCTCTCCATGGTGTTCCCTGCCTCTGTATTGACTCTCGCTCGCTGTCTCTCTCGCGCTCTCTCTCTCTCTCTCTCTCTCTCTCTCTCTCTCTCTCTCTCTCTCTCTCTCTCAGCCTTTCAGCTCTCTCCATGGTGTTCCCTGCCTCTGTATTGACTCTCGCTCGCTCGCTCACTCGCTCTCTCTCTCTCTCTGTCTCTCTCGCTCTCTCCAGCCCTTCAGCAGCTCCTCTCCATGGTGTTCCCTGCCTGTGTATTGACACTCTCGCTCTCTCTCAGCCCTTCAGCAGCTCCTCTCCATGGTGTTCCCTGCCTCTGTATTGATTCCTCTCTCTCTCTCTCTCTCTCTCTCTCTCTCTCTCTCTCTCTCTCTCTCTCTCTCTCTCTCTCTCTCTCTCTCAGCAATCAGCAGCTCCTCTCCATGGTGTTCCATGCCTCTGTATTGACGCTCACTCGCTCTCTCTCTGTCTCTCTCGCTCTCTCAGCCCTTCAGCAGCTCCTCTCCATGGTGTTCCCTGCCTATCTCAAGGCAGTGAAGGAGGAGCGGGACAGGCAGGTGGTGATGTCGGTGCTGGAGACCATGAACGAGATGCTGAAGGACTGTGGGGCGGAGGCCATCCGGACACCCGGCCGGCTCGACCAGATCTGCAAGGCAATCCGAGACATCCTGCAGAAGAAGGTGAGAGAGGAGGGGGGAGTGTGAGAGAGAGGGGGGAGTGTGTGAGTGACTGTGACAGGCTAGCTGCAGGGATGACTTCAGGCCAGAAAGAAACACACAGACAGAGACAGTACTGGGCTTGAAACTGAGACGCAATGGCTGCGATCAGTGCGTTTTAATAAACAAACAAAAGGTTTTAAACAGAAAACAGGACACGGCACTTACGCCAAAATAAATAGACAAACAAAACGGATTAACACTAAACCAAACAGTGGACGGACAGACAAACAAACACGGTGAGTAAAAGAAACTTAAATTTACTTTTTTCCTTAGTTTTAGTTTAAATTCTCTCCTCTCCACACCCGTTCTCCACTCACCGAACACACAACCCCGAGTGAGTGAAACGTGCATCGATTGTGCTGGGATTCAATTACCAATTAATTATTCACTTGAATCCCAGCATGTGAACTAAATCTGTGCAACCCCGTGCTCACATATTATTAACTACTTTAACCCTATGCGGTCCATTTATTCAGCGCGTCTCAGGCGCGTCAGGTCCAATTTATTTTCACACGCGCTGTTTAAAAGTATTTTTTTCACAGTAAAACAGGTTTAAAAGGCACTGCATATCAACAGGACACTCAGTACTGCATCTCCAGCACCGCCCCACCCTCGTTACTATATTTTTTCAAATAACTCGTAATAGTAGTACATAGCGTTAAATCATCTCCTGATCACTTTCGTTTTATCACCAAACTCCTCAACAATGCGATCCAAGTCGTTATTTTATTACTGTAACATCTCAAAAAGCTCTGCAAATGTCTGTGATATTCTCTGGCGCTGGATGCGGAAGCAGCTATCTTGTTTGTGTATGTCCGTCTTATCTATGTGGTGTGGGTCTATCAGTATTCATGAGGTAATGCCCTTATTTATTTTTTTCGCTTCTCTCCTCTATATCAGTCTCACTCGGCCATTGAATGGTTTTCTCGGCTTTTCCGGAGAAAAAACGACTAGAGACCTGTTTTTTGCGTCTTTTTGATGATGTAGGACCGCAAAGGGTTAAATGCACGTGAAGTGAAGTGCCTAAATACAATTATACATTTTAAACTCTCGTGCTCATTACCCGCATTATATCCTGTGTACCAACTACAGTACAACAACATTAACACACGCAACATACAACATGAAACACAAGAATACACACGGGCCGGGCACAGTGACACACACAAAGAGAGAGACAGGTTGTATCTGTGTCTCTGAGTCCCGGACCCTGTGATACCTGCACTAGTTTTTGATCGCTCTCCTCCCTCTGTCTCCCAGGCGGCCTGTCAGGATGGAGAAGACTACGGTGAAGACGAGCAGCAGGTAAGAAAACGAAGGAGAGGAGGGGAGAGGGGGAGGGACTCACTGGGTGGACGGACACAGTACTGTACAGGGCTGCTGGGATGTGTGTGAACAGAAACCAAGTAAAGCTGGGTCCACACCTGAGCGATCAGTTGCGCAACTTAGTTGCTTGCAACCGAGTCGCTTATATGTGGACGTCCCTGCAACCAGTTGCTTGAAGAGTAGAGCAGTGCAACCTCCTGAGAGACTTCTGTAGACACAGGCGATCACGTGGCAATTCGCCAACTCTGATTGGTTCTTATAATGCTGACTGCACGGCTTGCATAGTAAGAAAAAAAACGTGTCCACTCGGTGTCAAAACCAAAAAAAACTACTTCACCTTGTAGATGGAATAAAAATGTAAAAAAAAAACCTGTCCCCTCAGTTATCTTTAAAAAAAAAAAGAATTTTGTAGACGCGGGAACCTTGTGGCACAAGTAATTGCTCAGATGTGGACACAGCAACTGAGTTCTTGCGATTTAGAACAATTGGGTTGCGCAACTGATAAGCTCGGGTGTGGACCCGCTTAAGGCTTAGAACACATTTGATCAGGGTTTTACTGGGCCTGTCTCAACACTGTGTGATATGTCCCTCTCTCTCTCTCTCTCTCTCTCTCTCTCTCTCTCTCTCTCTCTCTCTCTCTCTCTCTCTCTCTCTCTCTCTCTCTCTCTCTCTCTCTCTCTCTCTCTCTCTCTCTCTCTCTCTCTGTCTTTCTCCGCTGTTCTCCCCAGGCGGGTTTGACTCGATGCTGGGGTATGCCGGTGAGGATTCCTCTGCTGGCTCTGGCCGGGGGCCCCAGAGTTCTCCGTGCCCGGCTGGCTTCCTGCCACTGCTGCTGCCAAGGCTGTGAGTCCCAGGTGTGTTTGTGTGTGTGTGTGTGTGTGTGTGTGTCTGTCTGTCCTGTGTGTGTCTGTGTGTGTCTTACTGTCTTATTGTTATTCTTCACACTCTCTCTCTCTCTCTCTCTCTCCCCCTCCTCTCTCCCCCTCCTCTCCTCTCTCCCCTCCTCTCTCTCTCCCCTCTCCTCTCTCTCTCTCTCTCTCACCCCTCTCCTCTCTCTCACCCCTCCTCTCTCTCACCCTCCTCTGTCTCCCACCCTCCTCTCTCCCCTCCCTCTCTCCCCCTCCTCTCTCTCTCTCACCCTCCTCTCTCACCCTCCTCTCTCCCCCCTCTCTCTCTGTCTCTCCCCTCCTCTCTCTCTCTCCCCCTCCTCTCTCTCTCTCTCTGCCCCTCCTCTCTCTCTCTCTGCCCCTCCTCCCCTCCTCTCTCTCTCCCCCTCCTCTCTCTCTCCCCCTCCTCTCTCTCTCTCTCTCACCCTCCTCTCTCTCTCTCTCTCTTTCTCTCTCTCAGAAGTCCTCGTGCACGGTGGCCGATCGCTCCTTCTCTATCGGGACCATCGCAGAGACGCTGCAGGCGCTGGGGGGCGTGGCCATGGGCACGGGGGGCGTGGCAGAGACGGCGGCTGTGGTCTCCCGCTTCGCCAGCAAGCTCCTCCCCGTCCTGATGGGAGGAGTCAGAGACGAGGACGACGAGGTGCGCGGTAACAGCGTGTTTGCAGTGGGGGCGCTAGTGGAGGCATCCGGAGAGGCACTCACACTGTATCCTTCAATCAGAGGGGGGGGGAGGGGAGGGGAGAGGGGAGGGATGAGAAGGGAGAAAGGGGAGATGTAGAGCATAACAGGGCGCAGTAACAGCGTGTTTGCAGTGGGGGCTTAGTGAAGGCATCCGAGAGGCACTGCACTGTATCCTTCAACCAGAGGGGAGGGATGAGAGGGGGGAGAGGGGGAGGGATGAGAGTGGAGAGGGGAGAGGTAGAGTATAACGGGGCGCAGTAACAGCGTGTTCACAGTGGGGCGCTAGACTCCTCCTCGGAGAGGCACTCTCAGTGTGTCTGTCAGGAATGTGTCAGTGTGTTAAGTTTGCATGTGGCTCCTCTGTTTGTTCCTCACTCTCGATCCGGTCCAGTTGCTGTGTCAGTGTGTGACCCTTGACCCGTGACCCTCTCCTCAAGGCAGTGATTACCCAGCTCCTGGGCGTGTTCTCCAGCCTGCGTCTCGAGAGACCAACAAGCGTGTGCTGGACAACGTGGCGCTGCCCTGTCACGCATGACCGTCTGCAACCTGCCCTGTGTGCCTGTCGAACAGGTGGGAGAGGGAGAGGGAGAGGGAGAGGGAGAGGGAGAGGGAGAGGGAGAGGGAGAGGGAGAGGGAGGGGTGGGTTGGCACTCATGGCTCTTAATGTTGTGTGTTAACTCTCCTCCTTTCAGGTGTTCCCTGTGCTGCTGAGGCATCTCCCTCTCAAGGAGGACCTGGAAGAAAACACCACCACCGCTCTACAACTGCCTGGCCTTCATGTACAGCAAGAAGCAACCGCTGGTGAGAGCGAGAGTCTGTGTGTGTGAGTCTGACTCTGTCTGTCCTGTGTGTGTGTCTGTCTACAGCAACAAGCAACCGCTGGTGAGTCTGTCTCTGTGTTTTAAGTCTATAGTGTGTCTGTCTGTCTCTGTTTGTTTACAGTGTGTTTTCAAATATGTGAAAGAACGTGATTTGAATGTATTGCTGCTCGGAGGAACACGATCGTCTGTGTTTTAATTATTGTTATTTCTTTATTTTTTTATTTATTTATTTTTTTCCCCTCGCAGGTTATTCAGCACTTGAGACAAGTCCTCAACGTCTTCAGCGAGGTTCTGGGGACCGAGCAGATCAAACCAGGTGAAGCATAACCCCCTCCTGCTGCAAGATGACATTATTATTGTGCTTGGTGCTTTTAAATTGGGTACTTTATGTATCGTTTACCCCACCCCAGAATATTTCACCTCTTCAGTACCCTATTGTTGGCTCCAGTGGTTAAAAAAAAAAATAAGGGGTCTAGTTTGATACCAGGAGGTTCAAATCCTGGCTCAGCCACCGACTCCCTGTGTGTGTGGGGGGGGGGCGACACTGAGCAAGTCACTTCACCTCCTTGTGCTCCGTCCTTCGGATGAGACGTAAAACAAACTAGCTCCTATTGGAAGTGACTCTGCAGCAGCAGTTGTTGATGATGCAGAGTTCACCCCCCCTAGTTTCTAAGTCGCTTTGGATAAATAATAAATATTATTGTGTGTTTCTTTCCTTTTTTGCTAATTATTCCAGCAGAAATCAATGGTGACTTATTCATTTTTTATTACATTTTTTCAGATACCCAGAATACCTTGGTGATGGTTCTCCAAGACATCGCCCAGCAGCTACCCACAGGAGTTCCAGAGCATTGTGATGTCACTCCCTGCAGAGCGGGCCGCCACCCTCGCTGAAGCTTTGAGTGGCGACGCCTAGTGGTGAGAGCTTCACACTGCAACCCCAGTCATTGTAACTACAGCTCTGGCCAAAGGTTTCGCATCCCACTCTGAAAGCTGAAAGCTGCTGAATAATGTTCCCTTGTTAACATATTGAATTCCACCCCCTCTATATAGAATGAACTCCCTCAGCTTCATAGAGTCCAATGAAAGCTGCTGAATAATGTTCCCTTGTTAACATATTGAATTCCACACCCTCTATATAGAATGAACTCCCTCAGCTTCATAGAGTCCAATGAAAGCTGCTGAATAATGTTCCCTTGTTAACATATTGAATTCCACCCCTCAATATAGAATGAACTCCTCAGCTTCATAGAGTCCAATGAAAGCTGCTGAATAATGTTCCTTGTTAACATATTGAATTCCACCCCTCTATATAGAATGAACTCCCTCAGCTTCATAGAGTCCAATGAAAGCTGCTGAATAATGTTCCCTTGTTAACATATTGAATTCCACCCCTCTATATAGAATGAACTCCCTCAGCTTCATAGAGTCCAATGAAAGCTGCTGAATAATGTTCCCTTGTTAACATATTGAATTCCACCCCCTCTATATAGAATGAACTCCCTCAGCTTCATAGAGTCCAATGAAAGCTGCTGAATAAAAGAAACGTATCACTATTATAACACATTTATTTAAAAAAAAAAAAAAGGTATATAAATGATGGACATTGACGAAATGTTTTTGGTTTCTTTTCATCCTTGCCCATGACACGCTTGAGTGACTGTGACTGAAGCAGATGCGCTTAATCACCTAATTAGTGAGACAGTTGATTGGACACTGGATAGGGAGCGATTTCAGCTGCTCAATTGCAAGCTTGAATAAAAGCAAAAAAAAACAAAAAAACATGCCGCGTCTGTCGAGAGAGCAGCGCCTTCGTGCGATCGGGATGTTGGAGGCTGGACTAGGGCAGCGTGCTGTGGCTCGCCGTCTTGGGTGCTCACAGCCAGCGATTTCAAACCTGGCGAGACGGTATAACCAGACACACTCTGTCAGTGACAGCGCCACCAACCGGGAGACCAAGAGTCACAACACCTGCCCGAGATCCACAGATCATTCTGCAGCACCTTCGGATTTTCGATTGCTAATCAGCACAATAAAAGTCACTGCACCTGCTCTAAAACAGAGTTTGTCATTTTCAATCACATCTAGTGAATTTTATCCAAATATAAGTGATACGTTTCTTTTGATGCTCAAATATAAGTGATACGTTTCTTTTGATGCTCAGTATATATTTTTTGTGTTTTGAAATTATTTTTCAGCCACACATAAGATCCACCCAGAGGAGAGCAGACTGACAACTGATAGGACTTCTAGAGACTTTTCCCCGCCCACAATACCTCTTCAAAGCACTCTTGATTGGCCAGGGTGCCAGTAGGAAAGAACATTATGCATATTTTATATATTCAGATGGGTGGGGTCATACCATTGAAACCGATGGAAAGCCACGCCTTTTCTCTGCTCACGTGAGTGAGCCAATAAAAAACAACCGCATAAACACGCCCAGAATGCTTTTTTTAAAATATTGATTTATTTATTTTTATTTGTTAGTTATCCATTTTATTTTTTTGTTTGCTGTTTTTTTGTAATTTAAAAATATTAACTGATAGCATTATACTGAAGTGCTAACAGGGATTGAATATAACTAGAATTTTTTAGGTTCTTTTTCACTCCTGAACAGTACTACAAGTCCCATCATCCCTTGCTGGTACTGCTGGTGCAGAGGTATGGTAGGAACTGTAGTTCTTTAATCCAGTGAGGTTGAGGTGGCTGCAATACACTCCTAACAGCCTCCAGCTGTGCTGGTGGAGCAGAGAAAGGGAGGCTCTTACACTCTCTGAACAGCCTCCCTCTTCTCTGTGTTGGTGGATGAAGTACACAACAGTATTCAGTGACGTGTCTTTGCAAATGTTAAACCAAATAGATTTATTAATAATATGAAGGAAGAGGAACTGTATTACATACAGCAATTTATTATTATTATTTATTTCTTAGCAGACGCCCTTATCCAGGGCGATTACAATTGTTACAAGATATCACATTATTTTTACATACAATTCCCCATTTATACAGTTGGGTTTTTAATGGAGCAATCTAGGTAAAGTACCTTGCTCAAGGGTACAGCAGCAGTGTCCCCCCACCTGGGATTGAACCCACGACCCTCCGGTCAAGAGTCCAGAGCCCTAACCACTACTCCACACTGCTGCTCCAATTTGCATACAATATTGTCAAAGCACATATTAGTGAGAAAGCAGTCTTGCACCATAAGAGACGGAAAGGGGGGGCGACTGGACAGATTTATATCCAGATCTTCTTTTTAAACGTCGTGTTTTTCTTCAGTTTTCTGCCACTTTGGGCGTGTCTCTGTGTCGACAGCAAAAACCACCTCCACTGCAGGCTCTGTGAAAACTGGAACTCTGTCTGGGGAGAGGAGAGAGAAAGAGAGGAAGAGAGTGGAGGCGGGTGAGGAAAGGGAAAGAGAAGGGGCAATATGGGTAAGGAGGGGTGTAGGGAGGGGGAGAGGGGGCATTGTTCGACAGGACTGTACTCTGCAGACTCGGGCCTGATTCACAGAATAATAAAGCAGTGAGTTCACACCACGGCTTCTCTGACTAACAGCTGCATATTTCAAGTTAGCCGTAACATTTGAGAAGCAACTTGAACTGCAACTGGTTTAAGAGCTGAAAACAAGTACAAAGGTCTAATTAAGCAAATTATCAGTTCAATTAAGGGTTGAGAAGCCCTGTGTTGGACCGAGTCACTCGCCAGTGCAGGGGCATAAATTCAATCGGCCAAATGCTTTGACAATAAATGTGTCTCCCTCCTTCTAATTTTCTGTCGTCTTGTGCCTTCTATCTTTTCTCTCCCATCCTCTCACCTCTTTCTCCCACCTCCCTCTCTCCATTGCTTTGTAAAATTTCACACACATTGTCTAATAAACTGCTCTCCCAGATTAATCAAACCTCAATGTTGTATTGTTGATATAAATAGAGCATTCGTTCAGCTCTGAACTGAGACACACATGCACACTGAACTGAGGCACGCACACACACACTGATGACAGACACTCTGAACTGAGACACACATGCACACTGAACTGAGGCACACACTCTGAACTGAGACACACACGCACACTGAACTGAGGCACGCACACACACACTGATGACAGACACTCTGAACTGAGACACACACTCTGAACTGAGACGCACACTGACACTGAGATGCGCACACACACACTGATGACACAGACACACTGAACTGAGATGCGCACACACACACTGATGACACAGACACACTAAACGGAGACACTGAACTGAGACACACACTGAACTGAGACGCACACGCACACTGAACTGAGATGCGCACACACACTGATGACAGACACACTGAACTGAGACACACTGAACTGAGATGCGCACACACACACACTAAACTGAGACACACTGATGATACAGACACACTGAACTGAGATGCACACTGAACTGAGATGCGCACACACACACTGATGATACAGACACACTGAACTGAGATGCGCACACACTGATGACAGACACACTAAACTGAGACACATGCACACTGATGATAGACACACACTAACTGAGACACTGAACTGAGACACGCACACTGATGATAGACACACACTAACTGAGACACGCACACTAAACTGAGACGCGCGTGCGCGCACACTGATGACAGACACACACTAAACTGAGGCACGCACATACACACTGATGACACACACACTGAACTGACACACTGAACTGAGATACACGCACTGAACAGAGACACACACTGAACACAGCCACTGAACTGAGATACATGCACTGAACAGACACACTGAACTGATATACATGCACTGAACAGAGACACACACTGAACACAGCCACTGAACTGAGATACATGCACTGAACAGACACACTGAACTGAGATACATGCACTGAACAGACACACTGAACTGAGATACATGCACTGAACAGACACACTGAACTGATATACATGCACTGAACAGACACACTGAACTGAGATACATGCACTGAACAGACACACACACTGAACACAGACACACACTGAACACAGACACTGAACTGAGGCTCACACACTGAACAGACACAGATCCACACTGCATTGATACAGATACACACTGAACAGACACAGATCCACACTGAACTGACACACACACTGAACTGAGACAGAGACACACAGTCTCACCTGGCTTCTCTTCCTGCTTCTCTCCTTCGCTCTTGATCCAGGGGTGCACCTCCATCATAGTCTTGCAGTACCCGTGTCGCTGTGGGTCTCCGTTCCATACAGGATCTCCTGGGTCTGCCCTCCCGGTCCGGGCCTCTGCGCTTCTGTGACCCGCACCTCCAGAACCAGAGCCTCCCTCTCCCGGACCTTCCCGAGGCGGTCGCCGGGTTCGCTTGCTGTCGGCCCAGACCACCCTCTCCCTCACGCTGGCCAGATCCACGCCCAGATCGGTTAGCGTCAGATCCAGAAAAAGGGAATGCCAGGTCCGGGCACAGCAGCTCCAGGGGCAGCGCACACACAGGGGCACCCGCACGCACAGCCTCGGGCGCTGCATGCTGGGGAGAGGGAGTTAGGGTCATTTATTTCAGTATCTGTTCTGAGCAATGTTGTTCCCCCCTTGTTTATGCTTTTGTGTCTGTCTGTCCGTCCGTCCGTCCTCGGCTAACGCAGCAGTCTTTCAGCTCAGGAGAAGGGGCCATGCTTTCTTTTTTACAGCATTCAATAGACGCGCAGTCCGTGTGAATTATCCTCGAGTTCTCTTTGCTATACAGCTGCGGCCACAAGTTTCGCATCCCCCTCACTATATATAATTAACTAATTCAGCTTCGAAAGCTGCTGAATAATGTTCCCTTGTTAACATATTGAATTCCACACCCTCTATATAGAATGAACTCACTCAGCTTCATAGAGTCCAATGAAAGCTGCTGAATAATGTTCCCTTGTTAACATATTGAATTCCACCCCTCTATATAGAATGAACTCGCTCAGCTTCATAGAGTCCAATGAAAGCTGCTGAATAATGTTCCCTTGTTAACATATTGAATTACACAACCTCTATATAGAATGAACTCCCTCAGCTTCATAGAGTCCAATGAAAGCTGCTGAATAATATTCCCTTGTTAACATATTGAATTCCACACCCTCTATATAGAATGAACTCCCTCAGCTTCATAGAGTCCAATGAAAGCTGCTGAATAATGTTCCCTTGTTAACATATTGAATTCCACACCCTCTATAGAATGAACTCCCTCAGCTTCATAGAGTCCAATGAAAGCTGCTGAATAATGTTCCCTTGTTAACATATTGAATTCCACACCCTCTGTATAGAATGAACTCACTCAGCTTCATAGAGTCCAATGAAAGCTGCTGAATAATGTTCCCCTGTTAACATATTGAATTCCACACCCTCTATATAGAATTAACTCCCTCTGCTTCATAGAGTCCAATGAAAGCTGCTGAATAATGTTCCCTTGTTAACATATTGAATTCCACCCCCTCTATATAGAATGAACTCACTCAGCTTCATAGAGTCCAATGAAAGCTGCTGAATAATGTTCCCTTGTTAACATATTGAATTCCACACCCAGTGCTTTGGAGTTTTCCCCAGATACTTAACGACAAAACTGACATGAAAAATGCGACATTTCGAAATCTAACATGAAATACTTATTGTACTGCGATTATGGCTTCCGGTAGACTTTTTTTGCGATGTCATTTTGTAGTTTTTATTTGATTGCATGATGTTAAATAAAAGATCTAAATTATGTTAATATAGTTTTTTTTTTTTTTTTAAATAAAAAAATCACTTACCTTGTCTGTCTGTCTGTCTGTCTGTCTGTGCCTCTTGTGAGCTGGTCCTGCAGTAGCTATCCTCAGACTCACAAACTTTTAAAAAATCTGCACCCCCGAATATAAATTCACTGCTACCTTTCCGTCTGTCTGTCTGTCAGACCGTGCTGTAGACTGAAGCCCCGTCTGTCTGTCTGTCTGTCTGTCTGTCTGCAGGTTTAGCCAGCACGCTAGCCGGAACCTTTCCGTGACTCCGTTTCTTCTCTGGTTTGAGAATTTGTTTTAAAGTTTAAACGAACAGATACACACAAAGACTTTTGACTGTAGCTGCTTCTCCTTTGAAACGGTTTGACGTGAAGTCTTGCCTCTATTTCAACAAGCTGAAATAGCGGTCTCTCTTTCTTGCTCTTTCTCTCTCTCCTGCGCTCCCTCTGAGATTTAAAGCCGCGGTCACGATTTGAAGAATTTCTCAACTTGCTTCCATTCTCATAAATCTGTCACTGTTTGATAAACGGCGCCCCTTTCCCCTCGATGACAGAGAGGCTCGGGTCACGCACAGGGCAAACGTAGCGCCAGAAAACACGGACTCGACATTTTTTTGTCGCATATTTTCACGGCTCTGTCACTCGCTCCCAAACACAGAGCGCAGATTTAAAATCCCTGCGCAGACAGACAGCGAGCGAATCACAAGAGACCGCGTTCAAATGCAAGACTGCGATTGGTTATTGTGCTTTAACAAACAGGCAGGAGAAGAAACAGACACTTCCCATCTCTCACTCACACTGACACACACACACTGACACACACACACACTGATACACACACACACACACACACTGACACACACACACACTGATACACACACACACACTGACACAAACACACACACACTGATACACACACACACACTGACACACACACACACTGACACACACACACACACTGATACACACACACTGACACACACTGATACACACACACTGATACACACACACACTGACACACACACACACACTGATACACACACACACACACACACACACACTGACACACACACACACAGTGACACACACACTGATACACACACTGATACACACAGTGACACACACACACTGATACTTTTCACACACACACACTGATACACACACACACAGTGACATACACACACTGACACACACACACACTGACACAACACACACACTGATACACACTGACACACACACACACACACACTGATACACACACACACTGACACACACTGATACACACACACACATACACACAAACACACACACACTGACACACACACACACTGATACACACACACACACACCTGACACACACACACACACACTGATATACACACACACAGATGACACACACTGATACACACACACACTGATACACACACAATGACACACACACTGATACACACACAGAGTAAAACACACACTGATACACACACAATGACACACACACTGATACACACACACAGAGTGACACACACACACAGTAAAACACACACTGATACACACACAATGACACACACACTGATAAACACACACACACAGTGACACACAAATAGTGTCTTCAATTGAAGACATTGTAAAAGACACATCACCAAATTTCTACACGAATCAAGAAAGACTTCTAGTGGAAACAGGGTGTTCAAAATGCATTTCATGTCTGAGCACCCTGTCGTCCGTCCGTCTCTCTCTCTCTCTCTCTCTCTCTCTCTCCCTCCCTCCCTCCACACTGACACACACACACACTGATACACACACACACACTGACACAAACACACACACACTGATACACACACACACACACACACACACACACACACTGACACACACACACACTGATACACACACACACACTGACACACACTGATACACACACACACTGATACACACACACACACACACACACTGATACACACACACACACACACACACACACACACACTGACACACACACAGTGACATACACACACACTGATACACACACACTGACACACACACACACACAGTGACACACACACACTGATACTCACACACACACACTGATACACACACACACAGTGACATACACACACACTGACACACACACACACTGACACAAACACACACACACTGATACACACTGACACACACACACACACACACTGATACACACACACACACTGACACACACTGATACACACACACACACTGACACAAACACACACACACTGACACACACACACACTGATACACACACACACACACTGACACACACACACACACACACACTGATACACACACACACACAGTGACACACACTGATACACACACACACTGATACACACACAATGACACACACACTGATACACACACAGAGTAAAACACACACTGATACACACAAATGACACACACTGATACACACACACAGAGTGACACACACACACAGTAAAACACACACTGATACACACACAATGACACACACACTGATAAACACACACACACAGTGACACACAAATAGTGTCTTCAATTGAAGACATTGTAAAAGACACATCACCAAATTTCTACACGAATCAAGAAAGACTTCTAGGAAACAGGGTGTTCAAAATGCATTTCATGTCTGAGCACCCTGCACCCTGTCGTCTCTCTCTCTCTCTCTCTCTCTCTCTCTCCTCCCTCCTCTCTCGTGTAATGTGGGCGCCCCCACGCAGCGAAGCTGTAGTTCCTGTCCGTGACTCAGTGAGCTGCGAACTCGTTAAACACAGATTCAGATCCATCAGCGCTTTCACATCACAAAATAACCAGCGCGCAAAAAAAACAGAGCAGAGAGGAGAGGGAGAGAGGAGGGGAGGGGAGGAGAGAGGAGGAGGGGAGGAGAGGGAGAGAGGGAGAGGAGGGAGAGAGGAGAACAGGAGAGGAGAGAGGAGAGGGGAGGGAAGAGGGAGAGGAGAGGAGGGATGGAGAAGGGGGAGAGGAGAGAGAGAGGGATAGAGGAGGGGGAGGAGGAGGGGAGGAGAGAGAGAGGAGAGAGGGGAGAGGGGGGAGAGAGGGAGAGAGAGGGAGGGATGGAGAGGGGGGAGAGAGAGAGAGAGGGGGAGAGAGGAGAGAGAGGGGGAGAGAGGGGGAGAGAGAGGAGGGAGAGAGAGAGGGAGGAGAGGGTTAGGTTTTATATATATATATATATATATATACACACACACACACACACAGTACTGTGCAAAAGGCAGGTGTGAAAAAAATGCTGTAAAAGTAAGAATGCTTTCAAAAATAGACATGTTAATAGTTTATATTTATCAATTAACAAAATGCAAAGTGAGTGAACAGAAGAAAATCTACATCAAATCAATATTTGGTGTGACCACCCTTGCCTTCAAAACAGCATCAATTCTTCTAGGTACACTTGCACACAGTTTTTTGAAGGAACTCGGCAGGTAGGTTGGGCCCAAACATCTTGGAGAACTAACCACAGTTCTTCTGTGGATTTAGGCAGCCTCAGTTGCTTCTCTCTCTTCATGTAATCCCAGACAGACTCGATGATGTTGAGATCAGGGGCTCTGTGGGGCCATACCATCACTTCCAGGACTCCTTGTTCTTCTTTAAAGCTGAAGATAGTTCTTTAATGACTTTAGCTGTATGTTTTGGGTCGTTGTCATGCTGCAGAATAAATTTGGGGCCAATCAGATGCCTCCCTGATGGTATTGCATGATGGATAAGTATCTGCCTGTACTTCTCAGCATTGAGGGGAGACCATTAATTCTGACCAAATCCCCAACTTCATTTGCAAAATGCAGCCCCAAACTTGCAAGGAACCTCCACCATGCTTCACTGTTGCCTGCAGACACTCATTCGTGTGCAGCTCTCCAGCCCTTTGGCGAACAAACTGCCTTCTGCTACAGCCAAATATTTCAAATTTTGACTCATCAGTCCAGAGCACCTGCTGCCCATTTTTTCTACCCCAGTTCCTGTTTTTATGCATAGTTGGGTAAACAGCCTTGTTTCCCGTCGGGTATGGCTTTTTTGGCCGCAAGTCTTCCATGAAGGCCACTTCTGACCAGACTTCTCCGGACAGTAGATGGGTGTACCAGGGTCCCACTGTTTTTCTGCCAATTCTGAGCTGATGGCACTGCTGGACATCTTCCGATTGCGAAGGGAAGTAAGCATGATGTGTCTTTCATCTGCTGCAGTAAGTTTCCTTGGCCGACCACTCACGTCCTCTGATCCTCAACGTTGCCGTTTCTTTGTGCTTCTTCAAAAGAGCTTGGACAGCACATCTGGAAACCCTGTCTGCCTTGAAATTTCTGCCTGGGAGAGACCTTGCTGATGCAGTATAACTACCTTGTGTCTTGTTGCTGTGCTCAGTCTTGCCATGGTGTATGACTTTTGACAGTAAACTGTCTTCAGCAACCTCACCTTGTTAGCTGAGTTTGGCTGTTCCTCACCCAGTTTTATTCCTCCTACACAGCTGTTTCTGTTTCAGTTAATGATTGTGTTTCAACCTACATATTGAATTGATGATCATTAGCACCTGTTTGGTATAATTGTTTAATCATACACCTGACTATATGCCTACAAATCCCTGACTTTGTGCAAGTGTACCTAGAAGAATTGATGCTGTTTTGAAGGCAAAGGGTGGTCACACCAAATATGGATTTGATGTAGATTTGTCTTCTGTTCACTCACTTTGCATTTAGCTAATTGATAAATATAATCTATTAACATGTCTATTTTTGAAAGCATTCTTACTCTACAGCATTTTTTTCACCTGCCTAAAACTTTGCACAGTACTGTATATATATAGCTTAATACAGTTATTGACAATTTATAAAATAAAAGGAAGGATAATAACGAAAATCAAATATATCTATATATATTTTTTTTAAACAGCTATAATATTCGTTATAATATTATATACTGTCTGCAAGGGTTAAAACTACTGGGGGGGGGGGGAGGAAAGGCGACGCGCCCCCCCTCTGGCAACCGCAACTCGACACTGCAGGTAATCGGATCACGTGATTTCTCGGAAAAGGAGCGACTGGCCTTTACACACTGGAGACGGAGGACAGACAGACAGACAGAGAGACAGAGGAGAGGAACAGAGAAAGAAAGAGACAGAGACAGAGAGACAGAGACAGACAGAGAGAAAATCACTTTATTTTGAAGGAAATATAAGCCCTGCTTTTGTTGAGGTGTAGCCTACTAAAATTACAGACAGCGTGAATTCATTTCTGCAAAAGTTTGTGAACATTTTACAATTTTTTTTTTTGTTATGTTTTGCGGTTGGCATGTAGTGATTTATTATTTATTTTAAAGAAACCGTTCTGGATATTGTGATTATTATTATTATTATTATTTTTAGGAGTGTCATATGAAAATGCTTTTTGTAAAACAAAGACCGGATAGATAAATATCTACCATTTCATACTTCAGCTGCGCTTCGATAGTTAAAGGTAAAGTTGAATATATATATATATATAATGCATGTAGACCTGTAATATGCTGTAAACAATAACGATAACTAATGGTATTTATATTGTGTGCATTAAGATTTCTTAAATATTGAATTCGTATTTGTTATGTTTTATTTATGTGTCTGTCTACAGCTGTGGTCAAAGTTTTTGCGTCACCCAGAATTTTGGGATTGAAACGATATGAACATAATTTAGATATTTTATTCAACGTCGTGTAGTCCAAAGAAACTACAACATATGTATTTAAGCGTGGAATTCAATATGTTAACAAGGAACATTATTCAGCAGCTTTCATTGGACTCTATGAGCTGAGGAGTTCATTCTATATAGAGGTGTGGAATTCAATATGTTAACAAGGAACATTATTCAGCAGCTTTCATTGGACTCTATGAAGCTGAGGGAGTTCATTCTATATAGAGGGTGTGGGAATTCAATATGTTAACAAGGGGACATTATTCAGCTTTCATTGGACTCTGTGAGCTGAGGAGTTCATTCTATATATGAGGGGGTGTGGAATTCAATATGTTAACAAGGGAACATTATTCAGCAGCTTTCATTGGACTCTATGAAGCTGAGGGGAGTTCATTCTATATAGAGAGGGTGGGAATTCAATATGTTAACAAGGGAACATTATTCAGCAGCTTTCATTGGACTCTATGAAGCTGAGGGAGTTCATTCTATATAGAGGGTGGAATTCAATATGTTAACAAGGGAACATTATTCAGCAACTTTCATTGGACTCTATGAAGCTGAGGGGAGTTCATTCTATATAGAGGGGTGTGGAATTCAATATGTTAACAAGGGAACATTATTCAGCAGCTTTCACTGGACTCTATGAGCTGAGGGGAGTTCATTCTATATGAGAGGGGTGTGGAATTCAATATGTTAACAAGGGAACATTATTCAGCAGCTTTCGTTTTCATTGGACTCTATGAAGCTGAGGGAGTTCATTCTATATAGAGGGTGTGGAATTCAATATGTTAACAAGGGAGACATTATTCAGCAGCTTTCATTGGACTCTATGAAGCTGAGGGAGTTCATTCTATATAGAGGGTGTGGAATTCAATATGTTAACAAAGGAACATTATTCAACAGCTTTCATTTGGACTCTGTGAAACTGAGGGAGTTCATTCTATATAGAGGTGTGGAATTCAATATGTTAACAGGGGAACATTATTCAGCAGCTTTCACTGGACTCTATGAAGCTGAGGAGTTCATTCTATATGAGGGGTTGGAATTCAATATGTTAACAAGGGACATTATTCAGCAGCTTTCATTGGACTCTATGAAGCTGAGGGAGTTCATTCTATATAGGTGGTGTAGAATTCGATCTGTGATGTTAACAAGGGAACATTGTTCACTCCGCAAAAACAGAAATGGTCATGTTCCTCATTTTCCGGACTCTATGAAAACCATATGAAGGGAAATTCATTCTATATGGGTTCTGCATCCCTCTATCTGTTTGTCTATCTGTAGAATGATCTTTGGCAGCTTCATAGAGTCCAATGAAAGCGTTTGCTGAACCTCTTCCCTTGTTAACATATTCATGTTCCATGTTCCCTCTGTTTAGAATGAACTCCCTCAGCTTCATGAGTCCAACTCACAGCTCCGCTGAATTCTGCATCCCTTGTTAACATATTGAATTCTATCTATATAGAATGAACTCCCCTCAGCTTCATAGAGTCCAATGAAAGCTGCTGAATAATGTTCCCTTGTTAACATATTGAATTCCACCCCCCTATATAGAGAATGAACTCCCTCCAGCTTCATAGAGGTCAATGAAAGCTGCTGAATAATGTTCCCTTGTTAACATGTTTGATTCCACACCCTCTATATAGAATGAACTCCCTCCAGCTTCATAGAGTCCAATGAAAGCTGCTGAATAATGTTCCTTGTTATCATATTGAATTACCACCACCCTCTATATAGAATGAACTCCCTCAGCTTCATAGGAGTCCAATGAAAGCTGCTGAATAATGTTCCTTGTTAACATATTGAATTCCACCCCCCTATATAGAATGAACTCCTCAGCTTCATAGGGTCCAATGAAAGCTGCTGAATAATGTTCCTTGTTAACATGTATGAATTCCACACACCCTCTATATATGCTGAATGAACTGTTCCCTCATGCTTTCATAGGTCCAATGAAATGCTGCTGAATAATGTTCCCTTGTTATCATATTGAATTACACACCCTCTGTATATAGAATGAACTGAATAATGTTCCTTGTTATCATGTTAGATTACACACCCTCTAGAGTCCCTGAAAGGTCAATGAAACTGCTGAATAATGTTCCTTGTTAACATATTGAATTACACACCTCTATATAGAATGAACTCTCAGGAAAAATGAAATCTAACATGAAATCCTTACTGGAGTGCTATTATGGCTTCGGTAGACTTTGTTTTTTTTTTTTTTTTTGCAATATCATTTTGTAGTTTCTTTGTTGGTTGATCTTGAATAAAATATCTAAATTATGTTAATTATGTTCAAATCCTAAAATTCTAGGTGATGCAAAACTTTTGGCCACTAATAACTTTTGGTCACTGATAGTGTGTGGCGTTATTTCTTTTCTTTCTTTCTTTTCTTTTCTTTCTTTCTTTCTCTCTCTTTCTCTTTCTCTCTCTCTCGCTCCATCTCTCTCTGTGGTTATTCACAGCTCTCTCCCAGGTCACGCGTGTGTTGCCATGGCGATGGGGCGGGCCGTTCCTAGAAAGCTGAAGCAGTGGATTGTGGATCCAGGTGATGAGCGAGAGCAGTACCCGGGCTGGTCTGGGACGCACCAAACAGAACCATGTTCAAGAATCCCGTGGAAACACATGGAAAAAAAACAGGACTTCAGATCCGCGGGGACGC
Organism: Huso huso; assembly: GCA_036884735.1. Lineage (NCBI taxonomy): Eukaryota > Metazoa > Chordata > Actinopteri > Acipenseriformes > Acipenseridae > Huso > Huso huso. Next base: position 7,583,605 of record CM072709.1, on the reverse strand, counting down.
GCCATATTCAAAGGTGCCTTCATCAGTGTTACTGAAACTAAACTGAGTCAAGCAGACCAGCGTTTGGGCTCTAGTGCCTTCATCAGCGTTACTGAAACTAAACTGAGTCAAACAGACCAGCGTTTAGGCTCTAGTGCCTTCATCAGGCGTTATTGAAACTAAACTGGAGTCAAGCAGACCAGCGTTTGGTCTCTTGCCTTCAACAGTGTTGCTGAAACTAAAATATGTGACGGTTAGAAGCTGCGTGGAGGAATGATCACTGATAATGTGGCGGTTTAGATATTAGTTGATGATGTCAATGATAATGTGTGACAGTTGATATCTTTGTTGATGATGTCCACTGATAATGTGTGAGTTTTTTAGATATTAGTTGATGATGTCAATGATAATGTGTGACAGTTGATATCTTTATTGATTATGATGTCACTGATAATGTGTGACTTGTTTAGATATTAGTTGATGATGTCAATGATAATGTGTGACAGTTGATATCTTTGTTGATGATGTCACTGATAATGTGTGAGCCAGTTGATATCTTTGTTCATGATGTCACTGATAACGTGTGATGGTTGGGAGCTGTGTATTTCAATGAGGTTGAGATCTGTGCTGCTAAGTCGTGTTTAACCCCTCGTTGGCAGGCCTGGGCGGTCTTCAAGGGGAAGCTGAGGCAGGGGATAAGGAAGACCAACACCTGGAAGATTTCAGCTGTGCCCTGAACAAGAGCTCCGAGTGAGGAGGTCCGGGGCCGGTCCCAGCTGGACATCTCAGAACCCGCCTAAAGTGTATCGGATTGTGCCTCTGTCAGAACAGGGCAAAGACACGGGGGCAGGTAAGAACCACGGTTTGTAAATCCACGGTTACCAGCCCGACTCGTTTACTGGACTTCCTCTTCATTTTTTTTTTTCCCTGTTTTGTTTCCTGCTGTCTTGAGTGCCCTGGGCTCCAGAGGGAGGAGAGAGAGGGATGAGAGGAGGAGAGTGAAAGCCCAGGAATCCAGACAGGGGAGGAGGAGGAAGAGGAGGAGGAAGAAGAGGAGGAGGAGGAGGAGGAGAGGAGGGCGGGGAGGAGAAGGAAAGAAAATAAGAGTCCAGCTGTCGTGGTGGAGCCCATTACACTGGTACTGTGTGTCCAGTGTCAGTGTCAGTGTGTGTGTGTGTGTCAATCCTGGGAATGTCAGTGATGATGTCATAACCATGTCATTCCACCCTCTCCAGCAGGTGGAGTCAGTCAAAGCGACACAACACAACAGCACTCACGTGAGTTCATATGCATGTCTATCTGTCTGTGTGTCTGTGCGTGTCTCTCTGTGTGTCTCTGTGTGTCTGTTTGTCTGTGTGTGTGAGTCTCTGTGTGTCTGTGTTTGTTTGTGTGTGTGTCTGTGTTTGTTTGTGTGTGTCTGTCTCTGTGTCTGTGTTTGTGTCTGTGTGTGTGTGTGTGTGACTGTGACTCTCTCTCTCTGTGTTTCTCTCCTCAGCTATCAAATGAGATCCAGCTGAACTTCACCATTGAGACGACCCCCCTCCCTCCCCAGCACAGGTGAGAGACAAAGACACACAGAGACAGAGACACAGAGACAGAGACAGAGGCACTTGCACCCCCTCACTCAGTGCAGGTAAAGGGGAACTTCAGCCTGGGAACAGGAGCAGTAAAAACAACGATAGAGAACATTGTTCAGTAATCTTCACTTGCCATCTGTGACAGTGAGAATCATCCTAAAACACGCTCCTCCCCTCCTCCTCTCTCCCTCCTTCCTCTCTCCCTCCCTCCTCCCTCTCTCCTTCTTCCCTCCCCTCCCTCCAAATCCCAATCCCTAAAATGGTAAAATAATATTAAAAATGGAACTCTCTCTGTCTGCCTCTCTTTTTGGTAAATAATTCTCCCTAGTAAAGTAAAAATCCAGATAATAGGTTTTAGTAAAATAAAAGTAAAAAAATAATAGTTAGTCTGCCTATAGTAAGAAAGTCACCCCAAAGTAGTCTCTCTCTCCCTTAATCTCCCTAAAATGATGAGTAGTAAAAGTAAAAAATATCTAGTAAAAGTCCCCTCCTGAAAATCTAAAAAAAAAAAAAATATCTCATGAAATCTAAATGATAGTAAGTAAGTAAAAAAATGTAAAAATAATGAAAAATATTAAAAGAAAAATAACGTAAAAAAATATGCCTATCTCCTAAAATAAAAATCTCCTAATAAAAGTGAAAGTAAAATTTTGAAATAGTAAAAATAGTTCTATTAAAATATCTCCTCCTGTAGTAAAATAAATAAAATGTAAAAAATGAAAAATAGTAAATCCCTCCCCTAAATAATGTATCCTAAATAAAAAAAAGCCATAATAAAATAGTCCTGCAAATAAAAGATATCCCCTACCCTATTATCCCCCATATATATATTCCTCTCTCCCTCCTCCATGCATTTTTAATATAAAATCCCTATATCTCTCCATATGTCCCCTATAAAATATGCTATATGCATATCTATAAATATATATATATGTAAGAACCATCTTCGACTGGTCATGGGTGTTTAACAGGATCATGGTTGGGTTAGCGGATCATGGGTCCGGTCCCATCCAGAAACCTCGTCCTGGCCCGCCTCCTCCGTGGGAGAGGTGTGGTTTCCCTCGGCGACCAGCCTCTCGAACCCGGTCAGGAGCCAGGCTCTCAGGCTCCTGCCCTTCCTGGAGCGAGGGGGTCCTGCTGGCCTGCAACCCCCAGGGCTCTCTTCATTCAGAGAGCTGTGCCAGGCAGAGTGTTCTGGAGGCGGGGCCTGGGGCACCCCACCGACAGCCAAACAAACTGGACAGGCAGGAGGGCAGCTGGTGCAGCTGTTCGACCTTGAGAAGCACTTCAACCCCCAGGTGAGTCCAGACAGACAGACAGACAGACAGACAGATACAGACAGACACAGGCAGACACACACACAGACAGACAGACAGACAGACAGAGAGACAGACACACAGAGACAGACAGACACAGACAGAGAGACAGACAGAGAGACAGACAGAGAGACAGGCAGACAGACAGACAGGCAGGCAGGCAGGCAGGCAGACAGAGACAGACAGCTAGCAATATTGACTGTCACTGATAATGTGAGGGTTGGGAGCTTTTGTGATGTCACTGATAATGTGACGGTTGGGAGCTTTGTTGATGATGTCACTGATAATGTGTGACGGTTAGGAGCTTGTGTTGATGATATCACTGATAATGTGACAATTTTGGGAGCTTTGTTGATGATGTCACTGATAATGTGTGCCGGTTTGGGAGCTGTGGTGATGATCTCACTGATAATGTGTAGCCGGTTGGGAGCTGTGTAGTGAATGATCACTGATAATGTGTGACGGCTGGGACCTGTGTTGATGATGTCACTGATAATGTGTGACCGGTTAGGAGCTGTGTTGATGATCTCACTGATAATGTGTGACGGTTGGAGCTGTGTGGGAATGATCACTGATAATGTGTGGCGGCTGGGACCTGTGTTGATGATAATACTGATAATGTGTGGCAATTTAGCAGCTGTGTTGATGATGTCACTGATAATGTGTAGCAGCCAGTTGGGAGCTGTGTTGATGATGTCACTGAATAATGTGTGAGGTTGGGAGCTGTATGAGTGAATGATCACTAATAATGTGTGATTTTGGGAGCTATGTTTGATGTCACTGATAATATGTGAGGGTTTGGGAGCTGTGTGGAAGACAATGATCACTGATAATGTGTGAGGGTTTAGAACTATATTGATGATGTCACTGATAATGTGTGACGGTTGGGAGCTGTGTGGAGTGAATGATCACTGATAATGTGACGATTTGGGAGCTGTGTGGAAGTGAATAGTCTTCACGTATTATAATGGTTCTCGTTGCTCTTGCTGTGACAGAGCTGGAGGTGTACCGCGTATGTCGGGGGCCAGCCGCCCAGTTCAAAGTGACCCTCTGTTGGGAAAGAAATTCCCCAGACAACGACCCTGTGACTGACAAACTCATCACAGTACAGGTGAGAGAGAGGGGAGTGAGGAGTGAGAGAGGAGGGGGAGGGAGAGAGGGGTGAGAGAGGCTTGACAAGGTTATTAGAGAGGGGGGTCGCCAATACCTGACTGCAAAATACATTTTTCTGTCTTCCTGGCGATTTGTAAAGCTCCGTCGTGGAAGTAAAGCCGGACCCTGGTGGACCTCCCGGGATAAACTACAGGCAGGGATCATGTGTAACCGACCAGCCCCTGTTCAAACTGACCCGGTCCTGGGGGAGCTTGTGTAAACTTCCAGACCTCTGTGGCTCAAGCGACACCTGCATCTCAAGGGTGCTGGGATCAGCGCAGCATTTTCATGATCGGATATTAGCTCAGGATATAGTTAGCACACTGTGGTCCCATTCTACCAGCCTCACTCCATTGCAGCTGCCCTATGCTTGTGCTACCATTGCCCTCAGTGTAATACAGAACCATTCTTGCCATTGTGGCTCACTGTCTGTCTGCATTGCCATTGAAGATCATTTTAGGGTATAGATGCTAGCACACTGTGGTCCCATTCTACCAGCCTCACCCCTTTGTAGCCCCTTATACTTGCTTTCACCATTGCCCCTCAGTGTAATACAGAACCATTATTGCCATTGTGGCTCCACTGTCTGTCTGCATTGCCATTGAAGATCATTTCATTTACGTGGTTAAGCCACACTGTGGTCCCATTCTACCAGCATCACCCCATTGCTTCTGCCCTGTAAAAGTGCTACCATTGCCCCTCAGTGTAAATACAGGACCATTATGCCATTTGTGGCTCCACTGTCTGTCTGCATTGCCATTCAGAAGATCATTTAGGGGTATGGTTAGCACTGTGGTCCCATTCTGCCAGCCTCACTCCATTGCGGCTGCCCTATACTTGTGCTACCATTGCCCCTCAGTGTAATACAGAACCATTCTTGCCATTGTAGCTCCACTGTCTGTCTGCATTGCCATTGAAGATCATTTGGGGTATAGTTAGCACACTGTGGTCCCCATTCTACCAGCCCCCCTCACCCCATTGTAGCTGCCCTATACTTGTGCTACCATTGCCCCTCAGTGTAATACACAGAACCATTCATTTGCCATTGTAGCTCCACTGTCTGTCTGCATTGCCATTGAAGATCATTTTAGGGTATGTTAGCACACTGTGGTCTCATTCTACCAGCCTCACCCCATTGTAGCTGCCCTATACTTGTGCTACCATTGCCCCTCAGTGTAATACAAGAACCATTATTGCCATTGTAGCTCCACTGTCTGTCTGCATTGCCATTGAAGATCATTTAGGGTATAGTTAGCACACTGTGGTCCCATTCTACCAGCATCACCCCATTGCAGCTGCCCTATACTTGTGCTACCATTGCCCCTCAGTGTAATACAGAACCATTATTGCCATTGTAGCTCCACTGTCTGTCTGCATTGCCATTGAAGTTCATTGAGGGTATAGTTAGCACACTATGGTCCCATTCTACCAGCATCACCCCATTGCAGCTGCCCCATACTTGTGCTACCATTGCCCCTCAGTGTAATACAGAACCATTATTGCCATTGAAGGATCATTTAGGTATAGTTAGCACACACACTGTGTGTGTTTTTTTTTTTATGTGCTGTGATGTCATTTCTGCACGGTGGGTGCTACCGGCAGGGCTCGACAGCAGCTGGAGGAAGTGACATCGTTCCAGGGAGTCCGTGGCCCTCCTCCAAGACCCAGCCAGCCAGTGGCCGCTAGGTGACCCCAACCTCTCTGGAATTTCCTAAAACCCCCCCCCCCACCCCCCACCCCCCCAGGCAGACCCTCCTCTGTGTGTGTGTTACTTGGATGCCCGCCCCTCTTCTGAAGCATGTCAGTCAACCGGGGAGGCAACAGCTGATTGGCTAAGGAAAGAAAAAGGGGTGGGGGCTAAAGCAATAAATGTAACGACCTGCGCTGATAGGAAACATCACTAAAATGGTTAAATACATCAAACTAGCGACAGTTGATAATCGTGTGCCAATAAGTCAATGGTCACTGATAATGTGTGGGGTTGGGAGCTGAAGAGGAATGGTCACTGATAATGTGTGGCGGTTTGAGAGCTGTGTGGAGTGAATGGTCACTGATAATGTGTGGCCAGTTGGGAGCTGTGTGGAGTGAATGGTCACTGATAATGTGTGGCAGTTGGGAGCCGTGTGGAGTGAATGGTCACTGTGACGGTTTGGGCTATGTGGAGTGAATGGTCACTGATAATGTGACAGGGAGCTGTGTGGAGTGAATGGTCACTGATAATGTGTGACGGGGTTGGGAGCTGTGTGGGTGAATGGTCACCGATAATGTGTGACGGTTGAGGAAGCTGTGGACAGTGAATAGTCACTGATAATGTATGACGGTTGGGAGCCATGTGGAGTGAATAGTCACTGATAATGTGTGACGGTTAGGAGCCGTGTGGGTGAATGGTCACTAATGTGTGTGACGGTTGGGAGCTGTGTGAGTGAATGGTCACTGATAATGTGACTTGACAGTTGAGCTGTGTGGATGGAATGGTCACTGATAATGTGTGACGGTTGGGAGCTGTGTGGGAGTAATGGTCACTGATAACGTGTGACAGTTGGGAGCTGCGTGGGAATCGTCACCGATAACGCGTGACAGTTAGGAGCTACGTGGGTGAATCGTCACTAATAACGTGTGACGGTTTAGGAGCTGCGTGGGTGAATCGTCACTGATAATGTGTGACGGTTTGTGAGCCGTTGATTTCAGTGGTTATGATTCAGATATATTGCAGTAAATTTAGTTCTGTGATAAAGTGATGAATGTCAATTTAATTGTAGCTACGAGGACCCAAAACACCACTAAACTTAACTTTGATGCACACTTTTTTTTTTCATATGCACATTTAAAATGTCTGTTGATCTTCAAAACACTTATTCACTTTCAAGTTTGTATATTTTACTGCTTAAATTACAGATTCTGTAAGCAGTCCCTTAAAATCTCTATAGCTTTATATATTGTATAGCAAAACACACGATTCAGACAGCCCCCTGAGTTTCAATAGCCATAGTTTTATATTAGTTAGGATTCATTTCTATATAAATATATACACAAAAAAAAAAACAGGGATTTTTAAATTGTTAAACTGAAGGAAATCAACGTGAATTGAGCACTAAAACTTCTCTCTAATGCGTTGATTGAATTATCTCGAGGGCAGCAATGCAAAATAGCTTTTTTTAACAAATTAAATAATTACCATCATCAATATTTATTTTTATATTAATAGTTTTTTTTAAAAACAAGATATTTTAATTTTTTTTTTTTAATAATCGTTTCTAATAGTATATCTCCTTCTCCGCTCAGATCATGAATACTGACTATATTACTAATTAACAGGGTATATAACAGCAACTTTTAAACACGATAACTGAAATATAATTTTACAAATTAAAAAGCGATCTTTTAAAAAAAAATATTTTGTAAAGATTTGTATTATATCAATTCGGATCATTTTAAGAAGTATAAATTAATTTGAGATGACACTGTTGCTCCGTTATTGAATCATTTTTTGTCATATTCTTGTACTTACTAGAACCAGAGTCATTGTATTTATCTTGCTCTTAATTGTATTAATAATTGTACTGTGATACTTGAAATGTATTTTTGTTTTATGATTGTGATCGCCCTGGATAAGGGTGTCTGCCTAAGAAATAAATAATAATAATAATAATAATAATAAGTGTTTAGCGCTCAGTTCCTGCGTTTATTTCTTTCAGTTAAAACTTTAAAAAAAACCTGTTAAATTGCCCTGGTCAGACCTGTATACCATTCCTGTAGTTTTGTTAAATGTTATAAATAAATATATATATATTTTTAACTGGTTAACAAGTTGTCTGTGTGTTGTTTCTCGACGAATCATTAAAGGCGAAGATCAGAAACCTACCACGTCGCCCAATCAGCGTTGAGCGGAGGCACGGCTACATAACGGGAGCAGCCAATGAGGAGTGCGAAATCGGAGGTAGGGGTATGGATTCAGCGGCCAATCAAAAAGCTCTGCCTGTCGGTGCTGGCCAATGGATAATAAGGAGTTGGTTGAGGGACGTGCGGGCCAATGAGAATCTGAGGAGGGCGCACGCGCTGTTCTTGTTATTGAGGTAGATTTTGCTCAGGGACCGGGCATATTATATGGAAATTAAATACAAGAGAGACCCACAGGTAAATATCAAGAATCATTAGGCGGTTCAGCCCATCCGGTTCTGACTCGAGCAGAAGATTATTATTATTATTATTATTATTATTATTATTTGTTTATTCAGCAGACGCTTTTATCCAAATCGACTTACAGAGTCTGGAGGGTGAACTCTGCATCATCAACAACTGCTGCTGCTGCTGCTGCAGAGTCACTTCAATAGGAGCTCGTTTGTTTACGTCTCATCCGAGGACGGACACAAGGAGGTGAAGTGACTTGCTCAGGGATCCACACACACACACACACACACATACACTGTAGTATTTTGTATTTAATCATTTCCTGATGTAACTATCACTGACACTGTTATCTGCTGTATCATTGAATTGTATTTTGTCACACTTGTACTTGCTTGAACCAAAGTCATTGTATTTATCTTCTCTTAATTGTATTACTTGTAGTGTGATTCTTGAAATGTATTTTTGCTTCGATTGTGTGCTGTGTGCTTTCTGGCCACCCATTGTCTCCTTAGCTCTGTCACGTCATCAAGACACACCTCACTGAAATCCATCCATAAATCCTCTATCACAGTACAATCGACAATTATAAATAATAATAATAATAATAATAATAATCTGTTTCGTATTTTAACCTTTTTTAAAAAAGATTCTCACGCACACGTTCCTCTAGTCACGTGACGTCACGCAGCTCTTAGAATTGCCCCTACCCAAGATGGCGGCAGAAAGAGTCACCAGTCTTAAAAAAAAAAACTAAAACAAACAAAATCCCAACATGCCGGTTACAATAGTTCCCAGCGTACAAAACCTCCCCATTATGGCTCAGTCCCGTTAATGAAACGGGCTCATATGTATTGGGAGACGTGTAAAACACGCGGCTACTCTTTATTTGAAATATGCATTTATTTTATTTATTTATATAAAAAAATACATAGCCGAATAAAATATCAATTTGCAAGTGCTTACACGGTTTTTATTTGTCCGTATTGTACTGTGTGTGTCAAATTACAAGAACAACTTGCAAATGAATTAGGCCGAACCGGGCAGCTGTGTAAAAGGAGGGACGCTGGGGAATGAAGTCTTTCTTTGTCCACATTAATGCGCAAGCGCAGCTGCGAAAGGAAGGACGCTGGGAAATGGGGAAGTCTTTCTTTGTCACATTAATGCGCAAGCGCAGCTGCGAAAGGAAGGAAATGAAGTCTTACTTGGAACATGAAAGTTTACAAACGAGAGGGAGGGCCCATTCAGCCCATCTTGCTCGTTTGGTTGTTAGTAACTTATTGATCCCAGAATCTCATCAAGCAGCTTCTTGAGATCCCAGGGTGTCAAGCTTCAACAACATTACTGGGGAGTTGGTTCCAGACCCTCACAATTCTCTGTGTAAAAAAGTGCCTCCCTATTTTCTGTTCTATTTTGCCCTTTATCTAATCTCCATTTTGCTGACCCCTGGTCCTTGTTTCTTTTCAGGTCAAAAGTCTCTTGGTCGTCATTGTCTCTATGCCTTTTAGGATTTTTGAATGCTTGAATCAGATCGCCGCGTAGTCTTATTTTGTTCAAGACTGAACAGATTCAGATTTTTTCACTTCAATACGCAGGCGCAGCTTTCGTTTCAGTCCCGACGCCAAAAAAAAAAACGACGGAACCGGGGAAGCCCCAAACAGGATGTTTTGAACTATAATATCCGACACCGTTACCCAAGATGGCGCCAACGGCTTCACTTTTGAATCGCTCCCCCCCCCACTGACTGTTCTATCCCGCCCTTAACAACGCAACGGTTTACATGCCCGCCTCCTTCCAATAAAGCCAACGAGGCAAAAACCCTTACCACTGAAAGCCCGCCCACCCTCAGGGCAGGAGGGAGACGCCCACAGGCCTGAGACAGGAAAATTTCACTTAGCGGAAAAAAAAACAACAAAGGCGGCAAGCCAGCTGTCCTCCCCTCCATCCCCCTTCCCCGAAAAAGATAAAATAAATAAATAAAATAAAACAAAGGAAGGGCCCCCAAAAAAAACAACAACAACATGGGACGAAGGGTCCGCCGCTTTTTTAAAGAATTAAACTGACTTCCTAATTACGAGGATCAAAGTGATGTTAAGAAAATTGTATTCATTCAGGTGCGTTGTTAGGAAACCGCGCCGGTGTGAGTTAGGGAGAGGAACTGGAGGGTCTGGCTAAGCAGTGGTTTTGATTTTCCCCCTGTCTGGTGTCTGTGCTTGTAACGTAAAATAACGTACTTAAAAAATAATAATAATAAATGGCATAGTACAATATAACAATATATATATATATATAAAATAAAAACAACGTCACACCGTTCCGCCATTTAATATTACAGAATAATCTCCGAAACGAATTCAACATTTTGAGTTTTGAAATCAATACCTTCGACCGGTCGGTATTCATACGCGAAACCTTGCGGTTATATGATGAATAATTATTATTATTATTATTATTATTATTATTACTAGTAATTGATTTTAAATACGGGCTGATTGGCCTTTTCTAGTTCGGATTTTTAAACATGGCTGCGGACACATTGACCAAGTTCTGTAAATAAAAAATTTGTGTTTTACGTGTTTTCACGTTTTTCGTTTATTCGATATATGATCTTGTGGAGGTTTGAACGTTTTACGAGTTTTATGTTTCATCATTGTGACGTCCTTTTTTTTTTAAAACTTTTTTAAATTTTTTTTATTTTTTTTTTTTTTAGGGCGATTCTTTTCTACATTAAAAAACTCAGAAAAAAAAACTGCCAATTACAAAAAATAAACAACCCAAAACGTCGCTGTTTTTTTTTTTTCAAAGCTATCTTATCTGTGACCTGAGCCAGTTCGTTTTTTTTCCTTGTTTTTTATTTCAAAACAGACGTGACAAAAAAGAAATTACGTTTACCATAGATCCTAATTCCATGCCATTCATGAGGTCGAGTTGCTGAGTTTTTAGTTGCTGTTTCTCTCGTTTACAGAGTCGCCTTGACAGATTTTCTTTCAGCCATAAAATCCAGCTTTAAAATAAATAAATCCTATAATAATCCCAATTCATTATCTTCAAACCCCAGTTTACGAATTAATTTTTTCATCTCTTTTGATTAAGGATGCAGAGACGACTAATTAACATTTCAAGGGAGTGTAGAGATTTGGAAAAAAAAATAAGGAAACCCGGAAAGTTCAATCTTTTTCTTATCTATCAGCCTTGTTCTGTTTTTCAAATTGATATTTTTCTCTTTTGAGGAGGGGTGGGGAATTGGGGGGCAGGAGATATGAAGGGCATGCTGGCTGTGAAGAGGTTTGTTTGGTGATTTTAAAATAAAATCCATTTATTTAAGCAGAACTTTTATCAAAGGCGACTTGCACCAAATTAAACAAACAAACAAAACAAATGTATATCTAAAGTAAAATAGAAAAAGAAATAGAGGAGAGAGAGAAATGGCAGATAAGAAAGACACAGCACATTTATTATTATTATTATTATTGTTATTATTTATTTCTGTAGCAGGCAGCCCTTGTCCAGAGGCTGACTTGGTATTTTCAAAATATCACATTATATATATATATAATAAATTAATTAACAGAAACAGCCTTTAACACAAGCTGCAGGCCAAACCAGCCAGGCAGATGAATGGGTACTTTGTTTGTCTGTCTGTCTGTCTGTCTGTCTGTCATCTGTCTGTCTGTTTTGTTTTTTTGTTTAGTGGATCTTGTGCTATTACAGGTGTAGGTAGTGGTTAGGGCTCTGGACTCTGGCCGGGAGGTTGTAGGTTCAATCCCAGGTGGGGGACACTGCTGCTGTACCCTTGAGCAAGTGCTTACCTGGAATTGCTCCGTAAAACAGCACTGTATAAATGGGGAATTGTATGGCAAAAATAATGAATTATCTTGTAACAATTGCTAAGTCGCCCTGGATAAGGGCGTCTGCTAAGAAATACACATAATAATACAGGCAATTCATCAGAACTTAATCAGAAACTCTGCTGGAGTCAAAAAACAAAAGCTAGAAGATATTAAGAAAAGAGTCAAACCTTAACCAGATGAGTTTCTTCAAAAAGCCTCCCTTGGTGTAACATTGTGTGTGTGTGAGAGATATAGGAAGAGTCAGTTTCTTATCCTGTCTTGTCTGGTGGTGGGGTGGGGGGGGTTATTCCAGTTGGAATGTCCCCAGAAGGTTGCCATAGCAGCATCTGGAGAGGCCCTGTCATGCTCTCTGAAAATGCGAGTCATGCTTGAGCCCAGGCATTGTCCCATGAGTCTTTGCTGTCTGTCTGTCTGTCTCCGTCAGACAGCCAGCCATGAGGAACAATGACAAGGGCACTTGAACAAAAAAAAAAAAAAAGAGGACATTTATTATTATGTGTTGTTTATTTCTATTACAACAGTTTAGTTAACAGGTTTTTTTTCTGAATAAGATACTGTTGTTATTAAATTTGAGGTTCCCAATTCATGAAGATAAAATGAGTAAACTTTTTCTTTTGCAACATTCACATTTCAATATAAAATAAATTAGAAGCGAGAATGCAAACACAGTTATGAATACTGTAAGGCCTAGTTTTTAAACCCTAATCCTGTCAAACATGAATTTAGGCCCTGTCCCACTATGCCTTTAGAGCATTATTAGTTGCATTTAAGCAGGCTTAAAGTGCTAATACAGTTTCGTCCACCTGCACAGCATTTAATACATTACTCAGACCACCTCAGGAGGTAGTCTCGGAGTCAGTTCTAGATAGGAGAATCGCATCAGGTAGTCACGGTTTATCAAGAGTGTGGGCCTTTGTAGTACCAGACTACATATTCAGTGTATCCTCAATATCCCAAAAATGCTTTGTGCTGCATGTTTGGCGAAAATAGTGTGTGTATTATTATTTATTTATTTCTTAGCCAGCCCTTATCCAGGCGACTTACAATGTCATAGCAAATACAAATACATTCAAGTGTTACAATACAAGTCATACAATAAGAGCAAAAATGCAATCATTTTTTCAGTGTGACAAATCACAATTCAATAATACAGCAGATATGTAGTGAAAGTTACATCGGGATATGATTAAATAGTGATAATTTACATCAGGATATGATTAAAGTACAAATACTAGGTTAAACACTTGGCAGGTGTTCAGTATTCTGACGCATATAGGATTAAATAAAAATAGGGGGCGAATAAAGAGCAAAATAAAGCATATTTAAATGAAGGGTGATAGTGTCCCAGGATACAACAGAGGATTCTACAGGTGCTGTTTGAAGAGGAGTCTTAGGAGGCGCCGGAATGTGGGCCTGGGCAGTCCCTGACATCCTGTAGGAGAAGATGCGCTCCACCACTGCGGGAGCAAGGGTGGAGAAGGAGGCCAGTTTCGGGAGGCAGGGGAGGCGTGGCGGAGGTAGAGCCAGTCTTCTAGTGCAGAGGCGGAGCCGGAAGGTCGAGTGGGGGGTGTAGGGAGAGATGAGGGTCTGGAGGGTAGCTGGGTGCAGTCTGGCTGGAGGCATCTAGTAGGGCTAGCATAAGAGTTTTGAACTGGATGCGAGCGGTGATCAGGGAACCAGTGGCGGAGTAGTAGTGGAGTAAGCGTGGAGAGAGGCAGGCCAGAACACCAGGCGGCAGCAGAGTTCTGGATGAGCTGGAATGGATGGGTGGCGGACGAGGGAGGCCAACAGGAGGGAGTTGCAGTAGTCTAGGCGGAGAGTACAGGGCCTAGACCAGGGAGCTGGGTAGCATAGTTGGTAAGGAAGGGTTAGTTCTTGGATGTTGCTCAGGAAGAATCGGCAGTCACGTCTCAAGGAGAGATGTGCTGGGAATAAGAGAGGCAAGGTCCAGGGTGGCCCAAGGTTCTTAGAAATGAGGAAGAGGGAGAGAGGTGGATTCCAGAGGAACAGAGATAAAGAGATCAGAGGAGGGGGAGGAGGAGGGAAAGAAATGGGATTCAAGATTTAGAGAGGTTGAGTTTGAGGATCTGAAATTGCATCCAGGAGGAAATAGAACAGACAGGTAGAGATCTGGGAGGAGATGGTAGAGTCAAGGTGGGGAAGGAGAGGAAAATCAAGGCATCATCAGCATAGAAATGGTATGAGAAACCAGGATGCAATGAGGGGCCCAGGAGCTGGGTATGAAGAGAAGAACAGGAGAGGACCCAAGACTGAAGCCAGGGGACTCAATTAAGAGAGGGTGAGGTGGGAGGTTTGCTCCATCAGGTTGGCCAAGAAATCGCAGTTGGAGGAAGAGTAGGAGGAAGAACAAGAGCAGAGCAGTGCCAGAAGATCCCAGGTCAGCAAGAGATGATAGTAGAATAAGGATCAACAGTGTCAAAACAGCAGAGAGGTCGAGAAATTAGGGACAGAAGGAGAGAGGCAGCTTCAGGCACACTTAAAGTGAGTTGGTGACAGACAGAGAAGGCAGTTTATCAGGAAGTAAACAGAGATGGAAATAGATAGGAGAGAAATCAAAACAAGAGATAGTTGGACAAGAAAGCAGAGAGCTGGCGGTGTACAGTCCGCTCTCAGGGATTTAAGAGGAAGGGGAGGAGGGAGACAGGACTCTGGAGGGAGGTGGGGGTCGAGGGGTAGGTTTTTGAGGAGGGAGTGATAGAGGCTTTTTTGAAGGCAGAGGAAAGATACCAAAAAGTAGAGAAAAGGAGGAGGAGGAGATGAAGGGGAGAGTGAGCAGCTGGCGAGGAGGGGAGGGGGTCCAAGGCACGGTGGGGTTTGTGGACCCCTGGAGCAGTGGCAGAGTACGAGCTCGAGAGGCAAGAAGGTGGAGAGGGAGGGCTAGTTAGGGGATGGTGGGTGGTGGGGCTAAGCAGGAGGGATGCGGGGAGGGAGAGGTGTTAAAGAGTCATGGATATCTGAGATTTTAGAATAGTAAAGAAGCAGGCAAAGTTGCTGTGAGATAGAGGGAGGAGGAGGGGAGGGTTTAGAGGAGGAGAAGTAGAGAAGGTTTACGGGTTGTTAGTGGAGGCTTCACTAGATTGGAAATAAGCAATACTTAGCAGAGGAGAGTAGAGGAGAAGGAGGAGAGGAGGCGGAAGGCTCAGGGCAGCAGGGAGTTTGGTTCCTTTCCATTTCTTTTCAGCAGATCGCAGTGTGATTCTTGCCGACACCAGAGCAGGCGCCTCAAGGACTTGCTATCAGTGTACATCTGCACTAGGTATTCATTTTATGCTTCAAAAAATCTGTCGGGACATCTCTCTGTTAAACTAGTGGGGAAAATAACAAAGCACAACGTTAAATTAGGCTAATTAAAAAAGAAATGAAAGGTAAGTAGGATCGGGATGAACAAATTACGAATTTGTCAGCTCACTTGAAATAAATTACAGGACCAGAATTAGTCAAGATATGGTAAAACAAAGATTGTTTGTAATTGCAGCTTTTTCTGAGTTTAATTTTATAAAACAGAATCAAGCGAATTTGTTTATAGGACTTCATCTGATTAAAAATAAAACCTGAAAACTCAAGCCCTACTCGGTGTGTGTGTGTGTTCGATTTCACTTTTTTCCACACAATACTGTTATTTCTATTTATAATATGCACCTCTGTTAATATGGGGCATACACATTATTTTTAAAATAAAATACAGTGTATTGGTGATACCATCGTATTAATTTACTTGTTCGCTGGCGCTGCTGGGAATTATTGTAACTGAACTATTCTAATGGTGACGACAAGCCTTGGACCAAACATGAAACGGTACTTCAGTGTGGACGCTTTGAGCTGGATTAATTAGGCGGTTTCTGCACAGTTCTCCAGATCGTTATGAGTGGACAGGGTATTTAACACCATGTCGCTTTTTCCAAATACTTCTAGAAGACTGTGTCTGACCAGTCCATTTGATTGGCTGTGTGTTTGATTTCGTTAATTTGATCAATAAAGGCGTAGGCTCCTTTGCAAAACCGACAGCCCAAATGACACGAGCTCCTCAATCTCCACTCCACTGTCAATAAAGATCAATTGAAATAAACCATCGACACCGCTACCACAAACGCTTCTAACGAAACTGAGGTTAGGGTCGGTTGTCGGGTTTCATTTCTGAGCGCCTCGGTTTCTTAATTTAGTCATGGTGGGGGAGAATGACGTTTAATTATTATTTTATTTATTTTTTCACCGACATTCCTAAGCCCAGTGATGATCGGCTAATAATGCTGCCAGACGATGAGGGATGAATGCTTTTTATTCTGCAGCAGAGCAACGGTAAAAAGGCCTAAATAAATAATTATTAGTATGATTTAACAGAGGCCCTTGCCTCGGTTGGCTCATAGCTGGCTACGTGCCTTGAATATTTTGTTCAGAAAGAGGTTTTATATCGGTCCTATTCATGCTTTCTTTATTTTTTCACTGTTCCAATCGATGACTCGGGACGATCGCCCGCCTCGTTTTAGAACCTTCATTTCGATTTTAACCCTTTAAAAATTAATAAATTCCCAGTTCCTGTGTCCCTCTTAATTAAATACCACCGTCCAACAGTTCAAAGAGGCAGGCGCTAGTCTTCAATTTCGCCCGTAAACCAACCGCGCCTGAATAGCCTCTAAGCCCCAACCTCTCTTCTCCTCCGCAGAGTTGTTGCTGAGTCCACAGTCCCAGTGCAGGAGGCAGGGACCCCTGCAGCGCCCCTCAGAGCTGGGAGGACAGACTCTGCAGCACCCCTAGAGCTGGAGGTTGAATCTTCAGTCAAGTCCGGTTTGCCAGCGAGGCAACTTGACAAACCCACAAAACAACAACAAACAAAAACTACAATACGAAGGCCCCCACCCCCCACCAAAGCGCCACAAGGAAAGCAAAGGAGAAACTACAATTCCAGCATCCTCCTACTTCCTTAAGTTTTACAAGAAAATCAAAGCTTGCTTGTGGTGGTGGAGGGAGGAGGGAGGAGTGGAGGAGTGGAGTGGGAGGGGGAACCACGAGAGAGGAACCCGAATGACAGAAAAAATATAATAATCAAATAAACGATACGTATCTTTTTTTTTTTTAATAAAATGGCCACTGAATGCGGGCATTTTCTGCCGCGGTCGGAGGGAAGTCAATTCCCCGCGGTGAGCGCTTCTTCTGTCAGTCGGAACGCTGGGTTACCACTGCCAGCTGGCCGAGACGCTGGACCTATCCCGCCTAGCGAGCACCTGCACAGGACGATCCTGTTTTTAACTTCAAAATACTGCCCACTTGCAACTGCAGGACCCCGGTTACGGAGCCGCAGTAACGAAACCTTTCCTTCTGGCCCGGGAGGGAAACAGAAGGGGCGCCAAAGATCAAGTATTAGGGAAACGAGGGTCGCTGGCCGACGACGCCCAGGAAGCTCTCAGGAAAAAGCTACACCGCCGGGCTGCAGGAACCCGCTCGCTCACGGAAGTCAACTTCACTTCCCAACAGAAACTCCGTGGTCTGGCTCTGCCCCGGTCTCAGAGGGGCTGAAGCTGGTGTGGACCCGTTCGACCAGACCAGCGCCACGGATCCGGACGCCCAAAGGTTGTCGAGTATGCTCAGCCGCTTTCCCTCACCCATCGGCCGCTGGAGATCGGGCAGCTGTGCCGGACTCGGCCCGCCCCTGGACAAGGTGAAGGTT
>CM072709.1:7398828-7565422 GCA_036884735.1 Huso huso | reverse complement strand
ATGTTTGGGGGCACTGTGGGAGTAGGGGACGCTTAAAGCAAGGTTCTTCATTGAAGAAGCCTGGAAGGTGAGAGGGAGGTAAATGAATAATGTTTAAGTACAGTTTTTTATGATGTTGGTAATCATTCACAGTGTTTCCTCTTCCTTTAAGAATTTGCATTGCACTTTACATTTCATTTTAATGTTTGCTCACATGTATACAGTATATACTATGCATTACTATAGTTTACCCTGTTTTTTTAATATGCTTTTACCAGGACCTCTGTGCTTTACAATGCTTCCTCATGCTTTACCAGACCTCTCTGTGCTTTTACAATGCTTCCTTATGCTTTTACCACACCTCTCTGTGTTTTTACAATGCTCTGTGTTTTTACCAGACCTCTCTGTGCTTTTTTAGTAATGCTTCCTATGCTTTTACCAGACCTCTGTGCTTTTTACAATGCCTCATGCTTTACCAGACCTCTCTTGTGCTTTACCAGACCTCTCTGTGCTTTTACCAGACCTCTCTGTGCTTTACAATGCTTCCTATGCTTTTACCAGACCTCTCATGCTTTACAATGCTTCCTATGCTTACTCAGACCTCTGTGCTTTACAATGCTTCCTTATGCTTTACCAGACCCTCTCTGTTTTTACAATACTTCCCTATGCTTTACCAGACCTTCTCTGTGCTTACTAGACCTCTCTGTGCTTTACCAGACCTCTCTGTGCTTTTACAATGCTTCCTATGCTTTACCAGACCTCTGTGTTTTACAATGCTTCCTATGCTTTACCAGACCTCTCTCTGTGCTTTTACAATGCTTCCTATGCTTACCAGACCTCTCTGTGCTTTACACTCCCTATGTTTTACTAATTCTCTCAGTGTTTACAATGCTTCCCTGCTTTTACCAGACCTCTGTGCTTAAGTATAACGCTTCCCTCATGCTCATAGTAATAAAGATCTAATGCACTTTACTCCTGATCGAAATACCGCAGCTGCGAAATTGACACTGGGGGCGCTTGTGGAGTTGCTGACCATTCCGCCTGTGCTGAGGAGAGTGAGACAGCTGGAACGCTGACCTGTTGGGGCAAATACTCTCCTGACCTGCCCCTGGTGCGGGCAACAAGAGCAGCCCCTGCCCCGGCCCTGTCCCTGTTGCCTCCTTCCCTCGCCGCCCGTCAATTAACTCCCACGGGCAGCAGATCCCCAAGCTGGACCCCGGTAGTGGTATCCCACCAGCCAGGGCTGGCTGTGTGCCTAGCCGGCTGGCAGGAAGGTGTTTTCAAGCCCGAGTAGCCCAGGGGGTCGCCGGTGATGTGGGGTGCAGGTTGGTGATTGGGGAGAGGGGGCGGTTCGAGGTAAGAGCCGAGGTCCACCAAACTCGGGGTAACAGCCATCGCCCGCCGCTGTTGCTGTAAATAGCCGCTTCTGCCAACGTGGTACTCTGACTGTGTGTGTGTGTGTGTGTGTGTGTGTGTGTGAGCGTCTCGTGTGTCTCTGAGTGTGTGTGTGTGTCTCTGAGCGTGTCTCGTGAGTGTGTGTCTCTGATGTCTCTGTGAGTGTGTGTGTGTGTCTCTGTGAGTGTGTGTGTGTCTCTGAGCGTGTCTCTGTGAGTGTGTGTCTGAGTGTCTCTGTGTGTGTGTGTTCCTGAGCGTGCCCTGTGAGTGTGTGTGTGCCCTGTTCATCCAGCCCCAATCTGCGCTCCAAATACTTGAGTTCTGAGTTCTGAGTTCTGAGTTCTGAGTTCTGAGCCTGAGTTCGAGGTCCTGCTCGAACGCTGGCACGGCGCTTTGTCGCAAGAGAGCGGGATTGATCAAGTGTATTGACAGATTACTCAAGACGTTGTCATGTAATTTCTTCCAAAACTGCTTTCCTTCCTTCTGCCTCCTTCCTCTCTCTCTCTCTCTCTCTCTCTCTCTCTCTCTCTCTCTCTCTCTCTCTCATCTCCATCGTCTGAGATATATGTATATTTGGTGATGAAAAAAGTTATAATTTGAAGAATTAGCTGCAACGTTTCGGTTTTTTCATATAGCATAGTTAGGATACAGATACAATGACACGCATTACCTATCACGCACACGTACACGCCCATGGTGCACATGCAATTGACAGTGCTATGGCAGGTCATAGTTTGTTTTTTTTTTTTTTTTTTTAAACTAAAAATTGAAAATAGAATTTAAATAAAACAGAAATCAAATCAAATAAAACACATTATATTGTAGTTTCCATGAAGTTCTAGCCTTTAAAAACATAAACTGGGAAACTGCACTTGCTGTGTGTGTGAGAGAGAGAGAGAGGGAGAGAGAGAGAGAAAGAGAGAGGGGAGAGAAAAGCATTACTACTTCAGTGTAATTAATGACAAACGTTTCCACTAGAAGTCTTTTCTCAGCGCCTTCAGTGTAAATTCAATGGCACACGCTCACCAGTCTTTCTCACGCCTTCAGTGTAAATTAATGGCAAACGCTTCCACTAGAAGTCTTTCTCAGCATCTTCAGTGTAAATTCAACGGGCAAACGTTTCCGCTGAAGTCTTTCAGGGTCTTCAGTGTAAATTAATGGCACATGCTTCCACTAGAAGTCTTTTCAGCCGCCTTCAGTGTAAATTAATGGCAAACGCTTCACTAGAAGTCTTTTCACGCCTTCAGTGTAAATTCAATGGCAAAACGTTTCGCTAGAAGTCTTTCTCTCAGGGTCTTCAGTGTATTTAATGGCACACGTTTCCACTCAGAAGTCTTTCTCAGGGTCTTCAGTGTAAATTAATGGCAAACGTTTCCACCAGAAGCTTTCAGCGCCTTCAGTGTAAATTCATCGGCACACGTTTCCACTTAGAAGTCTTTCTCAGAATCTTCAGTGTAAATTATTGGCAAAACGTTTCACCAGGAAGTTCTTTCTCAGGGTCTTCAGTGTAAATTCAATGGCACACGCTTCCACTCAGAAGTCTTTTTCAGCATCTTCAGTGTAAATTCAATCAGAAACGTTTCACCAGAAGTCTTTCTCAGCGTCTTCAGTGTAAATTAATGTATAAACGTTTCCACTCAGAAGTCTTTTCTCAGCGTCTTCAGTGTAATTTCAATGGCACACGCTTCCACTAGAAAACTTTCTCAGCATCTTCAGTGTAAATTCAATGGCAACGTTTCCACTAGAAATCTTTCTCAGCCGCCTCAGTGTAAATTAATGGCAAACGTTTCCACTAGAAGTCTTTCTCAGAAAGTGTAAACTTTCAGAAGTCTTTTGCATCTTCAGTGTAAATAATCAGAAACGCTTCCACTCAGAAGTCTTTCTCAGCATCTCAGTGTAAATTAATCGAAACGTTTCCACTCAGAAGTCTTTCAGCAGCCTTCAGTGTAAATTCACTGGCAAACGCTTCCACTAGAAGTCTTTCTCAGCATCTTCAGTGTAAATCAATGGCAAACGTTTTCACTAGAAGTCTTCCTGGTGTAACCAATGGCAAAAGTTTTCAGTGAAAACGCCTCAGTGTAAACACAAACGCTTCCACTAGAAGTCTTTCTCAGCATCTTCAGTGTAATTCAATCAGAAACGTTTCCACTAGAAGTCTTTCTCAGTCTCAGTGTAATTCAATGGCAAAACGTTTCTACTAGGAAGTCTTTCTCAGCCGTCTTCAGTGTAAATTCAATAGCTGCGTTCACTAGAAGTCTTTTCAGTGTAAATTTCACATTTTTCACTGGGGTCTTTCTAAGTGTCTTCAGTGTAAATTCAATTTCCACGTTTCTGAGAAGTCTTTCTCAGCATCTTCAGTGTAAATTCAATCAGAAACGTTTCACTGAAAGTCTTTCAGCGTCTTCAGTGTAAATTCAATAAAGCGTTTCCACTAGAGAAGTCTTTCTCCGGCGTCTTCAGTGTAAATTCAATGGCAAACATTTCCACTAGAAGCTTTCTTTCTTCATTAATAAATTCAATGGCAGTTTCCAAATTCAGTCTTCAGTGTAAATTCAATCACGTTAGAAGCTCTTCTCGCCTTCAGTGTAATTTCAATGGCAACGTTTCCACTAGAAGTCTTTCTCAGCATCTTTCAGTGTAAATTAATGGCAAACGCCCACTAGAAGTCTTTTCAGCGCCTTCAGTGTAAATTAATCCACCAGAACACGCCTTCAGTGTACAATGGCACAGAAGTCTTCTCAGCGTCTCAGTGTAAATTAATGGCAACGTTTCCACTAGAAGTCTCTTTCAGCGCCTTCAGTGTAAATTCAATGGAACACGCTTCCACTAGAAGTCTTTCTCAGCATCTTCAGTGTAAATTCACGGCAATGTAGTCAGAAACCATTTCAGTGTTTCCACAAGCCCACTAGAAGTCTTTTTCTTCAGTGTAACTAAAGGTTCCCAGTCAGAATTCATGTCTTCAGTGGTCACGGCAAACGTTTCCACTAGAAGTCTTTCTCAGCGCCTTCAGTGTAAATTCAATGGCAAACGTTTCCACTAGAAGTCTGTCTCAGCGTCTCCCGTGTAAATTCAATGGGACACGACTGAAGTTTAAAATCTTTCAAAGGGAGCTGACATCATTAACCTGAAGCCAGGA
Organism: Huso huso; assembly: GCA_036884735.1. NCBI lineage: Eukaryota > Metazoa > Chordata > Actinopteri > Acipenseriformes > Acipenseridae > Huso > Huso huso. The sequence goes on along the minus strand of CM072709.1, from coordinate 7,560,912 downwards.
CCCAGAGGGGACTTCTTCACACAGAGAGAGTCGTGAGGGGATGGAATGGGTTACCTAGCCATGTTGTTGATGGGATGCAACTGCAGCCATTGCGGCTCTAACCCGGACGCAGCCGCTGTATCGACTACATGAAGTTTTGAGCCAAGATGGCCGCCACTGAGCCGCAGTTGCACGATACCAGTTTTCCAGTGACAGTGAAAGATATTGGAGGCTATGAGACGAAAAGAACTACAGCTACCAGAATGCACTGCGCGCGTACACTTAAAAAAAAAAAAATTGATGTTCGGATATCGGAAAACCCCGAGTTCTGCCCGTTTAATACTTTCATTTTCGGTTACTGCATAATTGTCGAGTTTGTTTGTCGCGAGGTCAAATATACGCTTTGAAATTCATCTAAAACGTTAATATAATAACAGTAATAACTATAATAATAAATCATAATTATATAACATTTTATATTTCAAAAATGACTACTTTTTGAAATACGACCCGAAGCGGAAAAGCAGGTGTTATTTCCGTTTGTCTGTCTGTTGAATTTTACTTTACTTAAAAAACCAAAAAACTGTTATTTAAAATGTTATGATGCGCATTTATACTCAAAATGTGTCCACTGCGAAAGGTAAACCTGAATACAGGGCAGCAGTGTGGAGTAGTGGTTAGGGCTCTGGACTCTTTGACCGGAGGGTCGGGTTCAATCCAGGTGGGGGACACTGCTGCTGTACCCTTTGAGCAAGGTACTTTACCTAGATTGCTCCAGTAAAACCCAACTGTATAAAATGGGTAATTGTATAAAAATAATGTGATATCTTGTAACAATTGTAAGTCGCCCTGGATAAGGCATGATGTTAATAAATAATAATAATATCAACTTCGATAAGTCTAAAAATATAATACAGCCCCTTCGGATCACGCTTTTTATGACGCCCTCAATTTAAAACAATAAGAAACTTCAACCTAAAACAAATGATACATTTTTGGTGTTTTGTTTTTCCCCTTCCTCGCACGCAGTGATGATAAAGCGGTTCCATTTTTCTAGATGTTGAGCTTCCAGCGCTGCAAAATTTCAAAAGTTTGATTACTAGATTAATCGCTTTTTATATATATAATAAAGCGTGCTACATATGGTAGGTTGTTTTTTTTTTTAATTATTTCCACGCGCTCAGCACCCCTGATCCAGCACGGTTGCGCTAACTGAGCGAGACTGCTATGCGATCCGAATAGACTCCGACACAAAGTCTGCAAAACAAAACAGACGACCCGAATTACACACAGACACACGTGTATCGCACACGCACGCACGCACGCACGCACGCACGCACACACACACACAGACACACGCACGCACGCACGCACACACACACACACACACACACGACACACACGCACGCACGCACACACACACACACACACAGACACATATTATTACGTGACACACACACACACACACACATTATTACACGACGCACACACACACACACACAGACACATGCATTATCGCACACACACACACACACACACAGACACACACGCACACACGCACACACACACACACACACACACACAGACACGCACGCACACGCACGCACACACACAGACACACACACAGACACGCACGCACACACACACACAGACACACGCACACACACACACGCACGCACACACGCACACACACACACACACACGACACGCACGCACACACACACAGACACACACACACACACACAGACACACGCACACACACACACACACACACAGACACACACACACACACACAGACGCACGCACGCACACACACACACACACACACACACGCACGCACGCACGCACACACACACACACACAGACACACACGCACGCACACACACACACTTGTGCCAACTAGGTATATTAACCGATAGAAGAGAGACAGGATCAACCAGGCATATTATATTATTTTCATGTAGCTTTTTTTTTTTGGTAAATCTGTGTTTAAAAATAAAATAAATGGTGTCTGTCTGTCTTGTCTTGTCTGGTTGGTTATTGGCCAGCAAAGAAGGTTTTAAGAAGGCGGGAGTGGATGAAAGTAAGGCATGCCAAAACTGAGAGCTTTGTTTAAACCAGGATGGTGTCAGAGACGATGTCATTGATGAGTCTTCAGTGCATACAGGGTCTGTGCAAGAGGCATTTGTTTAACTGAATTTAATGAGTCATTTAGCAGAGGCTTTATCCAAAGTTACTTACAGAGACTGGGGGGGTGAACTCTGCATCAACAACTGCTGCTGCAGAGTCACTTCCAATAGGAGCAGAGTCAAGGGACGGAGCACAGGAGGTGAGCTCGCCAGGTCACACACACACACACACATACACACACACACACACACACACAGGAGTCAGTGGCTGAGCCAGATTTGAACCTCCTGGTATCGAGCCCTGTTCCTCCTGGTATCGAGCCCCTGTTCCTCTTGGCATCGAGCCCCGTTCCTCCTGGTATCGAGCCCCTGTTCCTCCACAGCCCTGTTTCTCCTGGTATCGAGCCCTGTTCCTCCTGGTACAGCCCCGTTCCTCCATCGAGCCCTGTTCCTCCTACGAGCCCGTTCCTCCTGGTACAGCCCTGTTCCTCACGAGCCCCTGTTCCTCCATCGGCCCTGTTCCTCCTGGTATCGAGCCCCACACACAGCCCCTGTTCCTCCTGGTATCGAGCCCTGTTCCTCCAGGTATCGAGCCCCTGTTCCTCCTGGTATCGAGCCCCTGTTCCTCCTGGTATCGAGCCCTTTTCCTCCGGTATCGAGCCCCTGTTCCTCTTGGCACGAGCCCCTGTTCCTCCTGGTATCGAGCCCCTCCCGGTTCCTCCTGGCATCGGCCCCCTGTTCCTCCTCGAGCCCCTGTTCCTCCTGGTATCGAGCCCCGTTCCCCCCGAGCCCTTTCTCCTGGTATCGAGCCCTGTTCCTCCTGGTATCGAGCCCCTGTTCCTCCCACGAGCCCTGTTCCTCTTGGCATCAGCCCCTGTTCCCTCCTGGTATCGAGCCCCTGTTCCTCCCGGGTATCGAGCCCTGTTCCTCCAACGAGCCCTGTTCCTCCGGTAGCCCCTGTTCCTCTTGGTATCGAGCCCCTGTTCCTCCTGGCACGAGCCCCTGTTCCTGGTCGAGCCCCTGTTCCTCCTGGTATCGAGCCCTGTTCCTCCTGGTATCGAGCCCCTGTTCCTCCTGGTCGAGCCCTGTTCCTCCTGGTCGCCCCTGTTCCTCCTGGTATCAAGCCCTGTTCCCGTTCTTTCACCGCCTCGTGTAAACGCACTTCACCACGCCGTCCGCCTCTTTGCAGGTCGAGGATTTCTGCGTAGCCGACGGAATAAAGAGGTTAGAAAATCTCATTCTTTCTGTCAAGCTTCGATTTATTTATTTTTTGTATTCTTTTGGCTTTTATTCTTTCTGTTCATTATTTTCTGTCATTCATTCATTCTTTTCCTTTTTTTTCATTCTTTTCCTTTTTTTTCTTTCTTTCATTTATTCTTTCTTCTCTCTTCGCTCTTTCTCCCTTTTTCTTTCATTTATTCATTCTTTCTTTCCTTCCTTTTTTTCTTTCCTTTTTTTTCATTTATTCTCTCCTTTCTTTCATTCATTTTCTCTCATTTTTTCTTTCTTTTCTTTCATTTTCTTTCTCTTTTTTTTCTTTTGTTCCTTCATTCTTCCTCTCCTTTTCTTTTTTTTCTTTTCTTTTCATTCATTTTTTTCTTTTCTCCTTCATTCTTTTCTCTCATTTTTCTTCATTCATTCATTCATTCTTCCTTTTTTTTTCTTTTCTTTTCATTCATTCATTCTTTCTTTCATTCTTTTCTTTCATTCTTCTTTTCATTCTTTCTTTTTGTTTTTTTCTCCCTCATGATCTGAGACTCCTGTTTGTTTTTTTTTCTTCATCAGGGGAGAATTGCAGCTGGCTGTCACCTTCCCCAGGAGAATTGCAGAGTGTGTGTGACTTTAAAGGTGTGTGTGTGTGTGTGTCTCTGTCTGTCTGTCTGTGTGTGGTGTCTGTCTATCTGTCTGTGTCTCACTGTGTCTCTGTGTCGCCTTCTGTGTCTCTCCTGTATCATTAACATGGCCAATGCTGTGCTGTGTCCTCCACTCCAGGATGGGGGCTGAATGCAGGACCTGGCCTCTCTCCAGGGGAGCTGGACATTCCCATCCCTGACCCGCCAAAGAGGAGCTGAAGAAGGAGAAGAAGAAGAAGCAGCAGGAAGAGGTGACCAGAATGAGATCACCGACCAATCAGCTGTTGTAACCGGGTAGAATGAATCACCGACCAATCAGCTGCTTGTAAATGGGTAGAATGAGAATGACCAATCAGCTGCTTGTAACCGGGTAGAATGAAATCACTGGGACCAATCAGCTGCTTGAAAGGCCTCCCTCGTTTGGGAATTTTTCTTCCTCTGATACGAGGATTCTGTAATCCCATGAATAAGGAATCGGTTAACTTCAATTAAAATGATCTTTTGAACGTTTTTTTTTCTTTTTTTTTTTTTTCTCTAGAAAGGAGAGAAGGAGGAAAAGAAGAAAGATAAAGATGAGGAAGAATTAAGGTGATTTTTACCACTCTCTCTCTCTCTCTCTCTCTTGCTGGACCAGCGCACTACACCACAGCTTTCTATAGACGCCACTGTGTTGGGTAGCTGCTGTATCTGTATGCGTGGTGTCTCACTGCACCCCTCCCTCCCTCTCTCCTCGCCTCCCCCCCCATCCCCAGGCCTCCAGTCCTGTGGCCCCATCTCCCGCAGATCCAGTCTGTGAATCCAGTCCCTGTTCAGTTTCAGATCCCCCAAATCGAGGATGGGAACAATCCAGTCTGTGCAGGGAGGCTGTCAGCTCAGTGAAGTCTCTGGGTCATGCTAACTATGTTCTAAAGATCCCCAGACAACGAGGATGGGAACAACTTTGGGGTGGCAAGTGCAGGTGAGGGGGGGGGACCACAGTGGGGGCAATGCAGGGGAGGCGGTGACAATGGCAATAATGGTTCTGTATTACACGAGATCGCGACAAGCTTATTAGCCGCAATGGGTCATTGGTAGAATGGGACCACATGCGTTAACTATACCCCTAAATGATCTTCAATGGCAATGCAGACAGACAGTGGAGCCACAATGGCAATAATGGTTCTGTATTACACTGAGGGGCAATGGTAGCACAAGTATAGGGCAGCTGCAATGGGTGAGGCTGGTAGCAAACAGCTAGACTTTGACAATGATTAGCAATACCACTGGGTAGGAAAACCAGCCTGGTTAGGTTTTTGTATCTCAAACTTTTTGTTCTGATTTTTCAAGGAGAAAGTGTTTGAACTGATGACTGCAACGCGGGACCAAGATCGGGAAGGGATTCCAGACTCAGATCTCAAAGTAGGGAGAAAAAAAAAAAACGACTTCATTAAAATCAGGCTGGGAATCAGACTCCGCTGTACAGCAGTGTGAGCCAAAAATACATACAAATACAATGACTTCGGGTTCTAGCAAGTATATGACAAAAATACGAGTCAAAAAACGGAGCAGATAACAGTGTCAGTGATAGTTACATCAGGATAGATTAAATACAATTATATCCTAAGATATAATTTATTATAATTTAAGATATAATATTATAAGAATTCAACTGGATACCTGGTTATCATCACAGGGATGGGAATCAGACCCCGCTGCACAGCAGTGTGATCCAGTCCTGGTTTCACTAGGAGTTTAATAATCAGACACACCTGAGCTTGTTACCCAGACACACTGGGGGCTGACTGCTGGTAGTAAACCTGGAATGAGTGACACTCCCTGTAATAAATAATAATGCAGGGAGGAGTCTGCACAGATTCCAGCCCTGCAATAATAATGCTAGTGTGTGTGTCTGGGGCTGTGTGTGTCTGTGTGTGTCACTGTGTCTGTGTGTGTGCACTGTGTGTCTGAGGTCTGTGTGTGTGTCTGTGTGTGTCACTGTGTGTCTGTGTGTGTCTGTGTGTCTGTGTGTGTGTCACTGTGCGTCTGTGTGTGTGAGTGTGTCTGTGTGTGTGTGTCACTGTGTCTGTGTGTGTGTGTCCACACTGTGTCTGTGTGTGTCACTGTGTGTGTGTGTGTGTCACTGTGTCTGTGTGTGTGTGTCTGTGTGTGTGTGTCACTGTGTGTGTCACTGTGTGAGTGTGTGTGTGTGTCACTGTGTGTCTGAGTGTGTGTGTGTCACTGTGTTCTGTGTGTGTGTCACTGTGTGTCAAGTGTGTGTGTGTGTGTCACTGTGTCTGTGTGTGTGTCACTGTGTGTCTGAGTGTGTGTGTGTCACTGTGTCTGTGGTCTGAGTGTGTGTGAGTGTGTGTGTGTGTGTGTGTCTCATTGATTTTGATTGTGTGATTTTGTGATTGCAGGTATTTCTCAGAGGGGAGATGCAGTGGCCAAGGCCTCCAAGCAGCCACATGTGGTACGAGAATGACACAGAGATCATACATACATACATAACATACATAACATATACACTGGTAATACACAGCTCACAAACTTCTTTAACCCCTAGAATTTTAGGATTAACACAATTAAATTATATATTATATATATATATATATATATATATATATTGAGAGAGAACATAATTTTGATCTTTATTTAACATCACAAACAAAATACAAAATGATATCACAAGAGGGGGCAGAACATTTGGCCCCCGCTTTCAGATGTGTGTGTGTTACGTTGTGTTATGTTGTGTTACATGTTGTCCCATTGTGTTGTTGCAGGAGACTACAGGCAGCTGGTTCATGAACTGGACAGGAACCAGTACAGTGAGATCCGGTCATGGTTCTGAGATCCGAACATCTGCACGTAAGTCAGCCTGGCTTGAACAGATGCGCGCATGTTTGGTAAATCAATGTGGGGACATTTGAGAAAATGTCCCCACAAAGAGCCAAAATATTGAGTTTGTTGTCGATTTTCACTGGTGGAGTTTTTGTTCAACTGGAGTTAGAAATAGTAAATTAAAAATATAGTGAGAGAGTCAATGAGAAGCCCCCACAAATATAGGAATGCAAACGTTGTCCGCAAGGCCATGCATATACATGCGCTGCCGCAGAACTCTCTCGCTTTTCTTTTTATTATCCTCATTCTTTTTCTCTGTATTTATTTTCCTGTTTTGTTTCTAGGGCTGTCCTGTAACGTACATCATCTGCAAGAACTTCAACAAGATCAAGAAACCCAAAGGGGACCAAGGGGCTTTGATCTACTGAGAGGGAGAGAGACACACAGAGACATAGACACAGACCGACATACACACACAGATAGGACACACATCACACACACACAGAGACAGGACCGATACACACACACACACAGAGACACACACACACACACCAGAGAGAGAGACAGGCACATACAAACCGTTAGACACACACACACTCACACAGAGACAGGCATAGACCGATAGACACACAGACACACACAGACCGATAAATACACACACACACACACAGAGACAGGCATAGACTGATAGACACACACACAGAGAGACAGGCACACAGACAGACACACACACACACACACACAGAGACAGGTATAGAGACCAGACACACACACACACACACAGAGAGATAGTACATATAGACTGAGCAACACACACACACACACACACACACACACACACACAGACACAGACACTGTATAGACACACACACACACAGACACAGTATCAATACAGTAATAATAACACACACACAAAGTCAGCTGTAGTGTTTGAAAGGGTGTGACTTTGTGTTTTTTCTTTATCACAAGTGCCCATTAAAACAATCTCCAGACTATCAGAAGAAACTCTCAGGACCCACAAACTCTGCATCCCCTCTGTCTCTACAGAATAAACGAACTGGCTTCACAAAGTCGAATTAATAACGCCTCAGTCCTGGGGAGGGAAGGCTTTTTGGTCACAGCTGTTGTATATAGAAGAGGCTTCGTCTGATTGATTGATACCATTTCAAAATAAAAATGAAAAGTCTCTCACTGTCTTGATGAAATGAACAGAGAAATGCTATTCAATGTTAAAATTAGTCTGTGATTTATTTAATTATTATTAAAAAACCAATGCAAACAAAGACAAGTTAACAAATCACAAGTATTATTATTAATTAATAATATAATAATAAGTTTAATAATAATAATAATAATAATAACAGTAATGGAATCTGTTGATCAAGTTCACAAAGCTTTTTCTTTCCTTTAGTTTCTGAAGGTATCGTTTAGTTGGGTTATTTTATATTAAAAAAAGAAATTTGTAAGAAAACTTTTGAAATAACTGTTTGGTGTTTTTTTTTTATTTAGAATTAAAATCTTTCAGATTTTATTGAATTTTTTTTTTTTTCAATGAGTTGAGTTTCTATTCTTTCTTAGTGGGGAGGCGGGGGAACGGATCGTCCGGTCTTAAGTTTACAGACTTCAACCGACTGATAAAAACTAACATGTTAAACACAAGCATTTGAAGAACATTAGCTGTTCACACATCGAACGCTAGAACTAAACGTTTCTTTGCAAAAAATGGTAGTTTAACAAACAATCATTATATGAAATAAAAAAAAACTATTAAATAATAATAATAATAATAATAATAATAATTTTAGTACCCAAATATTTGTTCACTTTTGTTCAGTTGTTGGGCCACCTTTGTATTAAAAAAAAAAAATATGTAATAGAAACTAATTTTAAATATATCTTTTATTGATTGAAAAATGAATTGAAATCAGTTTTGGTTTGTTTCCTAAAAGCTTATGTGTTAAACTGCTATGCCTAAGTGTGACAGACAGACAGACGGACAGAGACAGGCACCCCCCAGATTGTGATCCCCCTTATAAGTTGTGAGCTAAAGAAGGTCCTGAGCGTAGTTTCATCAAAAGTCTCGACGCAGCGATTCCCCTTAGCTGTGTGTGGAGGACTGTTTGTCCACTGTGATAAAGCTTACAGTGTAAAAATATGTCCATTGAACAGGATATGTACCTCTTGAATCAAATCAAGTATGATTCCTCCAAACTAGAGATACACCTCAAGACCACCTGGTTTCAGTCAGAAAAGAGTTCAGAAGTTCTGAAGGTCCAGTCAAAGCAACATTTTTTTAAAAAATACTGCTACTAAAGTTGATTCCGCGGGTCAAGGTAAACCAAGTCTCCTTTTGAGACAGCAAGGCACAGGTTTGGAGCGGGAACAGGAAGTGACCCCGTCCCTTTGGAGTTCCGAGAGGGGTGGGCGGCGTCGGGGGGTCCTGAGGGCACCACTGTCCTGCCTCCGCCTGTTTTCAATTCTCCGCAGGTGCTCCCTGAGAAAAGACCCCTAGAAACGGAGGTGCGGGTCCCTAAATGAAAGTCACAAAGCTGGCATTCGACACGACGATAAAGCTCCCCTTCCCTTCTCCTCGCTTCCAAACCCACCCCCCCCTTGGTTCTGGTGGGTCGGGACGGGCTGGTCGTGAGCCTCTTCTCCCGGCCCGCAGTTTTGGGAACCAGATCTGACCACCTTGAGCGGGAGGCCCAGTTCGCTGGCCAGACTCTGGCACTCCTGGAGCGGTGGGGTAACGGCACCGCTTGAAACAGGCCTGCATGACCAGGATCTGCTGCCGACTGAGGTGGGTCCTGGGCTCATGCTTTTGAGCTCGGGTTGGCTCCTTCTCCCTCCTCCTCCTGTGGCGCCCTTTCCTCACGGGAAACATCTCTGATCTGCGAGCGAGTCTGGCAAGCTGAGGGTGGAGGGGGGCGGCTGAAGGGAGTCAGGTTTCATCATCCCTCCTCTCCTCCTCAAGTTTAAACCGCAGCTGCTTTTGCCGCCTCCCCAGCCTCCCGGAACGGTTCATTAATATTACGTTATCACTGTTGCCAGCGTTGTTGTTCCGGAGATAGTGGTGATGGTATGGCGGTGGCTGCCATCGCCGCCGCAGGCGGCCGCTGACGGCCAACCAGCTTGTTAGCCGGGAGTCCCCTCCGCTCTCCTTCTCCTCAAATTTATCCTCTTGAGCGACACGCCTCAAAAACGGGCCTCTCCGCGCATCCCCCTCCTCAACCGGGGAGCCGGTGCGACTCCAGCAGGACCTCGACAGCCTTTTCCCGCGCTCTCCGGCTGGGCAGCTCACCAAGGGGGCAGGGGCCAGGAACCGGATCAATGGCTTCCCACGGCGGCCAGAGTCCCACACAAGGAAGAAGCGGACCTCCCTTTTCTCCTCAAGGGGTCGCATGTTCTGAACCAGATCTGCACCACTCTTCCTCCAGGGCCGACCCAGCGGCGATTCGTCAAGCTCCTTGATGGGGTTACGCCTGGAAGTAGCAGCCGCAGGAAGTCCAGCTGTCTGGGTGGATGGTGGTGCGAGAGCGCCGCCGCCCTGAGGAGCGGGGGGCACCTGCGCTTTCGGGGTCCACGAGGACGGAGGGGGAGGATTCGGGGCTCCAAAACTCTCCGCCCCCCGTTTCCTGCAGGTCGCCCTTTTCGCTGCCTCCCTTTCACTTCTCCTTTCTCCTTCTCTCCCTTCTCTTCCGCCGCCGTGGGCACGGGTCATATCCACGGGCAGCTCTGTCTCCCAGCTCGTGCTGCCTGGGTGAGGAGGGGAGAGGAGGCGGGAGGAGGAGGAGGAGGAGGGAGGGAGGGAGAGAGAAGAGATTCTGCCCACGGTTGGGGTGCTGTGCAGCGACCCAGAGGTTGGGTTTCTTGCCCTGGGGGGCCCCTGGATCACATAGGGGTTCTGGTAGCGATTGAGGATGGGGCTCACCGCCGGGTTTGAGGCCCAGGCAGGGGTGCGGGAGAGATTGAGGGCGGGGTGAGCCACCCAAGCCCAACGGGGACTCAGAAATCCTCCACTGTCAGATTTTGTTTTCCTTCCCGCCTCCCTCCTTCCTCCTCCTCCTCCTCTCTTTACTTCTCTTTAACCCCTTCTGCTCTCCTCCCGCTTTTTTTCCTCCCTCCATCTCCTCCCTCCCTCTCTAGGCCCCTCTCCCTCCCTCTATCCCTTCTTCAATCTCCCTTCCCTCGCTCATCCCCTTCTTTCTCAGCACTGGTGTCAGCTGTGGGATCTTCTCATCTCCCATAGAAACTCTTTAGCACTAGTAGGACCAGTCAGCCCATTCCTGCCACTTACACTATAACCATTAATACTACCAGCACAGCAACCCGTTATTAACAGAAAGCAGCTGCACCTCCTCCCTTCCTCTAAATCTCGGGCCCCTTCTCCTTCCCCCAGTCTCTCCGCCTCTCAAGCCCCCCTCCCTTCTCATCCGCGCAGCTTTCCGATGCTCTGTTCTGCTGTGGTTCCGGCCCCTGGCCCCGATCCAGCCAGGTTCGACCCTCGCTGGGGTAGGGCCACTAGCTTGGCCAGGGCCTCACAGTCCTCCACCCTGCCGGGGCCCCAGGCCCCAGGTTCCTCTCTGACTCACTGAAGCCTTGGGAGAACTTCGGACTGAACTCGTTAAGCTCCTCCCTGTCTAATTAAGCCCGCCCTTCCTCCTCCCTTCCTCTCCTTTTGATCCGTCTGTTGGTTTGCTGTTTTCTCTCTTCTTCCTCCTCCCTTCCACTCTCTTCGTGTCGGTCGTTCAACCCCAATTTTCTCCCTCCTCTTGCACCAGTTCTCCCGCCTGCTGATTCTCTTGACCGCACCCTCTCCGTTTTGGGGCCCCCATTCTCTTCTCCTCTTCCTCTCTCCCTCAACTCGTTTTGTGCCTCTTCCTCCAGATCGCCACCCAATGGTCCTCCTCCTCCTCTTCCTGCTTTTGTCCTTCAGCCATCGTCAGCAGCGAAGGCCTGTTGGCTGAAGGTTTGCTCGCATTTTTCCCTCCTCCTCCTCCGAGTCCGTGCTCCCTCGCTCCCCCATCGGGTCCGTGAAGCTGTTTAAGAGGCGGGCGCCGAGGCGGGCTGGAAGTTCAGCCCCAGCAGAGAGAGAGGATTCTGGGGCAACACTCCCCCTCCCGCCCCTCCCAAATCGACCCCTTCTCCGGATTGATTCAAACCGTTCAGCATCGGGGCAAAGAGAGAGACCGTCTGGGGCAGGAGGCAGGAGAGGGGTAGGGGGAGGGGGAGGGGGGATGATGCTGTTTGGGGACAGGAGAGGGGGTAGAGGAAGGCCGTTACTGGTTCCGGCGGCCCGCTGGCGTTCAAACTGGTTTCCGTTGAGTCTTTTGGAGGCGGGTCGCTACCGTGAGCTTTGGGTCCATTATCATCATCACTATTATTATTAAGACCACTAGAAATTGTATTAGCAGCAGTAGTGGTGGTATTATTATTATTATTATTATTATTATTATTATTATTATTATTAGCAGTAGTAGTAGTGGTGGTAGAATTAGCCGCTCTCACTCGGCTCAAATGCAGGACGGACCGCGTGTGTATGTCAAAGGTCAAGCTCTGACTGTACGCCACGCTGCAGGTCACGCACTTGTAGGGTTTTTTGTCCGGGGTGGCTGGAGAACAGGTGCCGCCGTTACCAGCGTTCCAACCGGACCCCCTGCTCATCGGCTGCAGGTGAGACACGGACTTGCACTTGTGAGGCCGCTGGGGGTCCTGGAAAATGTCCGGAGCTGGGGGCTGGGCGGCGCCTTCACAGGACCCCAAGAGAGGGCCGAGGGGGTCCGGGTCCGAACCGGAGCCTCCTTCGTCGTGGCTCCGGAGTGTGGGGTCCGGGTCCGGTTGGAAGTCGTGGATTGTCGTGCCGCTGCCTCCCATCCTGGCTGGCTGAGTGGAGAGAGTCGGCTTCACTGGTTGAGCCAGGGGCGAGGGGAGAGGGCTCCCCCGCTTGACTGGGTCGGAGGGGACTGGGGGGGACCGCATCTTCGGTAGGTGATTCTGTTAACGGCATCTTCGTTTGGTTTCTGGATTCTGTTGGAAGGAAAATTTTGGCAAGAGAGGTCTGGTAAAGCATAAGGAAGCATTGTAAAGCACAGAGAGGTCTGATAAAGCATAGAGAAGCATGTAAAGCACAGAGAGAGGTCTGGTAAAGCATAAGGAAGCATTAAAGCACAGAGAGGTCTGGTAAAAGCATAGGGAAGCATTGTAAAGCACAAGAGAGGTCTGGTAAAGCATAGGAAGCATTGTAAAGCACAGAGAGGTCTGGATAAGCATAGGAAGCATTGTAAAGCACAGAGAGGTCTGGTAAAGCATAAGGAAGCATTGTAAAGCACAGAGAGGTCTGGTAAAGCATATGGAAGCATTGTAAAGCACAGAGGTCTGGTAAAAGCATAGGGAAGCATTGTAAAGCACAGAGAGGTGTGGTAAAGCATAGGGAAGCATTGTAAAGCACAGAGAGGTCTGGTAAAGCATAGGAAGCATTGTAAAGGACAGAGAGGTGTGGTAAAGCATAGGAAGCATTGTAAAGCACACAGAGAGGTCTGGTAAAGCATAGGGAAGCATTGTAAAGCACAGAGAGGTCTTAAAGTATAGGGAAGCATTGAGAGAGGTCTGGTAAAGCATAGGAAGCATTGTAAAGCTACCTGTGTGTGATTCTGTGATGTCACTGTTGTATGAAGTAAGTAGTGTGCTGACGCCACGGTTCGAGTGGAGATCTGAGCGTCGACTTTCACAGCCTGGAACAAACGAAAGAAAGAAAATAAATAAATAAATAAACCCCGCCTCTCATCAGTTAATATGTCCAGCTAACCCAGTTTTTTTTTGGGGGCGGAGAGTCACCACAGCTTGTAGCAGCCTCTCAAGACAGGACGGCACCACGCCTGTGCCCGCTCCTCAGGTGCTCGTTAGCCCCCTCCTCCTCCCGCAGCTCCGCCTGGCACAGCGGGCACAGCCACGCCCCCTGCACGGCATGCTGGGGAGCCCAGGTGCCCGGACGCCGCTCCACACTGGGGCTGGAGTAACTACAGAGCCGACAACAGAACTGAAACAACGAGAGGAGGAGAGAGAGGAGAGGAGGAGGAGGAGGGGAGGGAGGAGGGAGGGGAGGGGAGGAGAGGAGGGGAGGCGAGGGGGAGAGGAGGGGAGGGGAGGAGGATGAGAGGAGGAGAGGAGAGGACAGGAGGGGAGAGGAGAGAGGAGGGGAGGAGAGAGGAGAGAGAGGGGAGAGGTAGGAGAGGAGGAGAGGGATGGGAGAGGAGGGAGGAGAGGAGGAGAGGGATGGAGAGGAGGGAGGAGAGGAGGAGAGGGATGGGAGAGGTAGGAGAGGAGAGAGGAGAGGAGAGAGGAGGGGAGGGGAAAGGTAGGAGAGGAGGGGAGAGGATTGGAGGAGAGGAGGGAGGAGGGGAGAGGAGGGGAGAGGAGGGGAGAGGAGGGGAGAGGAGGGGAGAGGAGGAGGATGAGAGGAGGAGAGGAGAGGACATGAGGGGAGAGGAGAGAGGAGGGGAGGAGAGAGAGGGGAGAGAGAGGGGAGAGGTAGGAGAAGAGGAGAGGGATGGGAGAGGTAGGAGAGGAGGAGAGGGAAGGGAGAGGAGGGAGGAGAGGAGGAGAGGGATGGGAGAGGTAGGAGGGAGAGAGGGAGAGGAGAGAGGAGAGAGGGGAGGGAGAGGAGGCGAGGGGAGAGAGGAGGAGGAGAGGAGAAGAGAGAGGAGGGAGTGGAGGGGAGAGGAGGGAGAGGGGGAGGAGGAGGAGGGGGGAGAGGAGGAGAGGAGGGAGGGAGGGAGAGGAGGAGAGGGAGGGAGGGAGAGTGAGGAGAGGAGGGAGAGGGAGAGGAGGAAGAGGAGAGAGGGTCAGACTGAAGTTAGGACTGGGACTGGGATCGAGAAACGATAAGATAAACAATTAACAAAGAGAGAGACACACAAACACACAAACACACAAACACACAAACAGAAACACACACACACAGACAGACAGACAGATACAGGCAGAAACACAAAGTCAGACACACACACAGAAACACTGACAGACACACAATAATGGAATGGGAATCAGACTCCCGCTGCACAGCAGTGTGATCCAAAAATACATACAAATACAATGACTTCGGTTCTAGCAAGCATATGACAAAATACGAGTCAAAAACGGAGCAGATAACAGTGTCAGTGATAGTTACATCAGGATACGATTAAATACAATTATATCCTAAGATATAATTTATTATAATTTAAGATATACTATTATAAGAATTCAACTGATACCTGGTTATCATCACAGGGATGGGAATTAGATTACGTTGCACAGCAGTGTGATCCAGTCCTGGTTTCACTAGGAGTTTAATAATCAGACACACCTGAGCTTGTTACCCAGACACACTGGGGGCTGACTGCTGGTAGTAAAACCTGAATGGATCACACTGTTGTGCAATAGGAGTCTGATTCCCAGCCCTGGATTGTGATACTAAACCCACAGGAAAGCGGTCGCCAGACCGATACAGCGAGTTTGGACATTAACCGCAGTGTGGGATGATAATAATAATAATAATAATAATAATAATAATAATAATAATATAGGACGAGGTTGACCATTAAAAAAATAACAGAAATAAATAAGACATTAAAAAAACAAAACACACACGAACAAACGTCTTGAGGTTTACTAGCTTAAAGGCCGTCTCTGTAATAATAATAATAATAATAATAATAATAATAATAATAAATCCAAATACTGTAAAGTCATAACCGAAATATTAATAATACCACATAAATGTATTTCTACAGGAAACACACGAACTACATGATTTGTGTACGGTTAGAACATATTTATGCTTGTTAAACTACAACATTCAGATGATAATAATAATAATAATAATAATAATAATAATAATAATAATAGCCGGCAACAAAATCCGCGTGAGCGAGATCGTGGCCCGATCCGCGGTCTGTATTAGAAAGCCGAGCCCGAATGCGGGCGAGGTCAGCCGGCAGGAGAGCGGCTCTGTGATCCTTACGCGGGTGCAAACCACACAACGCGGGCCTAGTCCCCCCGTAAAAGGTTTCAGAAACTAAATATTTAGTTTGTTTTCCACAGGAATAAACCGTCAGATTATCTGGGAGAAAGGCATCGGAAAAGAAAGGCCCACTTCCCGTGCCGTGTTTAACTCGATATATATATATACATTTTTTAATTCGTCTTTGTAATTCGAGTCACGGATGGCAGACTGACCGTAAAAAATAAAATTATAAATAAATAATAAAGTTCGGATTATGGAATTGCATCGCATTGACACAAACGCTAACAGTTTCTGCACCGAACAAACAAAAACGCTACAGGCGTGCACAGGAGAAGAAAGAAACAGAAGAAAAAAAACAGCAAATTAGATATAAACTCCTTCTTAATTACCTGTAGTGTGCCGGTGTCGTGCATATCCATGCTACACTATTTAAAATCAACAGCAACAACACACAGACACAAACAAAAAATAAAATTAAAAAACACACCGCTAACTTTTCTCGTAGTAAACAGACCGCAGCGCCCCCTGGCGGATCGTCTTGACAACACTCTCCTCTCTTTGTCCCCGCCCCCTCCTCCTCCTGTCTTTTTTTTTATGACCAATAGAAACGCCGCACAGCCCTCCGCGTAAATACCCGGGTTTTTACGGGAGGTTCCCGGGATAATTCCACTGTGAAATTGGTAGATAGATAGATCGATCGATAAATAAATAAATAAATGTAAAAAAAAGAGGGTTAACGGCGTCAGGCGTCATTTTTTCTATTATTATTATTATTATTATTATTATTATTATTATTTCTTTCTTAGCAGACACCCTTACCCAGGGCGACTTAAAGTTGTATACAAAACACATATCAAGAATTACAGTACAATTCAGAGCAAGATACAAAATACAATGACTTCAGTTCTAATAAGAGCG
This sequence comes from Huso huso, assembly GCA_036884735.1. NCBI lineage: Eukaryota > Metazoa > Chordata > Actinopteri > Acipenseriformes > Acipenseridae > Huso > Huso huso. Next base: position 7,544,212 of record CM072709.1, on the reverse strand, counting down.
ATTACCAAACCCAGTACGATTTGATATCGGTGCAGCTCAAGAGCAGATAACAGTGTTGATACTTGCATCATGGTTAGATACGAGTGCAGGTGAAATACACAATACTACAGATTGGGTTCAGTGCAGGATTAAACACAGTAAAACAGGGAGCAGCTAAGTGCATCAAAGGCAGAATGCTATATAGCCCAGAAGGGAAGAGTTGAGTTTGTTGTCTGAAGAGGCGCCGGAAGGTGGTCAGGGACTGGGCAGTCTTGGCATATATATATATATATATATATATATATATATATATATATATATATATATATATAAGCTGCAAAATCAACTATGATATAATGATATAACTGTATTAATGACGATATATCGTTTCAGTTAAAATCTCAAATCAAAAGAAATTGGGGCTGATTTAAAAAAAAAAAAATCAGAATTCTATTTGAATGCTCTCTTTTAACTGTAATGGTCCTAATAAATCATAATATTAGAAGCGTATCGATTTGTGTTCAAGACAAATTTAGGGCGATCCCGGGTTAATTTCAGTCACTTGGCCACCGCCGTCCACAAGGCGTCGCTGTTGTATCCTCGGGGCGCGGCTTGCCGTATTAATCCGCGTGTGTGTGTTTTTGAAACTCGCTGGTTTTTTTCGTGTTGCCATGTGTGCCGCTGCCTCGTAGGAAGCACTTGAGAGCGATACTCTTTTTTTTCTAACTTCTTATTATTTATGACTATTCTTCTGTTAAACATCCCATTTTAAAATCAGTTTTCGGGGTCGCTTCCTTTTGAACCCTGTGGATGTGCTGAAATGACGGATCAACTTGAGCATATCTTTGTCTCAGCTGGTACAGCCCGACAATGCGATCATACAACAGGTACGGACAGCTAACTAACTTGTTATTTTACGATTAAATCCTTGCAATTGTATAACACAAGCGATATATATCATGCAGTGCTAACTATAGTTAATGAACTAGCAATTATTTTGAATACTGAATACGTGTTTACATTGCCTGTACACTGATTTACCGTCGTTGTGTGTGTGTGTGTGTGTGTGCTTTAAATTTATTTAATGGTCCAGTTATTTTAGATAATTATTAAATTAGTGGTTGGTATTTTTGTGCTAGTTTATGTCGTATGGTTATTACATTAATTGTTTTTGTGTGTGTCAACATTCGGGGCCGTATTGACAACGCTTTAAGTTAGCTTTATATCTGTCTAAAAATACAGGTAAAATAAATACACGAATAAAGAAGTGTAGTTGTATTACAGATATACTCGTAAAGTGTGTTGTGTTTAGGGTATGTTTTTCTTTGCTGCTGTCTTAAATGGTGAACAAACCAACCGAAATCCGGATTACCGTTATTTATTTACTTTTAAAAATCTACGTACAAAAACACATTAACTGAATTGTCCTGATATAACTTAGTTGGAGCGTCATTTTTAGTATCGTTTTTAAATATTATTATTTTGCCGGTATCACTTTCTACTTTTCAATATTGTTTGTCCACAATACTAGTAGCATTTACATTTAAAGCCCTAAAAAAATACGTGTTGTCATTTTTTAAAAATTAAGGTATTTATTTTATTAAGTGTTTTATACCGTACGTCACTGGTCTGTGTGCCACTTTATTTTTTTTTTTTTTTTTTCTAGAAACCAAGTTTGAGGCAACTTCGTGTTTTCCTCAGCTTTAATTACAATTAAAAATATCCCTTATTTCATTTTGAAATTACCAAAAACGTTTTTTTTTTTCCCTCGATGTCAAAGGGAAGCGAGGAGAAAACGGTTATAGAATTTTAGTTCAAACCGGGCGTTCTAAAGCAGCTGTCTCGCGCAGGGAAATTGGCGCACTGATTGGCTGCACAGTTTGCCGAGACCGCTTATAATAAGCGGAATTGCCGCTTGTTTTTGTTTTAAAAAGATGGAGACAGGTTCATAGTCATCAAAATGTTTTACCTGAGAAACCGTTCAATAAACGTACAGTTTTCCACAGCGAGCTAGTACAGTACGAGACCCATGGTCCTAAAACAGGATCTGCGATGAAAATTGGTACTGCGGCTGCTGTCTGGCAAGTCTCGGTTTCTGGTGAAATTAAATCTATGGTGTCGCAGCCCTTCGAAAGTTTTACGAAAGCCATTATTTTTTTATTATTATTTTATTTTCGAGGTGTTTGCGGATCGTGGCAAATCGCTTTTGTGAAACCGCCCTGATTGGCTGGTGATGACGGCATGTTCGATTTGGCGGGAGTGGAGCGAGCGTTTTTTTTTGGTTCGTTGGTACAACGGGCATTAAAAATTAATTATTTTTAATATACTTTTTGTATTTTTCAAAAAGCAACACGGAGGTGGGTTTTTTTCATCGAGGTCCTAAATTGTGGAATGCTTTGCCTTCGCTCGCCGGGGGGAAGTTGGAACCGTTAGTTTTCCAGTCAAGACTAAAAACGTTGTTTTTTGTTTGTTTTTTTTAAATAAAAATGGCTTTCTTATCGTAGTGGGTTTTAATGTAACGTTTAAAATTTCTGCTTTTGTTTTAAGTGGATGCTGTTATTTAAATGGTCTGACTGTTGTGTGTGTGTGACAAAAAAAACACTTTTGTACATTCTTTTTCTGCTGTCTATTTCTGCAGTGCTTTACGATACTTTTTGTATAAAAAGCGCTCTATAAATACAATAAATATATATATATTTTTTTTTTACCTCTCGTAGGCAACAGCACAACTGAAGCAAGCCTTTAAAGACCCGGCAGTAATACCGGCACTCTGCGGGGTAATGACCGCCTCACAAGATGCCCAGGTTAGTAATTCATGAAACTTTGAAACCTTTTTTGAAGTTTAAAAAAAAAAAAAAAAAATAGACGGGAGAAATAACGAAGGTTGAACTATGCCTTGAGAAAAATACATACGAGACTTATGAAATAAATTAAATAACACGCCTTCTCGGATATATTGTGAGAAGTGTTGAATTTAAATCAAGGGAAGTAATGTTAAAACTTTACAATGCATTAGTAAGACCTCACCTAGAATATTGTGTTCAGTTCTGGTCATCTTGTTACAAAAAGGATATTGCTGCTGTAGAAAGAGTGCAAAGAAGAGCGACCAGAATTATCCCGGGTTTAAAAGGCATGTCGATGCAGACAGGCTAAAAGAAGTGAATCTATTCAGTCTTGAACAAAGAAGACTACCGCGCATCTGATTCAAGCATTCAAAATCCTAAAAGGTATAGACAAGTGTCGACCCAGGGACTTTTTGACCTGAAAAAAGAAACAAGGAACAGGGGTCACAAATGGAGATTAGATAAAGGGGCATTCAGAACAGAAAAAGGAGGCACTTTTTTACACAGAGAATTGTGAGGGTCTGGAACCAACTCCCCAGTAATGTTGTTGAAGCTGACACCCTGGGATCCTTCAAGAAGCTGCTTGATGAGATTCTGGGATCAATAAGTTACTAACAACCAAACGAGCAAGATGGGCTGAATGGGGCCTCCTCTCGTTTGTAAACTTTCTTATGTACTGTAGGAAAGAGTCTCTTCTTTCTTCGAAAGCTCATTTTGAGGTGGTGCAAATTAAATGTTACAAATTCTTCTTTATTTATTTGCTGATTTCAGCTTTAAAGAATATTGGGTTTAATATTGAAAGCATATATTTTTCATCTACTCCAGTGGGACTCCACTCTGGTCCCTCGAGATGGATTCCAGTCCAGGTCTTTCATCCAACCAGGTCCTAAATTAGTTAATTGCCTCTCAGCAGCTTCAAGTAACTCCATTTAGAACCTGCGTGAGTAAAAAAAAACCTGGACTGGATTAGATCTCCTGGGCCGGAATTGAGTACCACTCAAGTCAAGTGTTTAATTTGGGCAATATAGCGTTTACCCACTTCTCATAATAGGGACACAGAGGCCAGTAACGATGTATCTGTACGTGTTTATCTGTTCGATCTGTCTGTTCAGCTCCACTTTTTGTATTTACCACCACACCACTGATCTGCTGTTCGACTTGTCTCAGGTCCGTCAGTTTGCTGCGGTCATGCTGAGAATGCGAATTTCTAAGCACTGGAGGAAGCTGGCCCCCCACATCAAAGAAAAGTAGGTGGATACGGCTGCCCTTATTTATTATTATTATTATTATTATAATTATTATTAATGAGTCATTCAGCGGACGCTTTTTATCCAAAGTGGCTCACAGAGCCTAACTGCTGCTGCTGCTGCTGCTGCTGCTGCTGCTGCAGAGTCACTTCCAATAGGAGCTTGTTTGTTTGACGTCTCATCCGAAGGACGGAGCAGTTTTACTGGCATGACAAGAAGGAACCGATTGTCAAGCAATGTGTTAACAAACATTACAAAACATTAAACATTACCAAAACATTTCCTCTACCTTCTTTCACCCTCCCTTGCTCCCCTCTCTTCTTCCATTCCATCTTCCTTTCCCTTTATCCCTCTCTCCCTCACCCTCTTCCCTCTTCTCCCTTCCCTCTTTCACCCTCCCTGTCTCCTGTACTCTGTTGTAGGCCTGTGATGGAATTGTGACGTGGCTTGTTCACTGTGTGTGTCTCATTTCTTTCTTTTTTCTCTCTCTAGTCTCAAGGCGGTGGTCCTACAAGCTCTGCAACAGGAAACTGAGTGAGTATCTGATATTGTCTGATATATAAAATACACATACAGTTCAGTGACAAACGGTTTGATTAGGCGTTGAAAAAGACTTCTGATCAAAACATTTGTTATTGAACTTCTGTGTTTTTATGCGTTTCTAAGTGCAGCACTGTTGAGGGTTTTATAGTTGTGAATGATACCTCAACCTCTCGATTTTCACTGTGCCATGTCACCTATTTATTTTTCTTTCCAGCATTTGATAGTGGTGGCACTTCTTATTTACCCCCGGATGATCTCCACCATCTCTCTCTGTCTCTCTCTTGGAGGTCTTGAAAGCTTGGGATTAGTTGTATAGCTGAGCCTCACTTCTTTGTCTCTGATCTCTCTCTCAATTCAAATAAAAACAAAAACATTGTACCAAATTATTATTATTATTATTATTAGTTTATCTAGCAGACGCCTTTATCCAAGGCGACTCACAGAGACTAGGGTGTGTGTGAACAATGCATTAGCTGCAGAGTCACTTACAACTACGTCTCACCCGAAAGACGGAGCACAAGGAGATGAGGTGACTTGCTCAGGCTCTCACACACACACACACAGTGAGTGAGCCGGGATTTGAACCTCCTGGTTACAAGCCCTTTTCTTTAAATGATTGCAGAAAAAAAAAAAAAATCTACCGGTATATCAAAAGACACAACATAAAAGATGTGCGTGTCTCTGTGTTTTTTTTGTTTTGTTTCCAGACACAAGGTGCGTCACTCTCTGTCCCAGCTGGCGTCCGTGCTGGTGAGGCGAGAGAGCCTAGACCACTGGCCAGCACTCCTCAACTTCCTGAACCAATCAACCAAGAGCACCAGCCCTGAGGAGAGACAGGTAAATACAATAGAGATACACAGCACACTGTGGAGCAAAGATGACACCCAGGAGAGACAGGTAATACAATGTGGTGTGTGTGTGTGTCAATGCTCTCTCTCTGTCTCTCTCTCTCTCTCACAGATCGGGCTGCTGGTTCTCAGTAAGGTGATGGATTCGAACCCGGAGCCCTTCAGGCCGCACTACAAGGAGTTGCTGAAGCTGTTCGGCTCCACCCTGGAGGATCATGGGAACGCGAACGCCATGTTCTACTCCGTCCAGACACTGTCCGCCATGGCAGCCTTCCTGGGGGCTGAAGAGCTGGTGAGCAGAAAATAAAAAAAAAAAAAGAGAAAGAGAACCTACATATGAGCTATGGACCAAAAAAAAAGATTAACAGCACCAATTTGATATTTTCTGTCTACAGAACCTGACCAGAACCCTAATCCCGAAGCTGATGGTTGCCATTAAACATCTGATACAGACAAACCAGGTAAAATATATTATTATTATTATTATTATTATTATTATTATTATTATTAATCAGTGCAGGGGCTCTCCATTGGCACATGCGCTCTGTAGCTTGGAGATAACAGGTTTAAATCCAAGCTGTGCCACTGCCGACCGTGGCAGGGAGTTTCCAGGGGGGGGGAGCGATGCTGCCTGGGGGGGGTAGGGGGTTCAGGTCGGCTGGGGAGTCCTTGGCTCACCGGGCACCAGCGACCCCCAGTGGCTGGCCGGGAGCCTGCGGGCTGTCCTGTACGCAACTCAGAACTGCTTGGTCCTGAGGTGGCTGCACGGCGGGCTTGCAGTGTGAAAAGCGGCGGGTCAAGGCACTCTTTCGAGGACGCGTGTGCTCGCTTCGTCTCGCGCCGAGTCAGTCCGGGGGTTGCAGTGGTGAGTCGGGTTGAAATAATAATTGAAAATTCCAAAAATCGGGAGAAAATTGGAAAATGAATACAAATAATGGGTTCAGTAATTGTATAGGGTGAGGAGCTGCTGTCTGCGAATTGAGTCTCTTCATTGTGGAAACACCCCCCCCTCCCTTCAGGTCCAGGCCAGCGAGGCGATGGAAGTGTTCGACGAGCTGATGGAGAATGAGATGCCCATCATTGTGCCGCACGTCTCGGAGTTCGTTCGCTTCTGTCTGGAGGTCAGTCAAGCAGACAAAGACGTGCATCGTTTTATTTCTCTGTGTCTGCAGCTCTGGACAAAAGTCTCGCATCCCCCTCTATATACAGAATGAACTAATTCTGCTTCATAGAGTCCAATGAAAGCTGCTGAATAATGTTCCCTTGTTAACATATTGAATTCCACACCCTCTATATAGAATGAACTCACTCAGCTTCATAGAGTCCAATGAAAGCTACTGAATAATGTTCCCTTGTTAACATATTGAATTCCACACCCTCTATATAGAATGAACTCACTCAGCTTCATAGAGTCCAATGAAAGCTGCTGAATAATGTTCCCTTGTTAACATATTGAATTCCACCCTCTATATAGAATGAACTCACTCAGCTTCATAGAGTCCAATGAAAGCTGCTGAATAATGTTCCCTTGTTAACATATTGAATTACACACCCTCTATATAGAATGAACTCATTCAGCTTCATAGAGTCCAATGAAAGCTGCTGAATAATGTTCCCTTGTTAACATATTGAATTCCACACCCTCTATATAGAATGAACTCCCTCAGCTTCATAGAGTCCAATGAAAGCTGCTGAATAATGTTCCTTGTTAACATATTGAATTCCACACCCTCTATATAGAATGAACTCCCTCAGCTTCATAGAGTCCAATGAAAGCTGCTGAATAATGTTCCCTTGTTAACATAATGAATTATACACCCAGCGCTTTGGAGTTTTCCCAGATACTTACCTAAAAAACGGACTGGAGAAGTCACGAAAGTTAACAGCCTTCGCTGGGGATTAAATCGGGAAGATCGTCAGGAGCTTGAGTTGCCTTGCAGCAGACTCTTGCTGGCCACAGCTTGGATTTTAATTGAGGTGCTTTTCTGACTCTTGTGTGTTTTGTCAGATCGCTGCCAACGCAGCCCTGGACGACGGGCGTCAGAGTGAAAGCTCTCCTGCCTCCTTCCTCATCAGACTCAAGGAAAGGTAAGACTGGATCTGCTGCGCTGCTTTTTAACATCAACGCTGCGCCTCTGAGTTCAGACCAGGGATGGGAATCAGACTCCTATTGCACAGCAGTGTCACCCAGTCCAGGTTTTACTACCAGCTTGATCAGCCCCCAGTGTGTCTAGGCAACAAGCTCAGGTGTGTCTGATTTATTAAACTCCTAGTGAAACCAGGACTGGATCACACTGCAGTGCATCAGGAGTGCAGTGTGTTGATTTTGTTTGCATGTATTTTGATACCCGTCACTCTAGCCCTCTACATTGATGATCCACTCTGCTAGTTTGACATTGATGCATAGAAAAAAAATAATTGGACACAACAAATGTCCTGTCCTGTAGCTGTTACCCCTGTGTATTGATAATTATTATTGTTATTAATTTCTTTTAGCGCCTTTATCCAGGGTGACTTACAATTGTTACAAGATATCATATTATTATTATTATTATTATTATTATTATTATTATTATTACATACAATTACACATTTTTTACACATTTATTTTTTTACATAGAATTTCCCCATTTATACAGTTGGGTTTTTACTGAGCAATCTAGGTAAAGTACCTTGCTCAAAGGGTACAGCAGCAGTGTCCCCCACCTGGGATTGAACCCACGACCCTCCGGGTCAAGAGTCCAGAGCCCTAACCACTATTTCACACTGCTGAGATAATGTATTTACTCACCACCCCTCGCCATACCCTTCTATATATTCACTCCCTACCCCTGTGTGCAGAATGACTCCAGTTTGATCTTCTAACCCTCTCTCTATTGACCCTGTAGTTTGATTCTCTACTGTCTCTCTCAGGCCATCCTGAAGCAGAAGCTGCTGCCCCCCATCCTGCAGGTGCTGTTCCCAGTGATGAGCGCAGCGCCCCCCCATGGAGAGGAGGACCCTGAGGACCTGGACCCAGAGCCAGATGAGATAGAGGACGAGCTGGAGGCACACACCCCCAAACACTACGCAGCGCAGGTGAGACGCACACACCCCCAAACACTACGCAGCGCAGGTGAGACGACACACACCCCAAACACTACGCAGCGCAGGTGAGACGCACACACCCCCAAACACTACGCAGCGCAGGTGAGACGCACGCACCCCCAAACACTACGCAGCGCAGGTGAGACACATGCACCCCCAAACACTATGCAGCGCAGGTGAGACACACGCACCCCCAAACACTATGCAGCGCAGGTGAGACGCACGCACCTCAAACACTATGCATGCAGGTGAGACACACGCACCCCAAACACTACGCAGCGCAGGTGAGGGGACGCACGCCCCAAACACTACGCAGCGCAGGTGAGACGCCGCACACACACACACACACACACACACACCCAAACCTCACACAGTGCAGGTGAGACACACATGCACCCCCAAACACTGCGCAGTGCAGGTGAGACACACACCCTTCAAACACTACGCAGCGCAGGTGAGACACACACACCCCCAAACACTCACGCAGCGCAGGTGAGACACACACACCCCCAAACACTACGCAGCGCAGGTGAGACACACACACCCCCAAACACTACGCAGCGCAGGTGAGACACACACACCCCCAAACACTACGCAGCGCAGGTGAGACGCACGCATTTCAAACACTACGCAGCGCAGGTGAGACGCACGCACCCCCAAACACTACGCAGCGCAGGTGAGACGCACGCACCCCCAAACACTACGCAGCGCAGGTGAGACACACACACACACACAATAATATAAATGAATAAAATCATTGCTCTTGTTCTAGGTGGACAGTGCAATCTTAGTTGAAGCTACTCAGATAAAAGGGGCCTGTCAGTAACGTGTGTGTCTCTTGACAGGTCATTGACATGCTGGCCCTTCATCTGCCTGCTGAGAAGCTGTTTAATCAACTGGTGAGTCTCGGAGTCTCTCTCTCTCTCTCTCTGTGCGTGTCTTTCTGTCTGTTAACTCTCTCCCTCTTTTCTCTTTCTCTCTCAGACCCCAATGACAGAAGCTGCTCTGCGCAGTGAGAACCCGTACCATCGCAAAGCCGGGCTCATGTGCCTCGCTGTGCTGGCTGAGGGCTGCGCCGACCACATCCGACAGAAGTGAGTTTGAGAAACGCAATCGGAAGCGGTTCAGTTCAGTGAATGTGTGGTTTTTGTTTGGCTTGGTTTTGATGACCCTGTCCCTCACCCCTGTGTTTGACAGGTGATGTGCCGCACGCTGGGGGATGAGAGCCAGTGAATGTGTGTGTTTGGTTTGGTTTTGATGACCCGCTCCCCTGTGTTTCAGACACTTGCCTGCAATGCTGCAGGTGATGTGCCGCTCGCTGGGGGACGACAGCCAGGTGGTTAGGAACGCTGCTCTCTTTGCACTCGGGCAGTTCTCTGAACACCTACAGGTACTGAAACACACACACAGACAGACACAGACAGGCACACACAGACAGACTGACACACAAACAGGCACACTGACACAGACACGCACACACACACTGACACACATCGCGCACCGACTGCCTGACCCATCATAGACCTCGCAGAATCACAAGGCCAAAAGTCTGTGATGTGCTGCTGATGAATTACTTTTGTGTGTGTCTGTGTCTGTCTGTGTGACTTGACAGCATTGGCGGTTTTGCCAAAGCAAACTAACTCTCTCCCTCTCTCTCCTTTCTCTCTCTGTCTGTCTGTCTGTCTCTCTCTCTGTGTACTGTATGTCTGACTCTCTGTCTGTCTGTCTCCCTGTCTCACTCTCTCTCTGTCTGTCTGTGTCTCTCTCTCTGTCTGTCTGTCTCTCTCTGTCTCACTCTCTCTCTGTCTGTCTGTGTCTGTCTCTCTCTCCCTCTCCTCTCTCTCTCTCTCTCTGTCTGTCTCTCTGTCTGTCTGTCTCTCTCTCTCTCTCTCTCTCTCTGTGTATGTCTGACTCTCTCTCTCTGTGTGTATGACTCTGTGTATGTCTGACTCTCTCTGTGTGTGTCTGACTCTCTCTCTGTGTGTGTCTGACTCTCTCTCTCTCTCTCTGTGTGTCTGACTCTCTCTCTCTCTGTATGTCTGTCTCTCTCTCTCTCTCTCTCTCTCTGTATCTGTCTCTCTGTCTCTCTGTCTGTCTGTCTCTCTCTCTCTCTCTCTCTCTCTCTCTCTGTGTGTATGTCTGACTCTCTCTCTCTCTGTCTGTATCTGTCTGTCTGTCTGACTCTCTCTCTGTGTCTCCAGCCTGATATCAGTAAGTACTCAGATGAGCTGATGCCTCTGCTTCTAAACTACCTCTCCGGGATCGACGGCAGGAAGGGAGGTCACGTGACCAAGGCTTACTACGCGCTGGAGAACTTTGTGGAAAACCTGGGTATGTTTCGTCAGTCCGACAGCCCGCCCGCTATCACTACCCTGATCATGAGTGTCATTATTGTCATTATTAGCATCGTAACTGCCGTCATTAACCTCCTTCTGAGCTCTGTCTCTCTCTTTACCTCTCCTGCCTGCCTGCCTGTCTGTCTCTCGCTCTCTGGCTCTCTCTCTCTGTATGTATGTATGTATGTATGTATGTATGTGTATGTCTCTGTGTTTTTGTGTGTCTCTCTCTCTCTGTCTGTCTGTCTTTCTGTCTCTCTCTGATTCTCTCTCTCTCTCCCAAGTTCCGCCCCTGTGTTGTATAGAGGAAGTCTGTCTCTCGCACTTACTTTTTCACATACATCTATAGGAGAAGCATTTATTGTCACGTTGCACAGCTGTCTGATCCATTTGAGTTTAATAATCAGACACACCTGAGCTTGTTACCTAGACACACTGGGGGCTGATCAAGCTGGTAGTAAAACCTGGAATGGATCACACTGCTGTGTAATAGGAGTCTGATTCCCATCCCTGCGATAATGCTGGTTATCATCACAGGGATGGGAATAAGACTCCCGTTGCACAGCAGTGTGATCCAGTCCTGGTTTCACTAGGAGTTTAATAATAAGACACACCTGAGCTTGTTACCTAGACACACTGGGGGCTGATCAAGCTGGTAGTAAAACCTGGAATGGGTGACACTGCTGTGCAATAGGAGTCTGATTCCTATCCCTGCTTTGTTGTTGCTGCTGCTGTTATTAATTTAATTATTCTGAATTGCCTGTATAGAGTCAAGGAGTTCCTAACGCGTTTCTCTGTGTCTCCAGGTGATAAGATCGAGCCCTACCTGCCCACTCTGATGGAGCGAATGCTAAAATCTCTCTCACCCTGCGGAGAGCATTGAATCAAGGAGCTGTCTGTCAGCGCCATCGGAGCGATAGGTGAGCGAACGGCTTCATAGCTTTAGGAGGCTTGCTGGTCCCAGCGGTTAAAGAAAGGGGCTTGATAACCAGGGGGTTCAAATCCTGGCTCAGCCACTGACTCGCTGTGTGTGTGTGCGTCACTTAAAAACTAAGTAGCAGGGTTCTGAAAAAGATAGCGTTGCCTGTCCCCGACGTGTTTCTACAAGTGTTTAAATAATGTTGTTTTTCTTTTCATTTGATAACAGCCTGACAATTTTTTACACTTAGAACTTTTAAAGTCTGTTTTCAAAGCTCTTTCCAAATTGGCAGCCAGTACAGGCTATGCCACTACCGACCGTGCCGGGAGTTTCCGGGGGAGGGGGACAAGAAAGGGGACAGTATGTGTCTCATTGTGGTTTTTTTTACACTTTTTATTTATGTTTTTATTTGATAATTCAAAGTGTAGTATTATATTTTGAGTGTTTCCTGCTGCGTAGCGATTTGGATGCCCACAGGATTTTATGCCCGGCTTTAACCCCGCCCCCTCTTCCCCTCTCAGCCAATGCCGCGAAAGGGAGCCCTGCTTCCGTACTTCCAGCCAGTGATTGACAACCTCAAAGGCTATCTGGTCAACACCTGCGAGGAAGTGAGGTCACTGCAGATACAATCGCTCGGTAAGGGACACACACACACATCACTTCCTGTCTCTGTCTGTGGGTTTTGTGTACAGAAATAAGTATTATCAAAAATAATGTTCTGAAATTCCAGCTACCCACTGTACCTATCTACAGCTCTGGACAAAAGTTTTTCACCCCCCTCTGTATAGAATGAACGAATTATACAACTGTAAGTCACCCTGGGTAAGGGTGTCTTAATAAATAAATAATACATTTTCCTTCATAGAGTCCAATGAAAGCTGCTGAATAATGTTCCCTTGTTAACATATTGAATTCCACCCCCTCTATATAGAATGAACTCACTCAGCTTCATAGAGTGCAATGAAAGCTGCTGAATAATGTTCCCTTGTTAACATATTGAATTCCACACCCTCTATATAGAATGAACTCACTCAGCTTCATAGAGTCCAATGAAAGCTGCTGAATAATGTTCCCTTGTTAACATATTGAATTCCACACCGCCGCTTTGGAGTTTTCCCAGATACTTCACGACAAAACTGACTGGAAAAAACGTGACATTTCAAAATGAAAATACCTGCTGTACTCTCTCTCTCTCTCCCCCCTCGCTCTCTCAGAGACTCTGGGTGTGCTGGCCCGCACTATTGGGAAGGATGTGTTTTGCCCGCTGGCTGTCGAGTGTGTTCAGCTGGGACTGAACCTGAGCAACACAGTGGACGATCCAGACCTGAGGCGCTGCACGTAAGATAGTGTGTGTGCGCGTCTGTCTGTTCGCTGTGTGCGCGTCTGTCTGTTCGCTGTGTGCGCGTCTGTCTGTTCGCTGTGTGCGTGTCTGTGTCTGTTCTGTGCGTGTCTGTGTCTGTTCGCTGTGCGTGTGTCTCTTTCTGTATTCTCTGTATTTCTTGTCTGTTTTCTTTCCACTCTGTGTCAGTCTGTGTCGATATGAAGTGTCTCTCTCCTCTCTCTCTCAGGTACGGCCTCTTTGCCTCTCTCTCCACGGTCTCTCCTGCCTCCCTCGCTCCACACCTCCCCACCATCACCACGCTCATGCTGATGTCACTCAAGTCCACCGAAGGTGTCACGGTGAGTTCAGCAGGGTCAGGGCCAGTGAGTACCTTCCTCAGTATAATGTGTGTGTGTGTGTGTGTGTGTGTGTGTGTGTGTGTGTGTGAGATACTGGAAGTGTGTGTTTCTTCTGTTTTGTTTGTTGTGTGGCTCTTGTGATTTTATTACAGGTAGTTCAAAACGATATCTCTCTCTCTCTCTCTCTCTCTCTCTCTCTCTCTCTCTCTCTCTCTCTCTCTCTCTCTCTCTCTCTCTCTCTCTCTCTCTCTCTCTCTCTCTCTCGCAGGCTCACCTGAGTGAGGAGAGCCAGCCCTTCCTCTTGCTGGATGATGATGATGATGACGATGAGGATGGCTCAATCGAGGCGGAGGAGGAGGAGGAGACAGACACGGCCGGGTGGGTAGACACCCAGCTTCCCTCTGAAGGACTGTCGCACTTCACAGCAGGGCTATCAAACGCCGCTCCTGGAGCGGGCTGCTGTGCCTTCTGGCTTTCCTTCCACCCCAAGCTCTCAATTACTTAATTGGATAATATATACTTATACTTGGATATACTTAATTGGATAATATTTGATAAATCGGACCTCTCGCTCTCTCCCTCTCCCTCTCCCACCCTCTCCTCTATCCTCTCTGCCCGTCTCAAATTCAAAGTTGCTTTATTGACATGACAGCATTGGCGGTTTTGCCAAAGTAAACTAACTCTCTCTCTCTCTCTCTCTCTCTCTCTCTCTCTCTCTCTCTCTCTCTCTGCTCTCTTCTCTCTAGGTTCAGTGTTGAGAACGCCTATATCGATGAGAAGGAGGATGCCTGCGATGCTTTGGGAGAGATCGCCTTTCACTCTGGGTAAGGAGGAGAGGATCACACACAGAAACCCTGTCATTTCAACAGCATAGCAAGCACATGTGTGAAAAGAGTGGCCTTAAAGTGTCCTGTTGTTGCGTGGGATCTACACTTTTAAAAGGGTTGGGGGTCGGGGTTTTGGGGGGGGCGTTGGCATTGGGGGTTGGAGTTGGAGTTGAGGTTGGGGTTGGAGTTGGTGTTGGGGGTGGGGTTGAGGCTGGGGGTGGGGTGGGGGGGTTGGCGTTGGGGTTTGGGGTTGGGTAATGTATAGTTATAATGGATGTATATGATTGATGTTTTAGATGGTTTTTCTGCTGGTTGATTTTCTCCTGCTTGATTTTTTTAATAGAACCTCAACACACAAGGTGCAGTAGTTTTACCATACCTGCACTTTCAAGTGCCCCCTCAAGCACAGGTGTCGTGTTATTGCATTCAAAAACTTGTGCAATTTAACAAAAAAAAACTAAAAAATTCTTTCCCTCCTCCCTGCATCCCTCCATCCCTCTCTCCCCCCAGCTCTGGCTTCCTGCCCTACATTGAGTCCTGCTTCCAGGAGGTCTACAAGATGCTTGATGTGAGTTCAACTGCATGGCCTTGTATTGTTCAGGGGCTTGTTGAATTATTATAGACACGCTTTGAGTCTGTCTGTCTGTCTGTCCTGTTTTGTATCTCTGTATTCACTCTGCATGTCTCTGCCTGTCCATGGATGGGAATCAGACTCTTATTGTGGAGTAGTGGTTAGGGCTCTGGACTCTTGACCGGAGGGTCGTGGGTTCAATCGCAGGTGGGGGACACTGCTGCTGTACCCTTGAGCAAGGTACTTTACCTAGATTGCTCCAGTAAAAACCCAACTGTATAAATGGGTAATTCTATGTAAGAAAAATAATGTGATATCTTGTAACAATTGTAAGTCGCCCTGGATAAGGGCGTCTGCTAAGAAATAAATAAATAAATAAATAAATAAATATTGCACAGCAGTGTCACCCATTCTAGGTTTTACTACCAGCTTGATCAGCCCCAGTGTGTCTAGGTAACACGACACCCTCCACACGATGTATTAACCTCTTAGAAATCACAAAAGAAATGCAGATTGTACTCTATTATTGTAAAGATATACTGGAGCCCCCCCCTCCCTCAGCAGCCCACTTCCCTCTGGTTCTTTGGTGCCGACCTGATCTGTATGTCTGATTTGTGCTCCAGTTTCCCCATGAGAATGTGCGCAAAGCTGCCTACGATGCCATGGGCCAGTTCTGCAGAACTCTGCACAAGGTGTGGAAGGAGAACCCCACAGAACTCAACAGAGAAGGTACGACTCTCTCCTCCCTCTGTCTGACTCTCTCTCTCTCTCTCTCTCTCAGCCCTTCACAGGCTCCTCTCTGTGGTGTTCCCTGCCTCTGTATTGACTCGCTCTCGCTCTCTCTCTCTCTCTCTCTCTCTCAGCCCTTCAGCAGCTCCTCTCCATGGTGTTCCCTGCCTCTGTATTGACTCCTCTCTCTCTCTCTCAGCCCTTCAGCAGCTCCTCTCCATGGTGTTCCCTGCCTGTGTATTGACACTCACGCTCTCTCTCTCTCAGCCCTTCAGCAGCTCCTCTCCATGGTGTTCCATGCCTCTGTTTTGACTCTCGCTCACTCGCTCTCTCTCTCTGTCTCTCTCGCTCTCTCAGCCCTTCAGCAGCTCCTCTCCATGGTGTTCCCTGCCTCTGTATTGACGCTCGCTCGCTCACTCGATCTCTCTCTCTGTCTCTCTCGCTCTCTCAGCCCTTCAGCAGCTCCTCTCCATGGTGTTCCCTGCCTATCTCAAGGCAGTGAAGGAGGAGCGGGACAGGCAGGTGGTGATGTCGGTGCTGGAGACCATGAACGAGATGCTGAAGGACTGTGGGGCGGAGGCCATCCGGACACCCGGCCGGCTCGACCAGATCTGCAAGGCAATCCGAGACATCCTGCAGAAGAAGGTGAGAGAGGAGGAGGGAGAGTGTCAGAGAGAGGAGGAGTGTGTGTGAGAGAGCGGGGGGAGTGTGTGAGTGACTGTGACAGGCTAGCTGCAGGGATGACTTCAGGCCAGAAAGAAACAAACAGACAGAGACAGTACTGGGCTTGAAACTGAGACGCAATGGCTGCGATCAGTGCGTTTTAATAAACAAACAAAAGGTTTTAAACAGAAAACAGGACACGGCACTTACGCCAAAATAAATAGACAAACAAAACGGATTAACACTAAACCAAACAGTGGACGGACAGACAAACAAACACGGTGAGTAAAAGAAACTTAAATTTACTTTTTTCCTTAGTTTTAGTTTTTTAAATTCTCTCCTCTCCACACCCGTTCTCCACTCACCGAACACACAACCCCGAGTGAGTGAAACGTGCATCGATATATACAATTGTGCTGGGATTCAATTACCAATTAATTATTCACTTGAACCCCAGCATGTGAACTAAATCTGTGCAACCCCGTGCTCACATATTATTAACTACTTTAACCCTATCACGGTCCATTTATTCAGCGGCGTCTCCGGTAGCGTCAGGTCCAATTATTTTCACACGCAGCGCTGTTTAAAAGTATTTTTTTTCACAGTAAAACAGGTTTAAAAGGCACTGCATATCAACAGGACACTCAGTACTGCATCTCCAGCACCGCCCCACCCCTCGTTCGCTATATTTTTCAAATAACTCGTAATAGTAGTACATAGCGTTAAATCATCTCCTGATCACTCGTTTTATCACCAAACTCCTCAACAATGCGATCCAAGTCGTTATTTTATTACTGTAACATCTCAAAAAGCTCTGCAAATGTCTGTGATATTCTCTGAGCGCTGGATGCGGAAGCAGCTATCTTGTTTGTGTATGTCCGTCTTATCTATGTGGTGTCGGGTCTATCAGTATTCATGAGGTACGCCCCCTTATTTATTTTTTTCGGCTTCTCTCCGCTCCTATCAGTCTCACTCGGCCATTGAATGGTTTTCTCGGCTTTTTCCGGAGAAAAAACGACTAGAGACCTGTTTTTTGCGTCTTTTTGATGATGTCGGACCCCATAGGACCGCAAAGGGTTAAATGCACGTGAAGTGAAGTGCCTAAATACAATTATACATTTTAAACTCTCGTGCTCATTACCCGCATTATATCCTGTGTACCAACTACAGTACACCAACATTAACACTCGCAACATACAACATGAAACACAAGAATACACACGGGCCGGGCACAGTGACACACACAAAGAGAGAGACAGGTTGTATCTGTGTCTCTGAGTCCCGGACCCTGTGATACCTGCACTAGTTTTTGATCGCTCTCCTCCCTCTGTCTCCCAGGCGGCCTGTCAGGATGGAGAAGACTACGGTGAAGACGAGCAGCAGGTAAGAAAACGAAGGAGAGGAGGGGAGAGGGGAGGGACTCACTGGGTGGAGGGACACAGTACTGTACAGGGCTGCTGGGATGTGTGAACAGAAACCAAGTAAAGCTGGGTCCACACCTGAGCGATCAGTTGCGCAACTTAGTTGCTTGCTGGCAGTAAATATGTGGACGTCCCCTGCAACCAGTTGCTTGAAGAGTAGAGCAGTGCAACCTCCTGAGAGACTTCTGTAGACACAGGCGATCACGTGGCAATTCGCCAACTCTGATTGGTTCTTATAATGCTGACTGCACGGCTTGCATAGTAAGAAAAAAAACGTGTCCACTCGGTGTCAAAACCAAAAAAAACTACTTCACCTTGTAGATGGAATAAAAATGTAAAAAAAAAACCTGTCCCCTCAGTTATCTTTAAAAAAAAAAAAATTTTGTAGACGCGGGAACCTTGTGGCACAAGTAATTGCTCAGATGTGGACACAGCAACTGAGTTGCGCGATTTCGGGAGCAATTGGGTTGCGCAACTGATCGCTCGGGTGTGGACCCGGCTTAAGGCTTAGAACACATTTGATCAGGGTTTTTACTGGGCCTGTCTCAACACTGTGTGATATGTCCCCTCTCTCTCTCTCTCTCTCTCTCTCTCTCTCTCTCTCTCTCTCTCTCTCTCTCTGTCTTTCTCCACGCTGTTCTCCCCAGGCGGAGTTTGACTCGATGCTGCAGGAGTATGCCGGTGAGGGGATTCCTCTGCTGGCTCTGGCCGCGGGGCCCCAGGAGTTCGCTCCGTACTTCGCTGGCTTCCTGCCACTGCTGCTCGCCAAGGCTGTGAGTCCCAGAGTGTGTGTGTGTGTGTGTGTGTGTGTGTGTCTGTCTGTCCTGTGTGTGTCTGTGTGTGTCTTACTGTCTTATTATTGTTATTCTTCACACTCGCGCTCTCTCTCTTCTCTCTCTCCCCCTCCTCTCTCTCCCCCTCCTCTCTCCTCTCTCCCCCTCCTCTCTCCTCCCCCCCTCCCCTCTCTCTCTCTCTCACCCCTCTCCTCTCTCTCACCCCTCTCCTCTCTCTCTCACCCTCCTCTGTCTCCCACCCTCCTCTCTCTCCCCCTCCTCTCTCCCCCTCCTCTCTCTCTCTACCCTCCTCTCTCCCCCTCCTCTCTCTCCCCCCCCTCTCTCTCTCTCCCCCTCCTCTCTCTCTCTCTCTGCCCCTCCTCTCTCTCTCTCTCTACCCCTCCTCCCCCCTCTCTCTCTCTACCCCTCCTCTCTCTCTCCCCCCTCTCTCTCTCTCTCTCTCTCTCTCTCTCTCACCCTCCTCTCTCTCTCTCTCTTTCTCTCTCTCAAGTCCTCGCCCACGGTGGCGATCGCTCCTTCTCTATCGGGACCAAAGAGACGCTGCAGGCGCTGGGGGCGTGGCCGTGGGCACGGGGCGTGGCAGAGGCGGCGGCTGTGGTCTCCCTTGGCCAGCAAGCTCCTCCCCGTCCTGATGGGAGGAGTCAGAGGCGAGGGCGGCGAGGTGCGGTAACAGCGCGTGTTTGCAGTGGGGGCGTGGTGGAGGCATCCGGGAGAGGCACTCACACTGTATCCTTCAATCAGAGGGGGGGGAGGGGAGAGGGAGAGGGGAGGGATGAGAAGGAGAAGGGGAGATGTGAGCATAACGGGCGCAGTAACAGCGTGTTTGCAGTGGGGGCGCTAGTGAAGGCATCCGGAGAGGCACTCGCACTGTATCCTTCAACCAGAGGGGGGAGGGAGGGGAGAGGGGAGAGGGGAGAGGGGAGAGGGGAGGGGGGAGTGGAGAGTGGAGAGGGGAGAGGTAGAGTATAACGGGGCGCAGTAACAGCGTGTTCACAGTGGGGGCGCTAGACTCCTCCGGAGAGGCACTCTCAGTGTGTCTGTCAGGAATGTGTGTCAGTGTGTTAAGTTTGCATGTGGCTCCTCTGTTTGTTCCTCACTCTCGGATCCGGTCCAGTTGCTGTGTCAGTGTGTGACCCTTGACCCGTGACCCTCTCCTCGCGGCAGTGATTACCCAGCTCTCCTGGGCGTGTTCTCCAGCCTCGTCTCTCGAGAGACCAACAAGCGTGTGCTGGACAACGTGTGCGCTGCCCTGTCACGCATGACCGTCTGCAACCTGCCCTGTGTGCCTGTCGAACAGGTGGGAGAGGGAGAGGGAGAGGGAGAGGGAGAGGGAGAGGGGTGGGTTGGCACTGATGGCTCTTAATGTTGTGTGTTAACTCTCCTCCTTTCAGGTGTTCCCTGTGCTGCTGAGGCATCTCCCTCTCAAGGAGGACCTGGAAGAAAACACCACCGTCTACAACTGCCTGGCCTTCATGTACAGCAAGAAGCAACCGCTGGTGAGAGCGAGAGTCTGTGTGTGTGAGTCTGACTCTGTCTGTCCTGTGTGTGTCTGTCTACAGCAACAAGCAACCGCTGGTGAGTCTGTCTCTGTGTTTTAAGTCTACAGTGTGTCTGTCTGTCTCTGTTTGTTTACAGTGTGTTTTCAAATATGTGAAAGAACGTGATTTGAATGTATTGCTGCTCGGAGGAACACGATCGTCTGTGTTTTAATTATTATTGTTATTTCTTTATTTTTTATTTATTTATTTTTTTCCCCCCTCGCAGGTTATTCAGCACTTGAGACAAGTCCTCAACGTCTTCAGCGAGGTTCTGGGGACCGAGCAGATCAAACCAGGTGAAGCATAACCCCCTCCTGCTGCAAGATGACATTATTATTGTGCTTGGTGCTTTTAAATTGGGTACTTTATGTATCGTTTACCCCCACCCCAGAATATTTCACCTCTTCAGTACCCTATTGTTGGCTCCAGTGGTTAAAATAAGGGGGTCTAGTTTGATACCAGGAGGTTCAAATCCTGGCTCGGCCACCGACTCCCTGTGTGTGTGCGGTGGGGGGACGACACTGAGCAAGTCACTTCACCTCCTTGTGCTCCGTCCTTCGGATGAGACGTAAAACAAACTAGCTCCTATTGGAAGTGACTCTGCAGCAGCAGTTGTTGATGATGCAGAGTTCACCCCCCTAGTTTCTAAGTCGCTTTGGATAAATAATAAATATTATTGTGTGTGTTCTCTCCTTTTGCTAATTATTCCAGCAGAAATCAATGGTGACTTATTCATTTTTATTACATTTTTTTCAGATACCCAGAATACCTTGGTGATGGTTCTCCAAGACATCGCCCAGCGCTACCCACAGGAGTTCCAGAGCATTGTGATGTCACTCCCTGCAGAGCGGGCCGCCACCCTCGCTGAAGCTTTGAGTGGCGACGCCTAGTGGTGAGAGCTTCACACTGCAACCCGCCCCCCCCAGTCATTGTAACTACAGCTCTGGCCAAAGGTTTCGCATCCCACTCTGAAAGCTGAAAGCTGTTGAATAATGTTCCCTTGTTAACATATTGAATTCCACATCCTCTATATAGAATGAACTCCCTCAGCTTCATAGAGTCCAATGAAAGCTGCTGAATAATGTTCCCTTGTTAACATATTGAATTCCACACCCTCTATATAGAATGAACTCACTCAGCTTCATAGAGTCCAATGAAAGCTGCTGAATAATGTTCCCTTGTTAACATATTGAATTCCACACCCTCTATATAGAATGAACTCCTCAGCTTCATAGAGTCCAATGAAAGCTGCTGAATAATGTTCCCTTGTTAACATATTGAATTCAACACCCTCTATATAGAATGAACTCACTCAGCTTCATAGAGTCCAATGAAAGCTGCTGAATAATGTTCCCTTGTTAACATATTGAATTCCACCCCCTCTATATAGAATGAACTCCCTCAGCTTCATAGAGTCCAATGAAAGCTGCTGAATAAAAGAAACGTATCACTATTATAACACATTTATTTAAAAAAAAAAAAAAAAAGGTATATAAATGATGGACATTGACAATGTTTTTGGTTTCTTTTCATCCTTGCCCATGACACGCTTGAGTGACTGTGACTGAAGCAGATGCGCTTAATCACCTAATTAGTGAGACAGTTGATTGGACACTGGATAGGGAGCGATTTCAGCTGCTCAATTGCAAGCTTGAATAAAAGCAAAAAAAACCAAAAAAACATGCCACATCTGTCGAGAGAGCAGCGCCTTCGTGCGATCGGGATGTTGGAGGCTGGACTAGGGCAGCGTGCTGTGGCTCGCCGTCTTGGGTGCTCACAGCCAGCGATTTCAAACCTGGCGAGACGGTATAACCAGACACACACTGTCAGTGACAGCGCCACCAACCGGGAGACCAAGAGTCACAACACCTGCCCGAGATCCACAGATCATTCAGCAGCACCTTCGTGACGTCGATTGCTAATCAGCACAATAAAAAGTCACTGCACCTGCTCTAAAACCGAGTGTGTCATTTTTCAATCACATCTAGTGAATTTTATCCAAATATAAGTGATATGTTTCTTTTGATGCTCAAATATAAGTGATACGTTTCTTTTGATGCTCAGTATATATTTTTTGTGTTTTGAAATTATTTTTCAGCCACACATAAGATCCACCCAGAGGAGAGCAGACTGACAACTGATAGGACTTCTAGAGACTTTTCCCACCACAATACCTCTTCAAAGCACTCTTGATTGGCCAGGGTGCCAGTAGGAAAGAACATTATGCATATTTTATATATTCAGATGGGCGGGGTCATACCATTGAAACCGATGGAAAGCCACGCCTTTTCTCTGCTCACTTGAGTGAGCCAATAAAAAACAACCGCATAAACACGCCCAGAATGCTTTTTTTAAAATATTGATTTATTTATTTTTATTTGTTAGTTATCCATTTTTTTTTTTTTTTGTTTGCTGTTTTTTTGTAATTTTAAAAATATTAACTGATAGCATTATACTGAAGTGCTAACAGGGATTGAATATAACTAGAATTTTTTAGGTTCTTTTTTCACTCCTGAACAGTACTACAAGTCCCATCATCCCTTGCTGGTACTGCTGGTGCAGAGGCATGCTGGGAACTGTAGTTCTTTAATCCGGTGAGGTTAAGGTGGCTGCAATACACTCCTAACAGCCTCCAGCTGTGCTGGTGGAGCAGAGAAAGAGAAAGGGAGGCCCTTACACTCTCTGAACAGCCTCCCTCTTCTCTGTGTTGGTGGATGAAGTACACAACAGTATTCAGTGATGTGTCTTTGCAAATGTTAAACCAAATAGATTTATTAATAATATGAAGGAAGAGGAACTGTATTACATACAGCAATTTATTATTATTATTTATTTCTTAGCAGGCGCCCCTTATCCAGGGCGATTACAATTGTTACAAGATATCACATTATTTTTTACATACAATTCCCCATTTATACAGTTGGGTTTTAATGGAGCAATCTAGGTAAAGTACCTTGCTCAAGGGTACAGCAGCAGTGTCCCCCCACCTGGGATTGAACCCACGACCCTCCGGTCAAGAGTCCAGAGCCCTAACCACTACTCCACACTGCTGCTCCAATTTGCATACAATATTGTCAAAGCACATATTAGTGAGAAAGCAGTCTTGCACCATAAGAGACGGAAAGGGGGGGCGACTGGACAGATTTATATCCAGATCTTCTTTTTAAACGTCGTGTTTTTCTTCAGTTTTCTGCCACTTTGGGCGTGTCTCTGTGTCGACAGCAAAAACCACCTCCACTGCAGGCTCTGTGAAAACTGGAACTCTGTCTGGGGAGAGAAGAGAGGAAGAGAGTGGAGGCGGGTGAGGAAAGGGAAAGAGAAGGGGCAATATGGGTAAGGAGGGGTGTAGGGAGGGGGAGAGGGGGCATTGTTCGACAGGACTGTACTCTGCAGACTCGGGCCTGATTCACAGAATAATAAAGCAGTGAGTTCACACCACGGCTTCTCTGACTAACAGCTGCATATTTCAAGTTAGCCGTAACATTTGAGAAGCAACTTGAATTGCAACTGGTTTAAGAGCTGAAAACAAGTACAAAGGTCTAATTAAGCAAATTATCAGTTCAATTAAGGGTTGAGAAGCCCTGTGTTGGACCGAGTCACTCGCCAGTGCAGGGAGCGCAAATTCCAGTCGGCCAAATGCTTTGACAATAAATGTGTCTCCCTCCTTCTAATTTTCTGTCGTCTTGTGCCTTCTATCTTTTCTCTCCCATCCTCTCACCTCTTTCTCCCACCTCCCTCTCTCCATTGCTTTGTAAAATTTCACACACATTGTCTAATAAACTGCTCTCCCAGATTAATCAAACCTCAATGTTGTATTGTTGATATAAATAGAGCATTCGTTCAGCTCTGAACTGAGACACACATGCACACTGAACTAAGGCACGCACACACACACTGATGACAGACACACACTGAACTGAGACACACACTCTGAACTGAGACGCACACTGACACTGAGATGCGCGCACACACACACTGATGACACAGACACACTGAACTGAGATGCGCACACACACACTGATGACACAGACACACTAAACGGAGACACTGAACTGAGACACACACTGATGATAGACACACACTGAACTGAGACGCACACGCACACTGAACTGAGATGCGCACACACACTGATGACAGACACACTGAACTGAGACACACTGAACTGAGATGCGCACACACACACACTAAACTGAGACACTGAACTGAGACACACTGATGATACAGACACACTGAACTGAGATGCGCACACACACACTGATGATACACACTGAACTGAGACACACTGAACTGAGATGCGCACACACTGATGACAGACACACTAAACTGAGACACATGCACACTGATGATAGACACACACTAACTGAGACACTGAACTGAGACACGCACACTGATGATAGACACTAACTGAGACACGCACACTAAACTGAGACGCGCGTGCGCGCACACTGATGACAGACACACACTAAACTGAGGCACGCACATACACACTGATGACACACACACTGAACTGAGACACACGCACTGAACAGACACACTGAACTGAGATACACGCACTGAACAGAGACACACACTGAACACAGCCACTGAACTGAGATACATGCACTGAACAGACACACTGAACTGATATACATGCACTGAACAGAGACACACACTGAACACAGCCACTGAACTGAGATACATGCACTGAACAGACACACTGAACTGAGATACATGCACTGAACAGACACACTGAACTGAGATACATGCACTGAACAGACACACTGAACTGATATACATGCACTGAACAGACACACTGAACTGAGATACATGCACTGAACAGACACACACACTGAACACAGACACACACTGAACACAGACACTGAACTGAGGCTCACACACTGAACAGACACAGATCCACACTGCATTGATACAGATACACACTGAACAGACGCAGATCCACACTGAACTGACACACACACTGAACTGAGACAGAGACACACAGTCTCACCTGGCTTCTCTTCCTGCTTCTCTCCTTCGCTCTTGATCCAGGGGTGCACCTCCATCATAGTCTTGCAGTACCGGCGGTCGCTGTGGGTCTCCGTTCCATACAGGATCTCCTGGGTCTGCCCTCCCGGTCCGGGCCTCTGCGCTGTGACCCGCACCTCCAGAACCAGAGCCTCCCTCTCCCGGACCTTCCCCGAGGCGGTGCGGCGCCGGGTTCGCTTGCTGTCGGCCCAGACCACCCTCTCCCTCACGCTGGCCAGATCCACGCCCAGATCGGTTAGCGTCAGATCCAGAAAAGGGAATGCCAGGTCCGGGCACAGCAGCTCCAGGGGCAACGGCACACACAGGGGCACCGGCACGCACAGCTCGGAGCGCTGCATGCTGGGGAGAGGGGAGTTAGGGTCATTTATTTCAGTATCTGTTCTGAGCAATGTTGTCCCCCCTTGTTTATGCTTTTGTGTCTGTCTGTCCGTCCGTCCGTCCTCGGCTAACGCAGCAGTCTTTCAGCTCAGGAGAAGGGGCCATGCTTTCTTTTTTACAGCATTCAATAGACGCGCAGTCCGTGTGAATTATCCTCAAGTTCTCTTTGCTATACAGCTGCGGCCACAAGTTTCGCATCCCCTCACTATATATAATTAACTAATTCAGCTTCGAAAAGCTGCTGAATAATGTTCCTTGTTAACATATTGAATTCCACCCCTCTATATAGAATGAACTCCCTCAGCTTCATAGAGTCCAATGAAAGCTGCTGAATAATGTTCCCTTGTTAACATATTGAATTCACACCCTCTATATAGAATGAACTCACTCAGCTTCATAGAGTCCAATGAAAGCTGCTGAATAATGTTCCCTTGTTAACATATTGAATTCCACCCCTCTATATAGAATGAACTCACTCAGCTTCATAGAGTCCAATGAAAGCTGCTGAATAATGTTCCCTTGTTAACATATTGAATTCCACCCCTCTATATAGAATGAACTCCCTCAGCTTCATAGAGTCCAATGAAAGCTGCTGAATAATGTTCCTTGTTAACATATTGAATTCACACCCTCTATATAGAATGAACTCCCTCAGCTTCATAGAGTCCAATGAAAGCTGCTGAATAATGTTCCCTTGTTAACATTGAATTCCACACCCTCTATATAGAATGAACTCCCTCAGCTTCATAGAGTCCAATGAAAGCTGCTGAATAATGTTCCCTTGTTAACATATTGAATTCCACCCCCTCTATATAGAATGAACTCCCTCAGCTTCATAGAGTCCAATGAAAGCTGCTGAATAATGTTCCCTTGTTAACATATTGAATTACACCCCCTCTATATAGAATGAACTCACTCAGCTTCATAGAGTCCAATGAAAGCTGCTGAATAATGTTCCCTTGTTAACATATTGAATTCCACACCCAGCGCTTTGGAGTTTTCCCCAGATACTTAACGACAAAACTGACATGAAAAACGCGACATTTCGAAATCTAACATGAAATACTTACTGTACTGCGATTATGGCTTCCGGTAGACTTTTTTTGCGATATCATTTTGTAGTTTTTATTTGATTGCATGATGTTAAATAAAAGATCTAAATTGTGTTCATATAGTTTTTTGTTTGTTTTTTTTTTAAATAAAAAAATCACTTACCTTGTCTCTGTCTGTCTGTCTGTCTGTGCCTCTTGTGAGCTGGTCCTGCAGTAGCTATCCTCAGACTCACAAACTTTCTATAAATCTGCACCCCCGAATATAAATTCACTGCTACCTTTCCGTCTGTCTGTCTGTCAGACCGTGCTGTAGAC
This sequence comes from Huso huso, assembly GCA_036884735.1. Classification (NCBI taxonomy): domain Eukaryota; kingdom Metazoa; phylum Chordata; class Actinopteri; order Acipenseriformes; family Acipenseridae; genus Huso; species Huso huso. The sequence goes on along the minus strand of CM072709.1, from coordinate 7,517,417 downwards.
TGAAGCCCCGTCTGTCTGTCTGTCTGTCTGTCTGCAGGTTTAGCCAGCACGCTAGCCGGAACCTTTCCGTGACTCCGTTTCTTCTCTGGTTTGAGAATTTGTTTTAAAGTTTAAACGAACAGATACACACAAAGACTTTTGACTGTAGCTGCTTCTCCTTTGAAACGGTTTGACGTGAAGTCTTGCCTCTATTTCAACAAGCTGAAATAGCGGTCTCTCTTTCTTGCTCTTTCTCTCTCTCCTGCGCTCCCTCTGAGATTTAAAGCCGCGGTCACGATTTGAAGAATTTCTCAACTTGCTTCCATTCTCATAAATCTGTCACTGTTTGATAAACGGCGCCCCTTTCCCCTCGATGACAGAGAGGCTCGGGTCACGCACAGGGCAAACGTAGCGCCAGAAAACACGGACTCGACATTTTTTTGTCGCATATTTTCACGGCTCTGTCACTCGCTCCCAAACACAGAGCGCAGATTTAAAATCCCTGCGCAGACAGACAGCGAGCGAATCACAAGAGACCGCGTTCAAATGCAAGACTGCGATTGGTTATTGTGCTTTAACAAACAGGCAGGAGAAGAAACAGACACTTCCCATCTCTCACTCACACTGACACACACACACTGATACACACACACTGATACACATACACTGACACACACACACACACTGACACACACACACACTGACACACACACACACTGATACACACACACACACACTGACACACACACACACTGATACACACACACACTGACACACACACTGATACACACACACACACACTGACACAAACACACACACACTGACACACACACACACTGACACACACACACAGTGACATACACACACACTGATACACACACACTGATACACACACACACAGTGACATACACACACACTGATACTCACACACACACTGACACAAACACACACACACTGATACACACTGACACACACACACACACACACTGACACACACTGATACACACACACACACACTGACACAAACACACACACACTGACACACACACACACACTGATACACACACACACACTGACACACACACACTGATGACACACACACACACACTGATACACACACACACACACTGATACACACACACACACAGTGACACACACACTGATACACACACAGAGTAAAACACACACTGATACACACACTGATACACACACAATGACACACACACTGATACACACACAGAGTAAAACACACACTGATACACACACAATGACACACACACTGATACACACACACACAGAGTGACACACACACACAGTAAAACACACAGTGATGCACACATAGTGACGTACACACTGATAAACACACACACACAGTGACACACAAATAGTGTCTTCAATTGAAGACATTGTAAAAGACACATCGAATTTCTACACGAATCAAGAAAGACTTCTAGTGGAAACAGGGTGTTCAAAATGCATTTCATGTCTGAGCACCCTGTCGTCCGTCCGTCTCTCTCTCTCTCTCTCTCTCTCTCTCTCCTCCTTCTCTCCCTCTCTCTCGTGTAATGTGGGCGCCCCCACGCAGCGAGCTGTGAAGTTCCTGTCCCGTGACTCAGTGAGCTGCGAACTCGTCAACACAGATTCAGATCCATCAGCGCTTTCACATCACAAAATAACCAGCGCCGCAAAAACAACACTTAAAACAGAGAGGAGAGGGGAGAGAGGGGAGAGGGGAGAGGGGAGGGGAGAGGAGAGGGGAGAGGGGAGGAGGGGAGAGAGAGAGGGGATGGAGAGAGGGGAGAGAGGAGAGGGGAGAGAGAGAGAGAGGAGGGAGGGGGAGAGAGGAGAGAGAGGGATGGAGAGAGGGGAGAGAGAGGGATAGAGGAGAGGGGAGAGAGGGGGGGAGAGAGGAGAGGGGAGAGGAGAGAGGAGAGGAGAGGGGAGAGAGAGAGGAGAGAGAGAGGAGAGGGGAGAGAGAGAGAGGGAGAGAGAGAGAGAGGGATGGAGAGAGAGGGGAGAGAGAGAGGAGAGAGAGAGGGATAGAGGGGGAGAGGGGGAGAGAGGAGAGATAGAGGAGAGGGGGAGAGAGGGGAGAGAGGGGATAGAGGAGAGGGGGAGAGAGAGAGGAGAGAGATAGAGGAGAGGGGGGAGAGAGAGGGGAGAGAGAGAGGGGATAGAGGAGAGGGGGGAGAGAGAGGGGGGGTTAGAGTTTATATATATTTATATATATATATATATATATATATATATATATATATATATATATACACACACACATACACAGTACTGTGCAAAAGTTTTAGGCAGGTGTGAAAAAATGCTGTAAAGTAAGAATGCTTTCAAAAATAGACATGTTAATAGATTATATTTATCAATTAACTAAATGCAAAGTGAGTGAACAGAAGAAAAATCTAAATCAAATCAATATTTGGTGAGACCACCCTTGCCTTCAAAACAGCATCAATTCTTCTAGGTACACTTGCACACAGTTTTGAAGGAACTCGGCAGGTAGGTTGGCCCAAACATCTTGGAGAACTAACCACAGTTCTTCTGTGGATTTAGGCAGCCTCAGTTGCTTCTCTCTCTTCATGTAATCCCAGACAGACTCGATGATGTTGAGATCAGGGCTCTGTGGTGGCCATACCATCACTTCAGGACTCCTTGTTCTTCTTTACGCTGAAGATAGTTCTTAATGACTTTCGCTGTATGTTTGGGGTCGTTGTCATGCTGCAGAATAAATTTGGGGCCAATCAGATGCCTCCCTGATGGTATTGCATGATGGATAAGTATCTGCCTGTACTTCTCAGCATTGAGGAGACCATTAATTCTGACCAAATCCCCAACTCCATTTGCAGAAATGCAGCCCCAAACTTGCAAGGAACCTCCACCATGCTTCACTGTTGCCTGCAGACACTCATTCGTGTACCGCTCTCCAACCCTTGGCTAACAAACTGGCTTCTGCTACAGCCAAATATTTCAAATTTTGACTCATCAGTCCAGAGCACCTGCTGCCATTTTTCTGCACCCCAGTTCCTGTGTTTTCGTGCATAGTTGAGTCGCTTGGCCTTGTTTCCACCCGGAGGTATGGCTTTTGGCATAAGTCTTCCATGAAGGCCACTTCTGACCAGACTTCTCCGGACAGTAGATGGGTGTACCAGGGTCCCACTGTTTTCTGCCAATTCTGAGCTGATGGCACTGCTGGACATCTTCCGATTGCGAAGGAAGTAAGCATGATGTGTCTTTCATCTGCTGCAGTAAGTTTCCTTGGCCGACCACTGCGTCTCACGGTCCTCAACGTTGCCCGTTTCTTTGTGCTTCTTCAAAAGAGCTTGGACAGCACATCTGGAAACCCCTGTCTGCCTTGAAATTTCTGCCTGGGAGAGACCTTGCTGATGCAGTATAACTACCTTGTGTCTTGTTGCTGTGCTCAGTCTTGCCATGGTGTATGACTTTTGACAGTAAACTGTCTTCAGCAACCTCACCTTGTTAGCTGAGTTTGGCTGTTCCTCACCCAGTTTTATTCCTCCTACACAGCTGTTTCTGTTTCAGTTAATGATTGTGTTTCAACCTACATATTGAATTGATGATCATTAGCACCTGTTTGGTATAATTGTTTAATCATACACCTGACTATATGCCTACAAAATCCCTGACTTTGTGCAAGTGTACCTAGAAGAATTGATGCTGTTTTGAAGGCAAAGGGTGGTCACACCAAATATGGATTTGATGTAGATTTGTCTTCTGTTCACTCACTTTGCATTTAGCTAATTGATAAATATAATCTATTAACATGTCTATTTTTGAAAGCATTCTTACTCTACAGCATTTTTTCACACCTGCCTAAAACTTTTGCACAGTACTGTATATATATAGCTTAATACAGTTATTGACGAATTTATAAAATAAAAGGAAGGATAATAACGAAAATCAAATGTATCTATATATATTTTTTTTAAACAGCTATAATATTCGTTATAATATTATATACTGTCTGCAAGGGGTTAAAACTACTGGGGGGGGGCGGGAGGAAAAGGCGACGCGCCCCCTCTAGCGGCCGCAACTCGACACGGCAGGTAATCGGATCACGTGATTTCTCGGAAAAGGAGCGACTGGCCTTTACACTGGAGACGCGGAGAGACGGACAGACAGAGAGACAGAGAGAGACAGAGGGAAAGAAAGAGAGACAGAGAGACAGAGAGACAGAGACAGACAGAGAGAGAAATCACTTTATTTTGAAGGAAAGCAAGCCCTGCTTTTGTTGAGGTGTAGCGTACTAAAAATTACAGACAGCGTGAATTCATTTCTGCAAAAGTTTGTGAACATTTTACAATTTTTTTGTTATGTCTTGCGGTTGGCATGTAGTGATTTATTATTTATTTTAAAGAAACCGTTCTGGATATTGTGTTATTATTATTATTATTATTATTTTGTAGGGAGTGTCATATGAAAATGCTTTTGTAAAACAAAGACCGGATAGATAAATATCTACCATTTCATACTTCAGCTGCGCTTCGATAGTTAAAGGTAAGTTGAATATATATATATATAATGCATGTAGACCTGTAATATGCTGTAAACAATAACGATAACTAATGGTATTTATGTGTGCGTTAAGATTTCTTAAGCGTATTGAATTCGTATTTGTTATGTTTTTATTTATGTGTCTGTCTACAGCTGTGGTCAAAGGTTTTTGCGTCACCCAGAATTTTGGGATTGAAACGATATGAACATAATTTAGATATTTTATTCAACGTCGTGTAGTCCAAAGAAACTACAACATATGTATTTAAGCGTGGAATTCAATATGTTAACAAGGGAACATTATTCAGCAGCTTTCATTGGACTCTATGAAGCTGAGGGAGTTCATTCTATATAGAGGGTGTGTAATTCAATATGTTAACAAGGGAACATTATTCAGCAGCTTTCATTGGACTCTATGAAGCTGAGGGAGTTCATTCTATATAGAGAGTGTGGAATTCAATATGTTAACAAGGGAACATTATTCAGCAGCTTTCATTGGACTCTATGAAGCTGAGGGAGTTCATTCTATATAGAGGGTGTGGAATTCAATATGTTAACAAGGGAACATTATTCAGCAGCTTTCATTGGACTCTATGAAGCTGAGGGAGTTCATTCTATATAGAGGTGTGGAATTCAATATGTTAACAAGGGAACATTATTCAGCAGCTTTCATTGGACTCTATGAAGCTGAGGTGTTCATTCTATATAGAGGGTGTGTAATTCAATATGTTAACAAGGGAACATTATTCAGCAGCTTTCATTGGACTCTATGAAGCTGAGGGAGTTCATTCTATATAGAGGGTGTGGAATTCAATATGTTAACAAGGGAACATTATTCAGCAGCTTTCATTGGACTCTATGAAGCTGAGGGAGTTCATTCTATATAGAGGGTGTGTAATTCAATATGTTAACAAGGGAACATTATTCAGCAGCTTTCATTGGACTCTATGAAGCTGAGTGAGTTCATTCTATATAGAGGGTGTGGAATTCAATATGTTAACAAGGGAACATTATTCAGCAGCTTTCATTGGACTCTATGAAGCTGAGGGAGTTCATTCTATATAGAGGGTGTGTAATTCAATATGTTAACAAGGGAACATTATTCAACAGCTTTCACTGGACTCTATGAAGCTGAGGGAGTTCATTCTATATAGAGGGTGTGGAATTCAATATGTTAACAAGGGAACATTATTCAGCAGCTTTCATTGGACTCTATGAAGCTGAGGGAGTTCATTCTATATAGAGGTGTGTAATTCAATATGTTAACAAGGAACATTATTCAACAGCTTTCACTGGACTCTATGAAGCTGAGGGAGTTCATTCTATATAGAGGGTGTGGAATTCAATATGTTAACAAGGGAACATTATTCAGCAGCTTTCATTGGACTATGGAGCTGAGGAGTTCATTCTATATAGAGGGTGTGGAATTCAATATGTTAACAAGGGAACATTATTCAGCAGCTTTCATTGGACTCTATGGAGCTGAGGGAGTTCATTCTATATAGAGGGTGTGGAATTCAATATGTTAACAAGGGAACATTATTCAGCAGCTTTCATTGGACTCTATGAAGCTGAGGGAGTTCATTCTATAGAGGGGTGGAATTCAATATGTTAACAAGGAACATTATTCAGCAGCTTTCATTGGACTCTATGAAGCTGAGGGAGTTCATTCTATATAGAGGGTGTGGAATTCAATATGTTAACAAGGAACATTATTCAGCAGCTTTCATTGGACTCTATGAAGCTGAGGGAGTTCATTCTATATAGAGGTGTGGAATTCAATATGTTAACAAGGGAACATTATTCAGCAGCTTTCACTGGACTCTATGAAGCTGAGGGAGTTCATTCTATATAGAGGGGTGGAATTCAGTATGTTAACAAGGAACATTATTCAGCAGCTTTCATTGGACTCTATGAAGCTGAGGAGTTCATTCTATATAGAGGGTGTGTAATTCAATATGTTAACAAGGGAACATTATTCAACAGCTTTCACTGGACTCTATGAAGCTGAGGGAGTTCATTCTATATAGAGGTGTGGAATTCAATATGTTAACAAGGAACATTATTCAGCAGCTTTCATTGGACTCTATGAAGCTGAGGGAGTTCATTCTATATAGAGGGTGTGTAATTCAATATGTTAACAAGGGAACATTATTCAACAGCTTTCACTGGACTCTATGAAGCTGAGGGAGTTCATTCTATATAGAGGTGTGGAATTCAATATGTTAACAAGGGAACATTATTCAGCAGCTTTCATTGGACTCTATGAAGCTGAGGGAGTTCATTCTATATAGAGGTGTGGAATTCAATATGTTAACAAGGGAACATTATTCAGCAGCTTTCATTGGACTCTATGGAGCTGAGGGAGTTCATTCTATATAGAGGGTGTGGAATTCAATATGTTAACAAGGGAACATTATTCAGCAGCTTTCATTGGACTCTATGAAGTTGAGGAGTTCATTCTATATAGAGGGGTGGAATTCAATATGTTAACAAGGGAACATTATTCAGCAGCTTTCATTGGACTCTATGAAGCTGAGTGAGTTCATTCTATATAGAGGTGTGTAATTCAATATGTTAACAAGGGAACATTATTCAGCAGCTTTCATTGGACTCTATGAAGCTGAGGGGAGTTCATTCTATATAGAGGGTGTGTAATTCAATATGTTAACAAGGGAACATTATTCAGCAGCTTTCATTGGACTCTATGAAGCTGAGTGAGTTCATTCTATATAGAGGGGTGGAATTCAATATGTTAACAAAGGAACATTATTCAGCAGCTTTCATTGGACTCTATGAAGCTGAGGGAGTTCATTCTATAGAGGTGTGTAATTCAGTATGTTAACAAGGGAACATTATTCAGCAGCTTTCATTGGACTCTATGAAGCTGAGGGAGTTCATTCTATATAGAGGGTGTGTAATTCAATATGTTAACAAGGGAACATTATTCAGCAGCTTTCATTGGACTCTATGAAGCTGGGGGAGTTCATTCTATATAGAGGTGTGTAATTCAATATGTTAACAAGGGAACATTATTCAGCAGCTTTCATTGGACTCTATGAAGCTGAGGGAGTTCATTCTATATAGAGGGTGTGTAATTCAATATGCTAACAAGGAACATTATTCAGCAGCTTTCATTGGACTCTATGAAGCTGAGGGAGTTCATTCTATATAGAGGGTGTGTAATTCAGTATGTTAACAAGGAACATTATTCAGCAGCTTTCATTGGACTCTATGAAGCTGAGGGGAGTTCATTCTATATAGAGGGTGTGGAATTCAATATGTTAACAAGGGAACATTATTCAGCAGCTTTCATTGGACTCTATGAAGCTGAGGGGAGTTCATTCTATATAGAGGGGTGTAATTCAATATGTTAACAAGGAACATTATTCAGCAGCTTTCATTGGACCCTATGAAGCTGAGGGAGTTCATTCTATATAGAGGGTGTGGAATTCAATATGTTAACAAGGGAACATTATTCAGCAGCTTTCATTGGACCCTATGGAGCTGAGTGATTTCATTCTATATAGAGGGTGTGTAATTCAATATGTTAACAAGGGAACATTATTCAGCAGCTTTCATTGGACTCTATGAAGCTGAGTGAGTTCATTCTATATAGAGGGTGTGGAATTCAATATGTTAACAAGGGAACATTATTCAGCAGCTTTCATTGGACTCTATGAAGCTGAGGGAGTTCATTCTATATAGAGGGGGTGTAATTCAATATGTTAACAAGGGAACATTATTCAGCAGCTTTCATTGGACCCTATGAAGCTGAGGGAGTTCATTCTATATAGAGGGTGTGGAATTCAATATGTTAACAAGGGAACATTATTCAGCAGCTTTCATTGGACCCTATGGAGCTGAGTGATTTCATTCTATATAGAGGGTGTGTAATTCAATATGTTAACAAGGGAACATTATTCAGCAGCTTTCATTGGACCCTATGAAGCTGAGGGAGTTCATTCTATATGGGTGGGGGGTATCTATCTATCGATCTATTGATCTTTAACTGTCACCGACAGCGTTGCCTCTCACCTACGTCACTCCGAATGTCAAAAACAGGAAATGGTCATGTTCACTCATGTTCAGCGACTGTTTAGCCTTTATTAAACCATATGAAGGCAAATTAACGTGAGACCGACTCACAGCTCCGGCCACGAGTTCTGCATCCCTCTATCAGTTTGTCTATCTATAGAATGAACTCCCTCAGCTTCATAGAGTCCAATGAAAGCTGCTGAATAATGTTCCCTTGTTAACATATTGAATTCCACCCCCTCTATATAGAATGAACTCCCTCAGCTTCATAGAGTCCAATGAAAGCTGCTGAATAATGTTCCCTTGTTAACATATTGAATTCCACACCCTCTATATAGAATGAACTCCTCAGCTTCATAGAGTCCAATGAAAGCTGCTGAATAATGTTCCCTTGTTAACATATTGAATTCCACCCCCTCTATATAGAATGAACTCCCTCAGCTTCATAGAGTCCAATGAAAGCTGCTGAATAATGTTCCCTTGTTAACATATTGAATTACACACCCTCTATATAGAATGAACTCCCAGCTTCATAGAGTCCAATGAAAGCTGCTGAATAATGTTCCTTGTTAACATATTGAATTACACACCCTATATAGAATGAACTCCCTCAGCTTCATAGAGTCCAATGAAAGCTGCTGAATAATGTTCCCTTGTTAACATATTGAATTCCACACCCTCTATATAGAATGAACTCCCTCAGCTTCATAGAGTCCAATGAAAGCTGCTGAATAATGTTCCTTGTTAACATATTGAATTCCACACCCTATATAGAATGAAACCCTCAGCTTCATAGAGTCCAATGAAAGCTGCTGAATAATGTTCCCTTGTTAACATATTGAATTCCACACCCTCTATATAGAATGAACTCCCTCAGCTTCATAGAGTCCAATGAAAGCTGCTGAATAATGTTCCCTTGTTATCATATTGAATTACACACCCTCTATATAGAATGAACTCTCAGGAAAAATGAAATCTAACATGAAATCCTTACTGGAGTGCTATTATGGCTTCCGGTAGACTTTGTTTTTTTTTGTTTTTTGCAATATCATTTTGTAGTTTCTTTGGTTACATGATCTTGAATAAAATATCTAAATTATGTTAATTATGTTCAAATCCTAAAATTCTAGGTGATGCAAAACTTTTGGCCACTAATAACTTTTGGTCACTGATAGTGTGTGACGTTATTTCTTTCTTTCTTTCTTTCTTTCTTTCTCTCTCTCTCTTTCTCTTTCTCTCTCTCTCGCTCCATCTCTCTCTCGTGGTTATTCACAGCTCTCTCAGGTCACGCGTGTGTTGCCATGGCGATGGGGCGGGCCCGTTCCTCTCGCAAGCTGAAGCAGTGGATTGTGGATCAGGTGATGAGCGAGCAGTACCCCGGGCTGGTCTGGGACGACCCAAACAGAACCATGTTCAGAATCCCGTGGAAACATGCGGGAAAACAGGACTTCAGATCCGACGAGGACGCGGCCATATTCAAGGTGCCTTCATCAGTGTTACTGAAACTAAACTGAGTCAAGCAGACCAGCGTTTGGGCTCTAGTGCCTTCATCAGCGTTATTGAAACTAAACTGAGTCAAGCAGACCAGCGTTTAGGCTCTAGTGCCTTCATCAGCGTTATTGAAACTAAACTGAGTCAAGCAGACCAGCGTTTGGGCTCTAGTGCCTTCATCAGCGTTATTGAAACTAAACTGAGTCAAGCAGACCAGCGTTTGGTCTCTATTGCCTTCAACAGTGTTGCTGAAACTAAAATATGTGACGGTTAGGAGCTGCGTGGAGTGAATGATCACTGATAATGTGTGACGGTTTAGATATTAGTTGATGATGTCAATGATAATGTGTGACAGTTGATATCTTTGTTGATGATGTCACTGATAATGTGTGACGGTTTAGATATTAGTTGATGATGTCAATGATAATGTGTGACAGTTGATATCTTTGTTGATGATGTCACTGATAATGTGTGACGGTTTAGATATTAGTTGATGATGTCAATGATAATGTGTGACAGTTGATATCTTTGTTGATGATGTCACTGATAATGTGTGACGGTTGATATCTTTGTTGATGATGTCACTGATAACGTGTGATGGTTGGGAGCTGTGTATTTCAATGGGGTTGAGATCTGTGTGCTAAGTCGTGTTTAACCCCTCGTTGGCAGGCCTGGGCGGTCTTCAAGGGGAAGCTGAGGGCAGGGGATAAGGAAGACCCGCCCACCTGGAAGACTCGATTCCGCTGTGCCCTGAACAAGAGCTCCGAATTCGAGGAGGTCCCGGGACGGTCCCAGCTGGACATCTCAGAACCGTACAAAGTGTATCGGATTGTGCCTCTGTCAGAACAGGGCAAAGACACGGGGGCAGGTAAAGACACGGTTTGTCGTCACGGTTACCAGCCGACTCGTTTACTGGACTTCCTCTTCATTTTTTTTTTTCCCTGTTTTGTTTCCTGCTGTCAGTGCGCCTGGGCTCCAGAGGGAGAGAGAGAGAGAGGGGGATGAAGAGGAGGAGAGTGAAGAGCGAGTCAGACAGGGAGGAGGAGGAAGAGGAGGAGGAGGAGGAAGAGGAGGAGGAGGAGGAGAGGAGGACGGGAGGAGAAGGGAAGAAAATAAGGAGTCCAGCTGTCGTGGTGGAGCCCATTACACTGGTACTGTGTGTGTGTGTGTGTGTCAGTGTCAGTGTCAGTGTGTGTGTGTGTCAATCCTGGGAATGTCAGTGATGATGTCATAACCATGTCATTCCACCCTCCTCCAGCAGGTGGAGTCAGTCAGCGACACAACACAACAGCACTCACGTGAGTTCATATGCATGTCTATCTGTCTGTGTGTCTGTGCGTGTCTCTCTGTGTGTCTCTGTGTGTCTGTTTGTCTGTGTGTGTGAGTCTCTGTGTGTCTGTGTTTGTTTGTGTGTGTGTCTGTGTTTGTTTGTGTGTGTGTCTGTCTCTGTGTGTCTGTGTTTGTGTCTGTGTGTGTGTGTGTGTGACTGTGACTCTCTCTCTCTGTGTTTCTCTCCTCAGCTATCAATGAGATCCAGCTGAACTTCACCATTGAGACGACCCCCCCCACCTCCCTCCCCAGCACAGGTGAGAGACAAAGACACACAGAGAGACAGAGAGACACAGAGACAGAGACAGAGAGACGCAGCACCCCCACACTCAGTGCAGGTAAAGCGGGGAACTTCAGCACAGAACAGGAGCAGTAAAAACAACGATAGAGAACATTGTTCAGTAATCTTCACTTGCCATCTGTGACAGTGAGGAATCATCCTAAAACACGCTCCTCCCTCCCTCCTTCCTCTCTCCCTCCTTCCTCTCTCCCCTCCTCCCTCCCCTCCTCCTCCTCTCTCCCTCCTTCCTCTCTCCCCTCCCTCCTCCCTCCCTCCCTCCTCCCTCTCTCCCTCCTTCCTCTCTCTCCCTCCCTCCTCCCTCTCTCCCTCCTTCCTCTCTCTGTCTGCCTCTCTCACCCCCACCCTCTCTCTCTCCCTCTCCCTCCCTCCATCTCCCCTTCTCCTCACCTCCACCCCTCTCTGTCTGCCTCTCTCACCCCCACCCTCTCTCTCTCCCTCTCTCCCTCCTCCCTCCTCCTCCCTCCCCTCTCCCCTCTCCCCTCCCCTCCCCCCCCCTCTCACCTCACCTCTCCTCCTCCTCCTCCCTCTCCTCCCTCTCCCTCTCTCTCCCCCTCCCCTCCTCCTCTCTCCTCCTCCCCTCTCCCTTCCCTCTCCCCTCTCTCCCCTCTCCCCCTCCCTCTCTCTCTCACCTCTCTCCTCCCTCTCCCCTCTCCCTCCCTCCCCTCCCCTCTCTCCTCCCTCCCCTCTCCCTCCCTCCCTCTCTCTCTCTCCCTCTCTCTCTCTCCCCCCTCTCTCCTTCCCTCCCCTCTTCTCTCTCCTCCCTCTCTCTCCTCCCTCCCTCTCTCCCTCTCTCCCTCTCTCCCTTCCCTCCCCCTCTCTCCCCTCGCTCTCTCCTCTCAGCTCTCCCATCAATGCTGATCACCATCTTCTACTCGGGTCTGGAGGTGTCCCAGAGGAGGATCATGGGTAAGGACGTGAAGATTGCGTCCCGCCTCCCATCCAGAAACCTCGCCCCTGGCCCCGCCTCCTCCGTGGAGAAGGTGTGGTTTCCCTCGGCGGCCAGCCTCTCGAACCCGGTCAGGAGCCAGGCTCTCTCCAGGCTCCTGCCCTTCCTGGAGCGAGGGGTCCTGCTGGCCTGCAACCCCCAAGGGCTCTTCATTCAGAGGCTGTGCCAGGGCAGAGTGTTCTGGAGCGGGCCTGGGGCACCCCACCGCGACCGGCCAAACAAACTGGACAGGCAGGAGACGCTGGTGCAGCTGTTCGACGCGAAGCACTTCAACCACGGTGAGTCCGAGACAGACAGACAGACAGACAGACAGACAGACAGACACAGGCAGACACACACACAGACAGACAGACAGACAGACAGAGAGACAGACACACAGACAGACAGACACAGGCAGACACACACACAGACAGACAGACAGACAGACAGAGAGACAGACACACAGAGACAGACAGACACAGACAGAGAGACAGACAGAGAGACAGGCAGACAGACAGACAGGCAGGCAGGCAGGCAGGCAGACAGAGACAGACAGCTAGCAATATTGACTGTCACTGATAATGTGTGAGGGTTGGGAGCTTTGTGATGATGTCACTGATAATGTGTGACGGTTGGGAGCTTTGTTGATGATGTCACTGATAATGTGTGACGGTTGGGAGCTGTGTTGATGATGTCACTGATAATGTGTGACGGTTGGGAGCTTTGTTGATGATGTCACTGATAATGTGTGACGGTTGGGAGCTGTGTTGATGATCTCACTGATAATGTGTGACGGTTGGGAGCTGTGTGGAGTGAATGATCACTGATAATGTGTGAGGGTTGGGAGCTGTGTTGATGATGTCACTGATAATGTGTGACGGTTGGGAGCTGTGTGGGGTGAATGATCACTGATAATGTGTGACGGCTGGGACCTGTGTTGATGATGTCACTGATAATGTGTGACGGTTGGGAGCTGTGTTGATGATGTCACTGATAATGTGTGACGGCTGGGACCTGTGTTGATGATGTCACTGATAATGTGTGAGGGTTGGGAGCTATGTTGATGATGTCACTGATAATGTGTGACGGTTGGGAGCTGTGTGGAGTGAATGATCACTGATAATGTGTGACGGTTGGGAGCTGTGTGGAGTGAATGGTCGCTCGTTATTATAATGGTTCTCGTTGCTCTTGCTGTGACAGAGCTGGAGGTGTACCGCATGTCGGGGGGCCAGCCGCCCCAGTTCAAAGTGACCCTCTGTTTCGGAGAAGAATTCCCCGACAACGACCCTGTGACTGACAAACTCATCACAGTACAGGTGAGAGAGAGGGGGCGAGTGAGGGTGAGAGAGAGGGGGCGAGGGTGAGAGAGAGGGTGAGAGAGGCTTGACAAGGTTATTAGAGAGGGGGGGGTCGCCAATACCTGACTGCAAAATACATTTTTCTGTCTTCCTGGCGATTTGTAAAAGCTCCGTCGTAAATGGCGGACCTGGTGGGCCTCCGGGACGATAAACTACCCAGGCAGGGATCATGTGTAACCCGACCAGCCCCCTGTTCAAGCTGACCGACCCCCGGTCCACAGAGCTTGTGTCGCTTCAGACCTCTCGTAGCTCAGCGACACCTGCATCTGAAGGTGCTGGGATCAACGCAGCATTTTCATGATCGGATATTCGCTCAGGATATAGTTAGCACACTGTGGTCCCATTCTACCAGCCTCACTCCATTGCAGCTGCCCTATACTTGTGCTACCATTGCCCCTCAGTGTAATACAGAACCATTATTGCCATTGTAGCTCCACTGTCTGTCTGCATTGCCATTGAAGATCATTTAGGGTATAGTCAGCACACTGTGGTCCCATTCTACCAGCCTCACTCCATTGCAGCTGCCCTATACTTGTGCTACCATTGCCCCTCAGTGTAATACAGAACCATTATTGCCATTGTAGCTCCACTGTCTGTCTGCATTGCCATTGAAGATCATTTAGGGTATAGTTAGCACACTGTGGTCCCATTCTACCAGCCTCACCCCATTGCAGCTGCCCTATACTTGTGCTACCATTGCCCCTCAGTGTAATACAGAACCATTCTTGCCATTGTAGCTCCACTGTCTGTCTGCATTGCCATTGAAGATCATTTAGGGTATAGTTAGCACACTGTGGTCCCATTCTACCAGCCTCACTCCATTGCAGCTGCCCTATACTTGTGCTACCATTGCCCCTCAGTGTAATACAGAACCATTCTTGCCATTGTAGCTCCACTGTCTGTCTGCATTGCCATTGAAGATCATTTAGGGTATAGTTAGCACACTGTGGTCCCATTCTACCAGCCTCACCCCATTGTAGCTGCCCTATACTTGTGCTACCATTGCCCCTCAGTGTAATACAGAACCATTATTGCCATTGTAGCTCCACTGTCTGTCTGCATTGCCATTGAAGATCATTTAGGGTATAGTTAGCACACTGTGGTCCCATTCTACCAGCCTCACCCCATTGCAGCTGCCCTATACTTGTGCTACCATTGCCCCTCAGTGTAATACAGAACCATTATTGCCATTGTAGCTCCACTGTCTGTCTGCATTGCCATTGAAGATCATTTAGGGTGTAGTTAGCACACTGTGGTCCCATTCTACCAGCCTCACCCCATTGTAGCTGCCCTATACTTGTGCTACCATTGCCCCTCAGTGTAATACAGAACCATTATTGCCATTGTAGCTCCACTGTCTGTCTGCATTGCCATTGAAGATCATTTGGGGGCGTAGTTAGCACACTGTGGTCCCATTCTACCAGCATCACCCCCATTGCAGCTGCCCTATACTTGTGCTACCATTGCCCCTCAGTGTAATACAGAACCATTATTGCCATTGTAGCTCCACTGTCTGTCTGCATTGCCATTGAAGTTCATTGAGGGTATAGTTAGCACACTATGGTCCCATTCTACCAGCATCACCCCATTGCAGCTGCCCTATACTTGTGCTACCATTGCCCCTCAGTGTAATACAGAACCATTATTGCCATTGAAGATCATTTAGGGTATAGTTAGCACACACTGTGTGTGTTTTTTTTTTTTTTGTGCTGTGATGTCATTTCTCGTAGGTGGAGCTACCGCGGGCTCGACAGCAGCTGGAGGAAGTGACATCGTTCCGAGAGTCCGTGGCCCTCCTCCAAGACCTAGCCAGCCAGTCGCCGCTAGGGGAGGTGACCCTTAACCTCTACGGAATTTCCTAAGCCCCCCACCCCCCCCCCCCACCCCTCCCCCAGGCAGACCCCTCCCTCTGTGTGTGTGTTACTTGCACTGGATACCCGCCCCTCTTGCGAAGCATGTCAGTCAACCGGGGAGGCAACAGCTGATTGGCTAAGGAAAGAAAAGAGGGTGGGGGCTAAAGCAATAAGTAACGACACACGCTGATAGGAAACATCACTAAAATGGTTAAATACATCAAGCTAACGACAGTTGATAATCAGTGCCAATGGAGTCAATGGTCACTGATAATGTGTGAGGGTTGGGAGCTGTGTGGAGTGAATGGTCACTGATAATGTGTGACGGTTGAGAGCTGTGTGGAGTGAATGGTCACTGATAATGTGTGACGGTTGGGAGCTATGTGGAGTGAATGGTCACTGATAATGTGTGACGGTTGGGAGCCGTGTGGAGTGAATGGTCACTGTGACGGTTGGGAGCTGTGTGGAGTGAATGGTCACTGATAATGTGTGACGGTTGGGAGCTGTGTGGAGTGAATGGTCACTGATAATGTGTGACGGTTGGGAGCTGTGTGGAGTGAATGGTCACTGATAATGTGTGACGGTTGAGAGCTGTGTGGAGTGAATGGTCACTGATAATGTGTGACGGTTGGGAGCCATGTGGAGTGAATGGTCACTGATAATGTGTGACGGTTGGGAGCCGTGTGGAGTGAATGGTCACTGATAATGTGTGACGGTTGGGAGCTGTGTGGAGTGAATGGTCACTGATAATGTGTGACAGTTGAGAGCTGTGTGGAGTGAATGGTCACTGATAATGTGTGACGGTTGGGAGCTGTGTGGAGTGAATGGTCACTGATAACGTGTGACGGTTGGGAGCTGTGTGGAGTGAATCGTCACTGATAACGTGTGACGGTTGGGAGCTGCGTGGAGTGAATCGTCACTGATAACGTGTGACGGTTGGGAGCTGCGTGGAGTGAATCGTCACTGATAATGTGTGACGGTTGTGAGCCGTTGATTTCAGTGGTTATGATTCAGATATATTGCAGTAAATTTAGCGTTCTGTGATAAAGTGATGAATGTCAATTTAATTGTAGCTACGAGACCCAAAACACCACTAAACTTAACTTTGATGCACACTTTTTTTTTCATATGCACATTTAAAATGTCTGTTGATCTTCAAAACACTTATTCACTTTCAAGTTTGTATATTTTACTGCTTAAATTACAGATTCTGTAGCGAGTCCCCTTAAAATCTCTATAGCTTTATATATTGTATAGCAAAAACACACGATTCAGACAGCCCCCCTGAGTTTCAATAGCCATAGTTTTATATATTACAGTTAGGATTCATTTCTATATAAATATATACACAAAAAAACAGGATTTTTAAATTGTTAAACTGAAGGAAATCAACGCGTGAATTGAGCACTAAACCTTCTCTAAATGCGTTGATTGAATTATCTCGAGGCAGCAATGCAAAAATAGCTTTTTAACAAATTAAATAATTACCATCATCAATATTTATTTTTTATATTAATAGTTTTTTTTAAAAAAACAAGATATTTTAATTTTTTTTTTTTTTTAATCGTTTCTAATAGTATATCTCCTTCTCCCGCTCAGATCATGAATACTGACTATATTACTAATTAACAGGGTATATAACAGCAACTTTTAAACACTGATAACTGAAATATAATTTTAAAAAATTAAAAAAGCGATCTTTTAAAAAAAATATTTTGTAAGATTTGTATTATCGCAACGATTCGGATCATTTTAAGAAGCAGTATAAATTAATTTGAGATGACACTGTTGCTCCGTTATTGAATCGTATTTTGTCACACTTGTACTTGCTAGAACCGAAGTGATTGTATTTATCTTGCTCTTAATTGTATTAATAATTGTACTGTGATTCTTGAAATGTATTTTTGTTTTATGACTGTAAGTCGCCCTGGATAAGGGTGTCTGCTAAGAAATAAATAATAATAATAATAATAATAATAATAAGTGTTTAGCGCTCAGTTCCTGCGTTTATTTCTTTCAGTTAAGAGAAACTTTAAAAAAAAAACTGTTAAATTGCCCTGGTCAGACCTGTATACCATTCCTGTAGTTTTGTTAAATGTTATAAATAAATATATATATATTTTTAACTGGTTAACAAGTTGTCTGTGTGTTGTTTCTCGACGAATCATTAAAAGGCGAAAGATCAGAAACCTACCACGTCGCCCAATCAGCGTTGAGCGGAGGCACGGCTACATAACGGGAGCAGCCAATGAGGAGTGCGAAATCGGAGGTAGGGGTATGGTTCAGCGGCCAATCAAAGGCTCTGCCTGTCGGTGCTGGCCAATGGATAATAAGGAGCGGTTGAGGGACGTGCGGGCCAATGAGAATCTGAGGAGGGCGCACGCGCTGTTCTTGTTGTTAGGTAGATTTTGCTCAGGGACCGGGCATATTATATGAAATTAAATACAAGAGAGACCCACAGGTAAATATCAGAATCATTAGGCGGTTCAGCCCATCCGGTTCTGACTCGAGCAGAAGATTATTATTATTATTATTATTATTATTATTATTATTTGTTTATTCAGCAGACGCTTTTATCCAAATCGACTTACAGAGTCTAGGAGGGTGAACTCTGCATCATCAACAACTGCTGCTGCTGCTGCTGCAGAGTCACTTCCAATAGGAGCTCGTTTGTTTTACGTCTCATCCGAAGGACGGAGCACAAGGAGGTGAAGTGACTTGCTCAGGGTCACACACACACACACACACACACATACACTGTAGTATTTTGTATTTAATCATTTCCTGATGTAACTATCACTGACACTGTTATCTGCTGTATCATTGAATTGTATTTTGTCACACTTGTACTTGCTTGAACCAAAGTCATTGTATTTATCTTGCTCTTAATTGTATTATTACTTGTAGTGTGATTCTTGAAATGTATTTTTGCTTACGATTGTGTGCTGTGTGCTTTCTGAGCGGCCATTGTCTCCTTCGCTCTGTCACGTCATCAAAGACACACCTCACCCCCAAATCCATCCCATAAATCCTCTATCACAGTACAATCGACAATTATAAATAATAATAATAATAATAATAATAATCTGTTTCGTATTTTAACCTTTTTTTAAAAAAAAGATTCTCACGCACACGTTCCTCTAGTCGTGACGTCACGCAGCTCTTGAATTGCCCTACCCAAGATGGCGGCGAAAGAGTCACCGGTCTTAAAAAAAAAAACTAAAACAAACAAAATCCCAACATGCCGGTTACAATAGTTCCCAGCGTACAAAACCTCCCAGTATGGCTTTCCGGTCCCGTTAATGAAATGCAGGCTCATATGTATTGGGAGACGTGTAAAACACGCGGCTACTCTTTATTTAAGTATGCATTTATTTATTTATTTATATAAAAAAAATACATGGCGAATAAAATATCAGTTGCAAAGTGCTTACACGGTTTTATTTGTCCGTATTGTACTGTGTGTGTCCAGAATTACAGAACAACTTGCAAATGAATTGAGCCGAACCGGGCAGCTGTGAAAAGGAGGGACGCTGGGAAATGAAGTCTTTCTTTGTCACATTAATGCGCAAGCGCAGCTGCGAAAGGAAGGGACGCTGGGAAATGAAGTCTTTCTTTGTCACATTAATGCGCAAGCGCAGCTGCGAAAGGAAGGGAAATGAAGTCTTACTTGGAACATAAGAAAGTTTACAAACGAGAGGAGGCCCCATTCAGCCCATCTTGCTCGTTTGGTTGTTAGTAGCTTATTGATCCCAGAATCTCATCAAGCAGCTTCTTGAAGGATCCCAGGGTGTCAGCTTCAACAACATTACTGGGGAGTTGGTTCCAGACCCTCACAATTCTCTGTGTAAAAAAGTGCCTCCTATTTTCTGTTCTGACTGCCCCTTTATCTAATCTCCATTTGTGACCCCTGGTCCTTGTTTCTTTTTTCAGGTCAAAAAGTCTCCTGGGTCGACATTGTCTATACCTTTTAGGATTTTGAATGCTTGAATCAGATCGCCGCGTAGTCTTCTTTGTTCAAGACTGAACAGATTCAAGTCTTTTTCACTTCAATACGCAGGCGCAGCTTTCGTTCAGTCCCGACGCCAAAAAAAAGAAGCGACGGAACCGGGGAAGCCCCAAACAGGATGTTTTGAACTATAATATCCGACACCGTACCCAAGATGGCGCCAACGGCTTCACTTTGGGAATCGCTCCCCCCGCCCCCACTGACTGTTCTATCCCCGCCCTTAACAACGCAACGGTTTACACGCCCCGCCCCTTCCAATAAAAGCCAACGAGCGCCAAAACCCCGCCCCCACCGAAAGCCCGCCCACCCTCGGAGCAGGAGGAGACGCCCACAGGCCCGAGACAGGAAAATTTCACGCAGAAAAGAAACAACAAAGGCGGCAAGCAGCTGTCGTCCTCCCCCCTCCCATCCCCCTTTCCCCCCCGAAAAATAAATAAATAAATAAATAAAACAAGGAAGGGACCCCCCCCCAAAAAAAAAAAAACAACAACAACGTAGGACGAAGGTCGCCGCTTTTTAAAGAGGTAAGCGACTTCTAATTACGAGATCAAAGTGATGTTAAGAAAATTGTATTCATTCGAAGTGCGTTGTTAGGGAAACCGCGCCGGTGTGAGTTGAGAGAGAGAGGAACTGGAGAGGTCTGGCTAAACAGTGGTTTGATTTTCCCCCTGTCTGGTGTCTGTGTGCTTGTAACGTAAATAACGTACTTAAAAAAATAATAATAATAAATAATAGTACAATATAACTATATATATATATAAAAAAATAAAAACAACGTCACACCGTTCCGCCATTTAATATTACGAATAATCTCGAAACGAATTCAACATTTTTGAGTTTGAAATCGTACCTTGACCGGTCGGTATTCATACGCGAGCCTTGCGGTTATATGATGAATGATTATTATTATTATTATTATTATTATTATAGTACTGGTAATTGATTTTAAATACAGACCGGGTGTACTTTCTAGTTCCGGATTTTTAAACATGGCTGCGGACACTTGACTAAGTTCTGTAAATAAAAGTGCGTTTGTGTTTTTACGTGTTTTTCACGTTTGCTTGTTTTGTGTCGATATGATCTTGTGGAGGGTTTGAACGTTTTTACGAGTTTTATGTTTCATCACGTGACGTCCTTTTTGTTTTTTTTTACTTTTTAAAACTTTTTTTAAATTTTTTATTTTTTTGGGGGGGGCGATTCTGTTTTACTACATTTAAAAAACTCCAGAAAAAGCTGCCAATTACAAAAAAATAAACAACCCAAAACGTCGCTGTTTTTTTTTTTTAAAAGCTGTCTTATCTTTGACCTGAGCCGGATTCGTTTTTTTTCGCCTCGTTTTTTTATTTCAAAACAGACGTGACAAAAAAGAAATTACGTTTACCGCAGATCCTAATTCCATGCCATTCATGAGGTCGAGTAGTTGTGAGTTTTTGGTTATGTTTTCTCTCGTTTACAGAGTCGCCTTGACAGATTTTCTTTTCAGCATAAAATCCAGCTTTAAAATAAATAAATCACTATAATAAATACGAATTCATTATCTTCAAACCCCAGTTTGCAATTAATTTGTTTTCTCTTTGATTAAGGATGCAGAGACGACTAATTAACATTTCAAGGGAGTGTAGAGATTTGGAAAAAAAATAGAAACCCGGAAAGTTCAATCTTTTTCTTATCTGTCAGCCTTGTTCTGTTTTTCAAATTGATATTTTTCTCTTTTGAGGAGGGGTGGGGTGGGGCGGGAGATATGAAGGGAGCATGCTGGCTGTGAAGAGGTTTGTTTTGTGATTTTAAAGAAATAAATCCATTTATTTAGCGGGAGCTTTTATCCAAAGCGACTTGCAGAAATTAAACAAACAAACAAACAAATGTATATCTAAAGTAAAATAGAAAAAGAAATAGAGAGAGAGAGAGAAATGGCAGATGAAAAGACACAGCACATTTATTATTATTATTATTATTATTATTATTATTATTATTTATTTCTTAGCAGACGCCCTTATCCAGGGCGACTTACAATTGTTTCAAAATATCACATTATATATATAATAAATTAATTAACAGAAACAGCCCCAACACAAGCTGCAGGCCAAACCAGCCAGGCAGATGAATAGGTACTTTGTTTGTCTGTCTGTCTGTCTGTCTGTCTGTCTGTCTGTCTGTCTGTCTGTCTGTCTGTCTGTCTGTCTGTCTGTCTGTCTGTTTGTTTGTTTAGTGGATCTTGTGCTATTACAGTGTGGAGTAGTGGTTAGGGCTCTGGACTCTTGACCGGAGGGTTGTGGGTTCAATCCCAGGTGGGGGGGACACTGCTGCTGTACCCTTGAGCAAGGTACTTTACCTAGATTGCTCCAGTAAAAACCCAACTGTATAAATGGGGAATTGTATGTAAAAATAATGTGATATCTTGTAACAATTGTAAGTCGCCCTGGATAAGGGCGTCTGCTAAGAAATACATAATAATACAGGCAATTCATCCAGAACTTTAATCAGAAACTCTGCACAGGTCAAAAAACAACAAAGCTAGAAGATATTAAGAAAGTCAAGCAGCAGATGAGTTTCTTCAAAAGCCTCCCTTGGTGTAACGTGTGTGTGAGAGAGATATGGGAAGAGTCAGTTTCTTATCCTGTCTTGTCTGTTGGTGTGGGGGGGGGGGGGTTGTTCCAGTTGGAATGTCCCAGAAGGTTGCCATAGCAGCATCTGGAGGCCCCTGTCATGCTCTGAAAATGAAAGCGAGTCATGTGACCCAGGCATTGTCCCATGAGTCTTTGCTGTCTGTCTGTCTGTCTCCGTCAGACAGCCAGCCATGAGGAACAATGACCAAGGCACTTGAACAAAAAAAAAAAAAGAGGACATTTATTATTATGTGTTGTTTATTTCAATACAACAGTTTAGTTAACAGGTTTTTTTTTCTGAATAAGATACTGTTGTCGAATTTGAGGTTCCCAATTCGCAGATAAAAATGAGTCGCTTTTTCTTTGCAACATTCACATTTCAATATAAAATAAATTAAGAAACGCGAGAATGCCAAACACAGTTGTAGATACTGTAAGGCCTAGTTTTAAACCCTAATCCTGTCAAACATGAATTTAGGCCCTGTCCACACTATGCCTTTAAACCGTATTAGTTGCATTTAAGCAGGCTTAAAAGTGCTAAATACAGTTTGCGTCCACACTGCACAGCATTTAATACCGTACTCAAGACCACCTCAGGAGGTAGTCTCGAGTCCGGTTCTAATTAGATCGCATCAGGTAGTGCGGTTTATCAGAAGTGTGGACGCTGTAGTACCAAACTACATATTTTGTGTATCCTCCAATATCCCAAAATGCTTTGTGCTATGTTTGGCGAAATATTATTATTATTATTATTATTATTTATTTCTTAGCAGACGCCCTTATCCAGGGCGACTTACAATCGCAAGCAAATACAAATACATTCAAGTGTTACAATACAAGTCATACAATAAGAGCAAGAAATGCAATCATTTTTTCAAGTGTGACAAATCACAATTCAATAATACAGCAGATAATAGTGAAAGTTACATCAGGATATGATTAAATAGTGATAGTTACATCAGGATATGATTAAGTACAAAATACTACAGGTTAAACACTTGGCAGATTACAGTATTCTGAAGCATAGGATTAAATGTAGTAAAATAGGGGGCAGATAAGAGCAAAATAAAGCATATTTAAATGAAGGGTGATAGTGTCCCAGGATACAACAGAGGAGTTCTACAGGTGCTGTTTGAAGAGGTGAGTCTTAAGGAGGCGCCGGAATGTGGTCAGGGCCTGGGCAGTCCTGACATCTGTAGGAAGGTCGTTCCACCACTGCGGAGCAAGGGTGGAGAAGGAGCGGCTCGGGAGGCAGGGGGCGTGGCGGAGGTAGAGCCAGTCTTCTAGTGCAGGCGGAGCGGAGAGGTCGAGTGGGGGTGTAGGGAGATGAGGGTCTGGAGGTAGCTGGGTGCAGTCTGGTCAAGGCATCTGTAGGCTAGTACAAGAGTCTTGAACTGGATGCGAGCGGTGATCGGGAGCCAGTGGAGCGAGCGGAGTAGTGGAGTAGCGTGGGGGGCGAGGCAGAGAGAACACCAGGCGGGCAGCAGAGTTCTGGATGAGCTGGAGCGGACGGGTGGCGGACGAGGGAGGCCAGCCAGGAGGGAGTTGCAGTAGTCTAGGCGGGAGAGTACCAGGGCCTGGACCAGGAGCTGGGTAGCATAGTTGGTGAGGAAGGGTCGGATTCTTCGGATGTTGCTCAGGAAGAATCGGCAAGTGCGTGCAGAGTGGGAGATGTGCTGGGAATAAGAGAGGCAGGGGTCCAGGGTGACTCCAAGGTTCTTAGCGGAGGAAGAGGGAGAGAGTGTGGTAGATTCCAGAGGAACAGAGATAGAGAGATCAGAGGAGGGGGAGGAGGAGGGAAAGAAATGGAGTTCAGATTTAGAGAGGTTGAGTTTGAGATGATGCGAGTGCATCCAGGAGGAAATAGCAGACAGACAGGTAGAGATACGGGAGGAGATGGTGGAGTCAGAGGTGGGGAAGGAGAGGAAAATCTGAGCATCATCAGCATAGAAATGGTATGAGAAACCATAGGATGCAATGAGGGGGCCCAGGGAGCGGGTGTAGAGAGAGAACAGGAGAGGACCCAAGACTGACCCTTGGGGACTCCAGTTAAGAGAGGGTGAGTGTGGAGGTTGCTCCACGCCAGGTTACCTGGTAAGTGCGGTTGGAGAGGTAGGAGGAGAACCAGGCCAGAGCAGTGCCAGAGATCCCCAGGTCAGCAAGAGATGATAGTAGAATAGAGTGATCAACAGTGTCAAAGGCAGCAGAGAGGTCGAGGAGAATTAGGACAGAGGAGAGAGGCAGCTCGGGCACACTTAAGTGAGTTGGTGACAGACAGGAGGGCGGTTTCAGTGGAGTGAGCAGAGCGGAAGCCAGATTGGAGAGGGTCAAGCAGAGAGTGGTTGGACAAGAAAGCAGAGAGCTGGCGGTGTACAGTCCGCTCGAGGGTTTTGGAGAGGAAGGGTAGGAGGGAGACAGGACGGTAGCTCTGGAGGAGGTGGGGTCGAGGGTAGGTTTTTGAGGAGGGGAGTGATAGAGGCTTTTTTTTTTTGAAGGCAGAGGAAAGATACCAGAAAGTAGAGAGGTGTTGAGGAGTGAGGAGATGAAGGGGAGTAGAGCAGGAGCAGCAGCTTGAAAGAGGTGAGTGGGGAGGGGTCCAAGGCACACGTGGTGGGTTTGTGACCCTGGAGCAGGGAGGAGAGGTCAGAGTCTGAGAGGGGCAAGAAGGTGGAGAGGGAGGCGAGTTAGTAGGGGATGTAGTGGGTGTAGGGGGTTGGAGCAGGAGGGGATGGGGGGGAGAGGTGTTAAAGAGTTTGCGGATATCTGAGATTTTAGAAGAGAAGAAGGAGGCAAAGTCGTCAGGGGAGATAGAGGAGGGAGGAGGAGGGGGAGGGTTTAGGAGGAGGAGAAGGTAGAGAATAGTTTACGTGGGTTGTTAGTGGAGGCTTGATTACAGATTGGAAATAAGCACATTTAGCAGAGGAGAGAGTAGGGAGAAGGAGGGAGGAGAGTGCGGTAAAGGTCTGGGGCAGCAGGGAGTTTGGTTCTCTTCCATTTCTTTTCAGCAGATCGCAGTGTGATTCTTGCCGATACTCAGAGCAGGCGCCCGAAGGACTTGCTATCAGTGTACACTCCGCACTAGGTATTCATTTTTATGCTTCAAAAAATCTGTCGGGACATCTCTGTTAAACTAGTGGGGAAAATAACAAAAGCACAACGTTAAATTAGGCGACTGCAAAAATGAAATGCGAGTTAAAAGTAGGATCGGGGATGAACAAATTATGTAATTTGTCAGCTCTGTTTGAAATAAAATTAAGAGGACCAGAATTAGGCTCAGGCAAGATATGAAGGTAAAAACAAAGATTGTTTTGTAATTAACAGCTTTTTCTGAGTTTAATTATAAAACAGAATCGGCTTAATTTGTTTATAGGGACTTCATCTGATTAAAAATAAAACCTGAAAACTTCAAGCCCTACTCGTGTGTGTGTGTGTGTGTTCGGATTTACTTTTTCCACAATACTTGTTATATTTCATTTATGCAATATGCACCTCTGTTAATATGGGGCATAACACATTATTTTAAAATAAAATACAGTGCATGGTGGGATACTATCGTATTAATTTCCACGGTTCGTTGCGCTGCTGGGAATTGTAACTGAACTATTCTAATGGTGTGTGGACGCATTAAGCCTGACTAAACATGAAACGGTACTTCAGTGTGGACGCTTTGAGCTGGATTAATTAGGGCGGTTTCGAGTACAGTTCTCCAGATCGGTTATGGAGTGTGGACAGGGCATTTAACACCGATGTCGTTTTCCAAATACCGAGAAGACTGTGTCTGACCAGTCCATTTGATTGGCTGTGTGTTTTGATTTCTGTTAATTTGACTGGCCAGCTGCGAGGCTCCTTGCAAAACCGACAGCCCAGATCGACACGAGCCCTCAATCTCCACTCCACTGTCACGCACTGTCTGAAATAAAACCGCCACGCACACCGCTTACCACAAACGCTTCTAACGAAACTGGAGGTTTAGGGTTTGTGGTTGCTTCATTTCTGAAACTGGAGGTTTAGGGTTTGTGGTTTTTTTTTTTTCACCGATACATTCCTCGGTTTCTTAATTTAGTCATGGTGGGGGAGATAATCTGCAGCAGAGCAACGTGTAAAAGGCCTAAATAAATAATTATTATTATTTTATTTTATTTTTTTTCTACCGATACATTCCTAAGCCCAGTGATGATCGCTTTAATACGCGCGTACGATGAGGGATGAAATGCGTTTTATTCTGCAGCAGAGCAACGTGTAAAAAGGCCTAAATAAATAATTATTAGTATGATTTTAACAGAGGCCCCGTGCCTCAGGTAGGCTCATAGCTGGCTACGGCCTTGAAGCATATTTTGTTCAGAAAGAGGTTTTATATCGGTCCGTCTGCGTTTCTCTTTATTTTTTTTTCGAATGTTCCACCGATTTACCTCGACGACGTCCGCCCCGGTTTTTAGAACCTTCTATTTCGATTTTAACCCTTTAAAAATTAATAAATAATTCCCAGTTCCCAGTCCCTCTTAATTAAATACCACCAGTCCAACAGTCTGTGTGCGCAGGCAGGCGCTAGTCTTTTCACTTGCCTGTAAACTAACCAAGTGCCTGAATAGCCTCTCTAAGCCCCAACCTCTCTCTTTCTCTCCCTCTGCAGAGTTGTTGCTGAGTCCACAGTCCCAGTGCAGGGAGGACAGGACCCTGCAGCGCCCCCTAGAGCTGGGAGGACAGGACTCTGCAGCACCCCCTAGAGCTGGGAGGTTGAATCTTCAGCTCGAAGCCCGGCTTGCCAGCGCAGCAACTTGACAAACCCACAAAAACAACAACAAACAAAAACTACAAATACCAGCGCGCCCCACCCCCCACCAAAGCGCTACAAGGAAAGCAAAGGGAGAAAACTACAATTCCCAGCATCCTCCCACTTCCCTTAAGTTTTACAAGAAAATCAAAGCTTGCTTGTGGTGGTGGAGGGAGGGAGGGAGTGGAGTGGAGGTGGAGTGGAGTGGAGGGGGAAACTACGAGAGAGGAACCCGACGATAGAAAAAAATATAATAATCAAATAAAACGATACGTATCTTTTTTTTTTTTTTTTTAATAAAAATGGCCACTGAATGCGGGGCATTTTTTCCCTCGTCGCGGTCGGAGGAAGCCGACCCCGTTATGAGCGCCTCTTCTGTCAAGTCGGAACGCGGCTACCACTGCCAGCTGTGCGGCTACGAGACGCTGGACCTATCCCGCTTCAGCGAGCACCTGCACAGGACGCATCCTGTTTTTAACTTCAAAATACTGCCCACTTGCACCGGCAGGACCCCCGACATGGAGCCGTGCAACGGAGAAACCTTTCCCCCCTGGCCCGGGAGGGAAACAGAAGGGGGCGCTAAAGACTGCGACACAGGGAAACGAGGGTCGTCGTCGACGACGCCTCAGGAAGTCGCTCAGGGAAAAGCTATGACTCCGAAGCCGGGCTGCAGGAACCCGTCGTCTACGGTCAACTTCAGCCCCAACAGAAACTCGGTGGTCTGCCTGCCCCTGGTCTCAGAGGGGCTGAAGCTGGTGTGGACCCAGTCTGACCAGACCAGCGCGCTGGATTCGGACGAAAGGCTGGTCGAGGCGTTCAGCCGTTTCCCTTACCCATCGGCCGCGGAGATCGGGCAGCTGTGCCGGGACTCGGGTCTGCCCCTGGACAAGGTGAAGGTCTGGCTGATGGTTCAGAGGATCCGGTATGGGATCAGCTGGTCTTCCGAAGAGATTGAGGAGACAAGGCTGAAGCTGGGGCAGGGGAGGGGCAGGGAGGGGGAGGGGGAGTGGGGGGAGGAGGAGGAGGGGGGAGGAGGAGGTGGTATCGATTTAGAGGAGGAAGAGAGAGGCGACCGCGGGATAAACGGCTCGAAACTCGACCCTCTCGGCGGCTTTACGAACGGAGTGGCGGCACACTCTTCCTCTTCTGCTCTCCCGGGCAGCGGGAGCTACAAGAAACCCGAAGCCCATCTGGTGGGGCAGCGATTAAATAACTTCTCCTCCTCCTCCTCCTCTTCCTCTTCCTCCCAGGCATCTGGAGGGAACCCCAGTCTCAGCACCCCCGATCCCAGCCGCTCCTCCTTGGAGTCCTTCCTGGACCGCAGCCTCGAGGCGGTGGCGCACGGATTCAGGAATTCCGGGAAGGCGGGAGACCGCAGGGAGGAAGGGGGAGTAGGAGAAAGACTTGTTGCCGAAGGGAAACCAGACAGTGGGGCGACGCTACGGACCCCGCCCCACCACCGCAACGGTGGAGCACAGGCTAACCCCAAGAAGAGCAAGCCCACCCCCTTCTCCTCTAGCACCTCCCCCCTGGGCCCCTCCCTTCTCACACCCAACGGCCGACTGCGGAAGACCAAAGAACAACTGTCCATTCTCAAGGCCTTTTTTCTGCGCTGCCAGTGGCCCCAGAACTCGGACTACGCCCGTTTGACGGAGGAGAGCGGGCTGCCGCGGTCGGACATTATCCAGTGGTTCGGAGACACGCGCTACGCGGTCAAGAACGACCACCTGAGGTGGGTCAAGAGGTCGGACATCGCTTCCGATATCCTGCAGAAGCAGCAACAGACCGCTTCCCACCTCCCAGCTTCCCCCAGCAACAGCAGGGCGAAGAGGAAGAGGGAGAGGGAGTCAGGAGCCTGGCACGGAGGCAGGGACGAGGGGTCGGCCCCAGGTTCGAACAGCGGCGTTGACATGCGCCCCCTGGAGAGGTATTTCGGGAGCACGGGGTTCCTGCAGGAGCGGGATTTGGAAGCGTTGTGTAGGGAGACGAGGATGACATGCCAGCAAGTGAGGGAGTGGTTTGTGTGCCGGCAGGAGGGCATGGCGGAGGTGGAAGTGGATATTAGTGATGGGGAGGGGTGAGAGAGAGAGAGAGGAACATTTTATACAGAGCTGCGGTATCTATGTATATAGGTATGAACTTTGTTTTGTTTTTGGTTAGATGGGAGAACTCAGAAATAATGGTCATAAGTGATGATAATGATTATTATTATTATTATTATTATTATTATTATTATATTAAGCTCAAAGGGAGAGGGGTTAGGGTATGGGGGTACTAACGACAGTTTTAAAGGGTCTTTTTAAACCTCTTTAAATCTGCACAAGCAACACAGTACCCCCCCGTCTGAGGCACTGGGGTCATTATTATTATTATTATTATTATTATTATTATTATTATTATTATTATTATTATTATTATTATGATTATGACAATTACAGCGGAATCATTTCCTGAAATTCCAATTCTGTTTTATTCAATTTTTAATTAGTTCCAATTATGCTGCAGTGATCCCAATTATAATTACAGTGACGCTAAAACGTAACATAAACAGCCGAGCGCATCATTTCTTCTGAATAACCGGCACTAATAATCACAGGTACAAACACACAGACACACTGGAGCACTTTTTAAAGGGTTTTTTTTTTTGTTTTTTTTTAAACAAATAATGGGGGAAGTTACCAAAAGTGATTGAAAATATGAGAATAAAGATCTGAAATGACAAATAAATGTGTAGCTGAACTGGAATCGATCAATTACATAGATGGGGATAATTTACAATAAATTACAAATTTGCACCATTACAATTGGAATTCACCTCGGGTCTGAAAGGCATATTAAAAAAAAAAAAAAAAAAAAAAAAAAAACACCTAATTTACCTATTTACTTTTACTTCCTGGTGTTTTATCACTTCCTGTGCAGTAAGTAGGTCGCCTGACCCGATTTTGCCACCAGCGAAAGAGCTACGGCACAGGAAGTGATGTCATACCAGGAAGCGGGGAACTTTTTTACCAGTAGATTCTACAGCCCTGGCTTAGCCCGCCCTCTTAAATTTAAATTGCTTGAGATTTGAGAAGAGATGCCTTCACTTACTTATTTTGCTTAAGCGATCAGTGACTGTTGACTTTTGTAGTAGTATTATTATTATTATTATTATTATTATTTTTTAATAATAATAATAATGTTGTTATTATTTTAGGTACATTTATTTTTGTAATTATGACCAAGAGTTTGGGGTTACAAGTTGATTTGATGAGACCAGACTGTTTTCAATAAATCTTGTGTTTTTAAAGATATTTCGTTGGTGGTTTATTTCCATTGCAGTGAACCTGGCTACAGGGTGCTGCTGCACTCCATTTAAAACTGGTTTGAAATCAAAATGTTTGTGTTTTTAAGAACAGTTATGTTAAAATGACCAGTTTTGGGACAGAGTGGCTATAAACTTTAACAAAGAATGTAGTAAACTAACAAACACTGAGAAGAAGGGATTATTTTGTAGCGTCAAACTGAACAGGATTGTGGAGCTCTGTCTGTCTGTCTATCTGCAGCTTTAATGAAACTAAACTATTTTCAGAATGTAGTAAACTAACACAGACACCAAGAAGAAGGGATTATTTTGTAACGTCAAACCGAACAGGATTGTGGGGCTCTGTCTGTCTGTCTGTCTGTCTGCAGCTTTAATGAAACTAAACTCTTTTCAGAATGTAATAAACTAACACAGACCCCAAGAAGGGGGGATTATATTGTAGCGTCAAACTGAACAGGATTGTGGGGCTCTGTCTGTCTGTCTGCAGCTTTAATGAAACTAAACCCTTTTCAGAATGTAGTAAACTAACAGACACACCAAGAAGAAGGGATTATATTCTCTCAATTTTTCATTGTGTTTATTAAAGAACACCAACAGACTGTTAACAACAGCAGTAACTAAAAGTCTTCGACCGACATCTTTGTGTCTAAAGAATTTAATAACGATCATAGGGGAGGGTGGCTAGTGTCGATCGGGCTGATTTACCCTTCAGAGTGAATTAAGAAACAGCTGCTTGGGTTTGTGTGGGTCGCTGTTCTCCGCAGAGTCTGAAGAAAAAGCAGCGATCGTCACAAACCCAAGCAGCTGTTTCTGAATTCACTCTGAAGGGTAAATCGGCCCGATCGACACCAGCCACCCTCACCTGATTTCTGTGGACAGCCTAATCCGAATAATGGGTTTGTGCCCCACTGTACAAATATCGTGTGTTTTTTATTGTAATATTTACTGTTTTCTGATCTTCAGTTCCAGCTGCTGGTCTGGCCCAGTCAGAGTCTCTCTCTCTCTCTCTCTCTCCTGTATCTTTCTCTATCTGGCTGTCATCAGGCTTCTGCGTCATTCAGTTTGGCTAGAAACGCCTGTGATAAAAAAATAAAAATAAAACACACACACATGAACATGTCCCTTGCATTGTTGTTGGACCAAACAAAGGGATGGGAATAAGACTCCTGTTGCACAGCAGTTCCACCCATTCCAGGTTTTACTACCAGCTTGATTTAGTAATTTTAGCTTACTAGTTTAGTAAGACACCCCTGAGCTTGTTACCTACAGCTGGGGCCAAAGGTTTTGCATCCCCCTCTCTATGAGAATGAACTAATTTTGAATGAAAGCTGTTGAATAATGTTCCCTTGTTAACATATTGAATTACACACCCTCTATATAGTATGAACTCACTCAGCTTCATAGAGTCCAATGAAAGCTGCTGAATAATGTTCCCTTGTTAACATATTGAATTCCACACCCTCTATATAGAATGAACTCACTCAGCTTCATAGAGTCCAATGAAAGCTGCTGAATAATGTTCCCCTGTTAACATATTGAATTCCACACCCTCTATATAAAATGAATTCACTCAGCTTCATAGAGTCCAATGAAAGCTGCTGAATAATGTTCCCCTGTTAACATATTGAATTCCACACCCTCTATATAAAATGAACTCACTCAGCTTCACAGAGTCCAATGAAAGCTGCTGAATAATGTTCCCTTGTTAACATATTGAATTCCACCCCCTCTATATAGAATGAACTCACTCAGCTTCATAGAGTCCAGTGAAAGCTGTTGAATAATGTTCCCTTGTTAACATATTGAATTCCACACCCTCTATATAGAATGAACTCCCTCAGCTTCATAGAGTCCAGTGAAAGCTGCTGAATAATGTTCCCTTGTTAACATATTGAATTACACACCCATCGCTTTGGAGTTTTCCCTAGATACTGTATGAAAAACTGACTGGAAAAAATGTGACATTTTGAAATCTAACATGAAATACTTACTGTACTGCGATTATGGCTTCCTTCCGGTACTTTTTTTTTTTTCGATATCATTTTGCAGTTTCTTTGATTACATCATGATGTTAAATAAAATATCTAAATTATGTGCATAGTTTTTTTTATTTTATTTGTTATAAATGAAGCCTCAATCCTAAAATCTTTAAAGTGAAGTCTGTTTGTATCTGCGCCCTTTATTTTGTGTTTGTCAATGTTATAAAAACTCACCTTTCTCTGTTCTGATTCAAAGATGACTGGGTGTGAGATAACTGGAGAAAAAATAAAAATATGCATTGAAAAAAATACAAATATATAAACCTTAGAAATACAGTGATGGAATTCTCTCGTTGCACAGCAGTTTGCTCCATTCCTGGTTTGTTACCTAGACACACTGGGGTCTAATCAAGCTGGTAGTAAAACCTGGAATGGGTGACGCTGCTGTGCAACAGGAGTCCGATTCCCATCCCCAGGATATTTAAAAAATAAACAGCACACGCATTCCAGCTTGATAAATGAGTGAATCTGTGAATTACCAGCTGAGGCGTTCGCGCTTGACCACTGCTTTGCCCTGGCTGACCTACAAAAAACAAAGACAGATTATTGGTAGTTCATCTGAGTGGATCTTGTCCATCCAGAACGTTAATCAGAAAAAAAAACTAGAAGAAACTAAGAAAGTCAAGCAGCAGACGAGAGTTTCTGCGAACGACTTCCTCGTGTGTAACGTGTGTGTGTGTATGTCTGCGTGTAAGAGTGTGAGAGAGAGATTTTTGTTAGTGTCTTGTTTCTTCTCCTTTCTGTCTATTTACAGGCATTTTAATGATAGGAGGCTGTGTGGTCCAGTGGTTAAAGAAAAGGGCTTGTAACCAGCAGATCCCCGGTTCAAATCCCACCTCAGCCACTGACTCATTGTGTGACCCTGAGCAAGTCACTTAACCTACTTGTGCTCCGTCTTTCGGGTGAGACGTAATTGTAAGTGACTCTGCAGCTGATGCATAGTTCACACACCCTAGTCTCTGTAAGTCGCCTTGGATAAAGGCGTCTGCTAAATAAACTAATAATAATAATAATAATAATAATAGAGGTCCTGGGACAGTTACCTGTGAATATTCGGGGGTTGGGGGACGGTAGCGACTGCAGGCTGGAACCAGAACCGAACTGGAACTGGAGCAGGCGAGGGGTCCGGGACACACTGGTGGGGGTTCTGAGAGGGAGAGAGGATGTAGACGTTCCTCTGTTTTGTCCTGTGCAGTGCTTTTATAAACTTTTTGTACGAAAGGCGCTATATAAATATAATATTGACTGATGGAGAGAGAGGCGCCGATGGGCGTGACAGTGGAGGACGTTCAAGAGGCAGGGAGGGGGGAGAGGGGACATGGGGAGGAAAAGTTGAATTTGTAGCTTTCACAATTATCTACATACTAAGACTGACAAACAGACACAGACCAACAGACTGAAACAAACGCGGAGAGAGAGAGACAAATAGAGACAGACTGACAGACCGAGAGACAAATAGACAGACAGGCAGACAGACAGTGTTCCCTCTCCTGTTCAGTGCACATAGCGTACCTGCCAGTCAGCGCCCCTGCAGAGACACTGGTGGGAGTTCCTGCAGAAAAAAAAAAAACCTGCTTAATTCTCAGTTTCACCTCGGGAGAGTTCTGAGTTAAAGATACATACAGTTACGAGCAAAACATTCTGCATCCCCCTCTCTATAGAGAATGAACTAATTTAGCTTCATAAAGTCGAATGTAAACCTGCTGAATAATGATAACTTAACGACAAAACTGACTGAAAACAAATGTGACAGTACTGCTATTATGGCTTCCGGTAAACACTTTTTTTTTTTTTTTTTTTTGTGATAGAATTTTGTAGTTTCTTTTGAAAACATTAAATAAAAGATCTAAATCATGTTCACACATTATATATATATATATACTTTTTAATTATAAAATTTGAAGTGACGTAAAATCTTTTTTTTTTTGCGACAGAATTTTGTAGTTTCTTCTGATAACATTAAAGACTTAAATCATGTTCACACACACACACACACACACACACACATACATATATATATATATATATATATATATATATATATATATATATATATATACACTTTTTTCAATTCTATCTCAATCATAAAATTTGAAGTGACGCAAAACCTTTGGCCACAGCTGTAGAACAACTTCAAACATGGATTGCTGTGCTGAGGCTCTCTCTAAGGGAAGGAGGGAGGAGGGAGAGGAGAGAGAATAGAGTGGAAGAAGGGAGAGGGAGAGCGAATGGAAGGAAGTGGTGAAGGAGGGTGCGGGCTGAATCAATTGAATCGCTCACTGAAATTTGGGTCCTGTGGCGTGCTTCTGCCTGACATGGTGCTGGCACTCCCTGGGGTCTGAGGAGAGAGGAGAGAGGAGAGAGGAGTTTATAACATATACAGCTCTGGCTAAAAGATTCGCATCCCTTAGAATTTTAGGATTGAGACATCATTGAAAAAAAAAAAAAAGTGAACATTATTTTAGATCTTTTTATTTTGATGTAATCAAAAGAAAAATACAAAATGATATCGCAAAAAAAAAAAAAAAAAAAAGTCTACCGGAAACCATAATCGCAGTACAGTAAGTATTTCATGTTAGATTTTGAAATGTTCATTTTTTCCAGTCAGTTTTGTCGTTAAGTATCTGGGGAAAACTCCAAAGCAGCTTTCATTGTGAAGTGTAATTCAATATGTAAACAAGGGAACATTATTCAGCAGCTTTCATTGGACTCTATGAAGCTGAGGGAGTTCATTCTATATAGAGGGTGTGTAATTCAATATGTAAACAAGGGAACATTATTCAGCAGCTTTCATTGGACTCTATGAAGCTGAGGGAGTTCATTCTATATAGAGGGGGGTAATTCAATATGTAAACAAGGGAACATTATTCAGCAGCTTTCATTGGACTCTATGAAGCTGAGGGAGTTCATTCTATATAGAGGGTGTGTAATTCAATATGTTAACAAGGGAACATTATTCAGCAGCTTTCATTGGACTCTATGAAGCTGAGTGAGTTCATTCTATATAGAGGGTGTGGAATTCAATATGTTAACAAGGGAACATTATTCAGCAGCTTTCATTGGACTCTATGAAGCTGAGGGAGTTCATTCTATATAACGAGGGTGGAATTCAATATGTTAACAAGGGAACATTATTCAGCAGCTTTCACTGGACTCTATGAAGCTGAGTGAGTTCATTCTATATAGAGGGTGTGGAATTCAATATGTTAACAAGGGAACATTATTCAGCAGCTTTCATTGGACTCTATGAAGCTGAGGGAGTTCATTCTATATAGAGGGTGTGCAATTCAATATGTTAACAAGGGAACATTATTCAGCAGCTTTCACTGGACTCTATGAAGCTGAGTGAGTTCATTCTATATAGAGGGTGTGAATTCAATATGTTAACAAGGGAACATTATTCAGCAGCTTTCATTGGACTCTATGAAGCTGAGGAGTTCATTCTATATAGAGGGTGTGGAATTCAATATGTTAACAAGGGAACATTATTCAGCAGCTTTCATTGGACTATATGAAGCAGAATTAGTTCATTCTTTATAGAGAGGGGATCAATATGTTAACAAAAACTTTATTCCAGAGCTGTCTGGGACGAGGGAGATAATTCAAAGAACATGTTAACAAGGGAACATTATTCAAGTGACAATTCTGTTCATTTTTTTTTTTATTTAACAAGGAACATTATTCAGCAGTTTTCACTGGGGGGGGGGGGTGGGGGTAATATTTTAGTGCCATTGTTTTATTAATTTCATCTATATAGAGGGGGTGGAATCAAATGATACAAGGGACATTATTCAATGGCACCTCCAGATCTGAGGGATTCATTCTGTGGAACAATATGTTCCAGTGATTCCATTGAGTCTGAAGCGGCTGAGACAGACACAGAGAGAGAGAGATTCAAGTTACAAGGAACATTAAAGACACACTTACTGTAAACTACACTTCATTTTAAATAGGAAGCTTACAATTGTAACCCTATTCAGCAGCTTTCCGCCATGTAACACCTGTGAGGGGTGGCCTAACAAGGGATAAAGACCTCTGAGCCAGATAAATAATAATAGTAATTCATATAAAGGGGTGGAATTCAATTATTATTATTATTATTATTATTATTATTATTATTATTATTATTATTATTATTATGAATTATTATTATTATTATTATTAATGAGTCATTTAGCAGACACTTTTATCCAAAGCGACTTTATAGAGAGGGGATGAAATCATGTCCAACTGCTGCTGCTGCTGCTGCACAGATAATTCAAAACATGGAGCTCGTTTGTTTGACTTTTCTCATCACAGCGGGGGTTATTTTAGTGACATTGTTTTATTAATTTCACAGAAGATAATGAACCAATGGCCCCTTCTCAAAGTTTACTGCGCTCCAGTGATTCCCCCTGGTAAAAGCACAGCACAGAGAGAGTAAAGCACGAGAGAAGATAATGAACCAGCCCCCTTCTCAAAGTTTACTGCTTTGGTATTCCCCGGATAAAAGCACAAATACAGTGTAGTAAATTCATAATAAAAGATAATTAACAGACCACTTCTCAAAGTTTAGCTGACACTTTGGTATTCCTCCTACAGAGTAAACTCTGCACAGAAGATAATGAACCAGACCCCTTCTCAAATGTATGTAAAAACTCTAAAATGTTGGACATGTAAGTTTGAGCTTTTACCTGACTTGATAGCTGCTTCTTCTAGGGCTTACTAAGAGAGAATAATGAAAGTAAAAACGTAAAATGGGGTTTGAGCTTTTACCTGACTTGAATATATATCTAGAGAATATATATATATATATATATATATATATACAAAAGGTGCAAAAAAACAAAATCACCGGAACATCAAAACAAAATGAAATCAATACCCCAATCGATCAATCAATAATTGCACAGAACTTTCTTGAAATACATGTTATTGCAAATCAAAGAGTTTATTTTTTACCTAGTGTAGGAGACGTGATGGCTACTGGCCGCGATATTCTGTTGCCCCTGTATGAAGCAAAAAAAAAAAAAAAAAAAACTCAAAATAAAAATCAAAGTCTGCTGGCTCCCCCTTTTCAGATAAAAATGAATTTATCTTTTTTTTTTTTTTTTACACATTTTGGGTTGTACTGTATACGAAATTTCCTTAAAATGTTTATTTTTTTATCAAGGGATTTTAACACATTTATATTGCAACCCACACTGTAGATAGATATATATATATATATATATATATATATATATATATATATATATAATATATATGATATTAGTGTATATAGAAGAATTAAACTGATAAGATTAGAGTTAACAAGTTTCCAAGCGAGAGGAGGCCCCATTCAGTCCATCTTGCTCGTTTGGTTGTTAGTAGCTTATTGATCCCAGAATCTCATCAAGCAGCTTCTTGAAGGATCCCAGATTTATATAAATGAAAATGATCACACTAATGTGCGTAATTGATTCTTTCCAATTGCTTTATCAAATATATTTATTCATTTTTTCACATCAGTTTATTAAAAAGATGCTCAAGTCGCATGATGTGTTTTTTTTGTCATACCTGTTTTCTTGTAGAGGACTCTGAGACAACTGGAAAGGGGGGGGTAGAGAAAGAGAGAAACATTATTATGAAGATCACATCACAAACTGTAATCTACATCCTTCAGTGTAATTTTTTTTTTTTTTAATTGCGTTTTTTATTATTATTATTATTAGTTTATTTAGCAGACGTCTTTATCCAAGGCGACTTACAGAGACTAGGGTGTGTGAACTATGCATCAGCTGCAGAGTCACTTACAATTACGTCTCACCCGAAAGACGGAGCACAAGGAGGTGAAGTGACTTGCTCAGGGTCACACAATGAGTCAGTGGCTGAGGTGGGATTTGAACCGGGGACCTCCTGGTTACAAGCCCTTTTCTTTAACCACTGGACCACACAGACTCCAGTGTATTAATCAACTCTGAACTGTTTTTAATGTACACACTTTAAGGAATACTAAAAGAAGCTACAATCTTTTTTTTTTTTTTTTTTTTTTAAGTTTTTTTTTTCTATTAGTCTTTCTTAATTAACCCAGCGGGTCGCTGAGCGATTGATAGTTTGTTGATAATGTTGTACCTTGACACGAGACAGGAGATTCTTCAGCTCTGCATTCTCCTTCCTCAACTCAGCTAGTTCCCTGAGAGAGAGAGAGAGAGAGAGAGAGAGAGAGAGAGAGAGAGAGAGAGAGAGAGAGAGAGAGAGAGAGAGAGAGAGAGAGAGAGAGAGAGAGAGAGAGAGAGAGAGAGAACGAGAACAGAACGAGAACGAGAACATAAGAAAGCTTACAACGAGAGGAGAGGCCATTCGGCCCATCTTGCTCGTTTGGTTGTTAGTAGCTTATTGATCCCAGAATCTCATCAAGCAGCTTCTTGAAGGATCCCAGGGTGTCAGCTTCAACAACATTACTGGGGAGTTGGTTCCAGACCCTCACAATTCTCTGTGTAAAAAAAGTGCCACCTATTTTCTGTTCTGACTGCCCCTTTATCTAATCTCCATTTGTTATATCAGCTGTGCACAGTCCTAATATGTATTTATATATATTCATG
The DNA here is from genome assembly GCA_036884735.1 of Huso huso. Taxonomy (NCBI): domain Eukaryota; kingdom Metazoa; phylum Chordata; class Actinopteri; order Acipenseriformes; family Acipenseridae; genus Huso; species Huso huso. Next base: position 7,478,330 of record CM072709.1, on the reverse strand, counting down.
ACAATGTGACATTGTCACCCTAATACCCTTTCTTTACTTATGTATTGTTTATGAGATGTGTTTTTTTTTTTTTTTAATAGTAAAAGAAATGTAATAAATTCAAGGACAAACGTTTCCACTAGAAGACCCTGAGAAAGACTTCTGGTGGAAACGACCGTCAGCGAACGCAGCTTTTCACTGCCGAGTGGTTGAACGGATGATGGAGGCAGCGGGCAGCCGTGCAGACCCAGGCAGCCCAAGCTCTCGCTGCCCTGCCCACACCTCTCCTGCTGTTTGCTGAGCTTGCTCCCCTCCCGCAACTTGCTCTCCATTTCCGAGGATTTGTACTTGTAAAAAGCCAGGACTCGTGCCATCTGCTTCTTCTGGAACAAGGACACCTGCGGACGAGAGACGCCATAGTCAATCCGGTATTATTATTATTTATTTATTAGCAGACGCCCTTATCCAGGGCGACTTACAATTGTTACAAGATATCACATTATTTTTACATACAATTACCCATTTATACAGTTGGGTTTTTACTGGAGCAATCTAGGTAAAGTACCTTGCTCAAGGGTACAGCAGCAGTGTCCCCCACCTGGGATTGAACCCACGACCCTCTGGTCAAGAGTCCAGAGCCCTAACCACTACTCCACACTGCTGCCGCTTTACTGTGTGGAGGAGGCTGTGTGGTCCAGTGGTTAAAGAAACGGGCTTGTAACCAGGAGGTCACCGGTTCAAATCCCGGCTCAGCAACTGACTCACTGTGTGACCCTGAGCAAGTCACTTACCTCCTTGTGCTCCGTCTTTCGGGTGAGACGTAGTTGTAAGTGACTCTGCAGCTGATGCATAGTTCACACACCCTAGTCTCTGTAAGTCGCCTTGGATAAAGGCGTCTGCTAAATAAACTAATAATAATAATACTGTCTCAGGGGGGGATTCCCTTTTCCAAACCAAAAGGATTTGCATCACTTCCTATATCTTGTATTTGATTTTACTCTTACAGGTAACCTCACTCGCGTTTTTTTTTTGTTTGTAATGGCTCTTATTTGAAATCGTTCTCATCCATTTATCGTACTCACTCACCTGCTCTCACTGGACTTCACTCGTATCAGCACATTTCTTTACTGTAAGTGTCAGCTGCTCTTAGCCAAACTCGCTGACTTAGAATTTACTGTCTTCTTTATTTGGCTCCAACTTGATCTTATTGCATTTTCATAACTGCTCTTATCTGTATTAGGATATTCTGTAATGTGATATTTTATAAGGTGATAACTTGTATTGCGATATTTTGTAACAATTGTAAGTTGTCCTGGATAATGGCGTCTGCTAAGAAATAAATAAATAAATTAATAATAATAATAATAATAAATAATTAATTAATTAATTAACAATATATATAGAATTAACTCATTTTGTTGCTTCATAAAGTCCAGTGAAAGCTGCTGAATAATTCCTTGTTAACATATTGAATTCCACACCCTCTATATAGAATGAACTCCCTCTATATCCAATGAAATGAACTCCCTAACATTGAATTCATAGAATGTCCAGAGTCCAATGAAAGCTGCTGAATAATGTTCCCTAACATATTTAACATATTGAATGAACACCCCTCTATATCCAAGAAATGAACTCCCTCATTCCTTCATAGCTTCAGAGTCCAATGAAAGCTGCTAAATAATGTTCCCTTGTTAACATATTGAATTACACCCCTCTATATAGAATGAACTCCCTCAGCTTCATAGAGTCCAATGAAAGCTGCTGAATAATGTTCCCTTGTTAACATATTGAATTCCACACCCTCTATATAGAATGAACTCCCTCAGCTTCATAGAGTCCAATGAAAGCTGCTGAATAATGTTCCCTTGTTAACATATTGAATTACACACCCTCTATATAGAATGAACTCAATCAGCTTCATAGAGTCCAATGAAAGCTGCTGAATAATGTTCCCTTGTTAACATATTGAATTACACACCGCCGCTTTGGAGTTTTCTCACATACATAAAAATGTGACATTTCGAAATCTACATGAAATACTTACTGTACTGCGATTATGGCTTCCTTCTGGTAGACTTTGGTGATAAAATTTTTGTAGTTTCTTTAAACGGAGCGCTAAACAGAACCTCTCCTTAAAAATCCACTTTCTTTATTATTATTATTATTATTATTATTATTTTTTAATGAATCATTTAGCAGACGCTTTTATCCAAAGCGACTTACAGAGACTAGGGGGGTGAACTCTGCATCATCAACAACTGCTGTTGCTGCTGCTGCAGAGTCACTTCCAATAGGAGCTTGTTTGTTTGACGTCTCATCCGAAGGACGGAGCACAAGAAGGTGAAGTGACTTGCTCAGGGTCACACACACACACACACACACACACACACACACACAGGGAGTCAGTGGCTGAGCCGGGATTTGAACCTCCTGGTATCAAGACCCCTTTTCTTTAACCTCTGGAAGCCTCCTTTCTTGTCTCCTATTGCCCCCCCAAGACTTCTTTAGAAACGTTTTCTCGGTTTGTTTGATCGTGATTCAGGGAGCCTACCTGTGCGATTTGTTCAAAATGATTCCGTGCCACTTCTATGGGGTTCCTGAAATACATCTGTTCTTGAGGCTTGAGCTGAGGAGGAAGGCAAGGAGACACAAACCCCCCAGACACAAAACTCTTTAAGACTTAAATCTTTCGAAATGTCGCTTATATTTTTTATTTATATATACTACGCTGAGCCAGGGTTTCATTTGTGCCGGATCGGACCGGATCCAGGTACCTTTTGTTACTTTTTTTTTTAATTATTTGAGAATGAAACATATATATATATAAATGGGTAAAGAAAGGGCGGGAGAATTCAACTTACATTTTCTGACAGTAACAGGAATTTGCATGAGGCGCCACAAACACGACATTTATCTGTGAGAGAGAGAGCGAAAATGGATGGAAATTGAATAATAATAACCCACAGTTATTACTAAACGTCACTGAACCCTGCTGGGTACTGCTTTTTTAATACTGTACTATAAAAAAATAATTCGACAGACATTTCGACTAGAAGTCATTTGAAGGGATGGGGGATGGGGATCGCTTGTCCAAAAACGTTCGTCATCTGAAGTCATTGAAAAAGACTTTCAAAGTCGAAACGTTTGTCGTAGGTTTTATTTGTATTTATTTTATTTTTTTACTATTTCTAATAATCTAATAAACACTACAAGTTCGTTAGGTTTAAAAGAGATGACGTCATTGTGAATTTTATAAATAGGTATTAGGACTGTATAATAAGGGCTGACAGTTTTTTAAATTTGATTTTAATAACGGCTTGATTGTTTTTTGGGGGTTTTCACCTTGACTCACGCAGTTTTCACAGGCGATGTGCCCGCAACTCGACACGCAAAACTCGACTCCCTCCGTCTTGAAACAGCTGTTGCAGTGAAACCAATCCATGACGGGTTTGTTGCACGACCAAAACTAAAAATAAATAAATAAATACATAATTGAAATTAAACTACAGTATTGGTTTTATAAAGAAAGACCTTCGAAAAAAATTATATTCATTTCAATGTGTTTTATTTATATAACCAATATCAAAGTATCTGAGCGTTTCGTGTGGGTTAAAAAAAAAAAGTAAGCCTCCACTATAAAAAGTCATAAAAACTTACAATAAAATAATAATAATAATAATAATAATACAAATGTAAAGTAATACTACCTTTCCCACCAATCGTTTGAATATATCTTTCATTTTTCTGCATAATTTATTGAACCGCTTGTGTACCTAAAGGCATATTTTGTTTTAAGTCGCTACAAATACAGTATTATTTATGCAAAAGTCACAAAAGAAACAGATCAAATATTAAAACCACATTTTCCTAGAAAAAAAAGTTTGAAAGCAAACATCAGATTATTTTTTTTATTAAACTGCGTCTCAAATGCATTAAAATCTACCTTATATATTTTACAGGCCCAAGACAATACATATGAAGGAATTAGGATCGGTCTACAAACATCTATTTGACCTATTAACTAATAAACACAAACCGAACGACATGTTAAATATTATATTTGACTAACACATACAGGGAAAGAAGACGGTAAAATACCACAATAATAATAATAATAATCATAATAATAATAATAATAATAATAATAATAATGTAGACCTAAAAATAACATACCGGTATATAAAAAAATAAATACGACACAATGGCAAACATCGATAAAATAGCCATATAATAACAAGTTCAAACTTCTAACAACATAAAAAATATTTTAAAAAAACAAAAACATAGTTTATTTTTTTCTTTAAAAAGCCGAGACGCAACCGCTCGACTTGAAGAAGGTGACGCCCACCTTCTTCCCACTTCCCGCCAAAAGCTAGCCGCTGCTGAACCTGCTGCTGCGGGGACTTGCACGGGCTGCGAATTTGAAATTTAACGGTTTTTTCAAGTGTTTCGCGAGACGGTCTCCGTATTTGTTTATATTAGAAACAAAATTATATATATATTATTTTTACACCCATTAAAATACAACATTAAACACACCCTATAACATAAAACTGTAACTTTTCTCTACAAAGATTAACGTAACCCCCATGTTTTTGTTTTTGGTAAGTTATGCTGTAATGAGCGACAGAAGTTACTCATTAAAAAAACTTTATATTGTATAAAAAAATAAAAACAAAATACCCGCTATTCAAATTTTGACTTTATTAGACAGAGACAACCACCTCTTCCGGCAAAAATGACAGCATTTAAATTAGTTTTAGGAGACAGAAGAGATACCGCCGGAACCGCAAAGATATCAAAAGTGACAGCGATCTGATTTTAAGTTTTTTTTTCTTTTTAAAAAAAAAATATATATATATTTTGAACAAATTCTTGTAATGTGCGAGTGTTTATTCAATACTAAGTCACGATAAAAAAAATCATAATTAATAAAAACAAGCGCTTAGTCTCTCTCTAAAAAATCTTTAACCCGTGCCGCCCCCTGCAGAATAACAGCAGCGTGTGCGTGTACGTGTACGCGTAGCTAGTGGTTATGTATGTTCACTCCAGTCCCTATTGTATCCCGTCTCTAGCATTATCATTACCTGCTGACTCTGTTGCAGCAGCACTGCATGTGTGTATCAGTGTGTATGTTTGTGAGTGTGTTTTTGTATTTTTAAAATTATTATTATTATTTGTTTATTTAGCAGATGCCTTTACCCAAGGCGACTTACAGAGACTAGGGGGGTGAACTCTACATCATCAACTGCTGCTGCTGCTGCAGCGTCACTTCCAATAGGACCTCGTTTGTTTGACGTCTCATCCGAAGGACGGAGCACAAGGAGGTTCAGTGACTCGCTAAGGGTCACACACACACACACGACAACAAACCAAGACTGCACGCTAGTAATTGTTTGAAGAAACACAGCCATTGTGTCGTATTTATTCAGTCGGTTCTAGGTTCTTGTGTTCTAGGTTCTCGGGTGTTTTGTTGTTCTGAGTTTGACGTCGTCAATTCCAGGTTCTGAGTAGGTGTGTGATGTGTTCTAGGTTCCAAGTTCTAGGTGTTCAGAGTTATAAGCCCTGTGTTCCTGCATCTATGTTCTAGTGTGTTCTAGGTTTGGTGTTTTCTGTTCTAGGTGCTGTTCTGAGTTCTATGCTCCAGATTATGTGCATTGTGTGAGGGGGGGGGCTGTGTTCCGTGTTCCGTGTTCCGCGCAGACTGGCTCAGAACTTGCTGGCTGTCAGCATCAGGACAAATTTGGGCAGCCGGAGGAACGAGGGGATGAAGGGGGAGAGCCAGGAGAGTCCCGGGACCCGAGAGACGAGGAAACTGAGAGACATGTAGTCAACCACTTTACGACCTGCGAGGGAGAGAGGGAGGGGGGAGGGAGAGAGGGGGAGGGAGGGGGAGAGAGGGGAGAGGAGAGGGTGGAGAGAGAAGGTGCGTTATTAACTGATAGAAGAGACAGGGTCAACCAGACATTAACTGATAGAAGAGAGAGACAGGATCAGCTGGACTTTCATACCATCAACATCCTGGAGATTGTAGCGCCGGCAGAGGTCACAGTTCAACAGAACCTTCCCGCTCAGTGACATCAGCTTCTTGTCTGAAAAAAAATATATATATATAAAATAATAAAATCAAAAATATATATGGTTAAGTTCACAAGAAGGAAAATGAGAAAAGAGGGAGAGGTAGAAAGTGAGAGAGAGAGAGAGAGGGAGAGGGAAAGACAAACAGGCAGCCTCCACACACACACATATTCTGATACTCTCAATAACTGGTGCTAAAAAATGTATTTTTGTCTCTCTCCCCTCCCCCTCTCTCACCTGTAGCCAGCTCCACGATGCATTTCCCACTCAGCTCTGGAGTTTCACCGTCTGCAAACGCCTTCCAAATCTGAAACAAAAAACCATGAAAATAAAACACACACACACACACACACACACACTGAGACACACACACACACACACACACTGAGACACACACACACACACACACACACACACTGAGACACACACACACACACACACACTGAGACACACACATGCACACACACTGACACACACACACTGAGACACACACACACTGACACACACACACTGAGACACACACACACACACACACACTGACACACACTGATACACACACACACACACACACTGAGACACACACACACACACACTGAGACACACACACACTGAGACACACACACACACACGCACACACTGACACACACACACACACACGCACACACACACACACACACACACACACACACTGATAGTATATTTAATACAGACAGACACACAGACACACTGACCTCCTCCTCTGCCTTTGAACCCGGGTCATTGTTCAGCACTTTCTCCGTGATGCTCTCGGTGCGGACGGCCCCCGGCCACAGGGACACCATGGCCACGCCCGCGCCCCTGAGCTCCACAGCGCCATCGCAGGCCAGGCGGTCACACTGCAGGGGCACAGCACAGTACAGCCAGTCAGAGATATAGACTGTAATCAGACCGTCTCTCGCAATGTGTGACGGTTGGGAGCTATTTGAACACTGATAATGTGTGACGGTTGAGAACTCAGGAGTCAATGGTCACTGATAATGCCGGTTGGGAGCTGTGTGGATTGAATAGACTGATAATGTCATGGTTGAGAACTGTAATGAGTCAATGGTCACTGATAATGTGTGACGGTTGGGAGCTGTCGGATTGAATGGTCACTGATAATGTGTGACGGTTGGGACTGTGTGGGTGAATGGTCACTGATAATGTGTGACGCTTTGGGAGCTGCGTGGAGTGAATGGTCACTGATAATGTGTGACGGTTGAGAACTGTGTGACAATGGTCACTGATAATGTGGAGTTGGGAGCTGTGTGGATTGAATGGTCACTGATAATGTGTGACGGTTGAGAACTGTGTGGAGTCAATGGTCACTGATAATGTGTGACGGTTGGGAGCTGTGTGGATTGAATGGTCACTGATAATGTGTGACGGTTGGGAGCTGTGTGGAGTGAATGGTCACTGATAATGTGTGACGGTTGGGAGCTGTGTGGAGTGAATGGTCACTGATAATGTGTGACGGTTGGCTACTCACAGCTGCTTTGCCCACTCCATAGGGGACACTGAAGAGGTATCGCAGACCCCCCATGGAGGAAATGACGACGATCAGGCCCCGCCCTGCTGGAACCATCATCCGAGCAGCGTACACCGAGCAGATATAGTGACCCCTGCAGGGAAGGAGGGTGAATTACAACCACAGCAACACAAACACGGAGCTGTAAGGGGCAATGGTCACTGATAATGTGTGACGGTTGGGAGCTGTGTGGAGTGAATGATCACTGATAATGTGTGACGCTTGGGAGCTGTGTTGATGATGTCACTGATAATGTGTGAGGGTTGGGAGCTGTGTGGAGTGAATGATCACTGATAATGTGTGACGGCTGGGAGCTGTGTTGATGATGTCACTGATAATGTGTGACGGTTGGGAGCTGTGTTGATGATGTCACTGATAATGTGTGAGGGTTGGGAGCTGTGTTGATGATGTCACTGATAATGTGTGAGGGTTGGGAGCTGTGTGGAGTGAATGATCACTGATAATGTGTGAGGGTTGGGAGCTGTGTGGAGTGAATGATCACTGATAATGTGTGAGGGCTGGGACCTGTGTTGATGATGTCACTGATAATGTGTGACGGTTGGAAGCTGTGTTGATGATGTCACTGATAATGTGTGACTGTTGGGAGCTGTGTTGATGATGTCACTGATAATGTGTGACGGTTGGGAGCTGTGTGATGATGTCACTGATAATGTGTGACGGTTGGCAGCTGTGTTGATGATGTCACTGTTCTCCTCACCTCAGACCCACATCATTGATGTCATCCCAAATCGATGGCGGCACCTCCCAGAATTTCTTCCCCATGTTATCAAAGATAGGCTGGAAAAAAAAAAATAATAATAATAATAGCAATAATAATAATAATAATAATAATAATAATAATAATAATAATAATCTGTGAATATATAAAAAAGTACATACAGTAAGGGAGAGAGAGAGAGACAGCGCCCCCTCAATTATACAGGCAAAGCGGGGAACTGCAGCTCAGGCATAATAATGATAATAACAACAACAACAATAATAATAATAATAATAATAATAATAATAATAATAATGAAGCAGTCAACATGCAGTAAGCGCCTCCCTGTCTCCTCTGGCCTCACCTGCACGCCTGCGTACGCGTTGTTCACCAAGATATCCAGCCTCCCTCTCTGCTCTCTCCCGATTCGCTCAAACAGGCTCCTGATGTCATCCTCCTTCGACGAATCGCAGGTCACCGGCACGCAAGCCCCGCCTCTAGCCTCCACCTGTAAAAAAGAAAATCGAGCTGAAGTAATCACTATGACGCACAGGGGTCCCCCCGTTATTATTATTTATTTCTTAGCAGACGCCCTTATCCAGGGCGACTTACAATTGTTACAAGATATCACATTATACATTATTTCACATATCACATTATTTTTTACATACAATTACCCATTTATACAGTTGGGATTTTACTGGAACAATCTAGGTAAAGTACCTTGCTCAAGGGTACAGCAGCAGTGTCCCCCCCACCTGGGATTGAACCCACGACCCTCCGGTCCAGAGTCCTAACCACTACTCCACACCGCTGCCCCGTACCCCCTCTTCTCCCCTCACCTCTTTCGCAGTCTCCCCCAGCGTCGCACCGTTTCTCCCGGTAATGTAGACGGTTGCTCCGGCCGATCCCAGCTGCAGCGCGATGCCTTTCCCGATCCCTCGGGATGCTCCGGTCACCACGCACACCCAGCCCGACAGCGCCGCCATCTGACAGAGCAGGGGACAGCAACGGCACGTCGATAACAGCACCCACCCCACTCCCTCACTCTAAAACATCCATTATAAATAAATAAATACATGCAATCGCAAATTGAGGAACAGGAACCGTGTTGCTTCAAGATTGTTTAGTTATTTCGATCGAATTATATGAACAGAAATGTTTATAAAATGTCTAGCCACGGTTTTTGTTTGCGGAACTATATCGAGAAAAATTACGTAATGGACAAAAAAAATGAATACAATATAAATAAATACTCACACGGAACTTGCTGCGCGGTAATGCGCTGTTCTTGCAGACTAAATAAATGCGTAGCTTTTAAAAGCGCGGTTTACAAATACCTCAATATTTATATATTACTGCTTTTTTTTTAGGAAAAAAAAAAAATAACTGCGGTCGGATTGTCACTTCTGAACTCGCTTGCCCGTTCAAAGGTAAGTCTTTCGTAATTAATGACTTTCTGTTTGTGGGATTTCACAACCACAGAGAGCGAGACGCGGTCCCTGCAAGAAAATTTAAGATAATCGGGTCGGGACGAAACAGAGACGCCTACCGGCGGTAACGTGTAATAACACACACACAGAAAAAAACATACGTTTGTTTTCTGTTATTTGTAATACAGAACAAATTATTATTTTTTTTGCTAACAAATAAATATATAAACATAACTAGAGCTGCCGCCGTTGCTGCTTTTTCTGCCTTCCGATATTGAGTTTCCTTTTTAAAAACGTTCTCTAAATCCGCCTTTTGCTTTGAGCGGCTTTGAGGTTGTCTGGAGAATTTTTAAAATAATAATAATAATAATAATAATAATAATACCATCGCCTGTTACTTCTGATCAAAGCAAGTTGGCGCATGTCCTCTAATAGCAGATGACGAGCGCCCTCTACCGCCCTTCTGTAGATAAACACCCCCATTCCACTAGTCTAAATCTACTGTATTATGATGTTTTGAGTTCCCTTTTTCCCTCCTTCAATACGCTGTGTATTAACCACTCTTTGCTGTTTTGAAATTACTTTTGAATGTTCAAGTCCTGTCTAGATGTTTCACTTCCTAATCTAACTTCTTTGACTGTATATCATGATACAACCCTCCCTTAGAATTTGCGTTTCCGGTCGATTCTACCACAATGCCACGGTTTTCTGTTTAGCTTATTGCATTTATTTCTGCACAGTGGGAGGTGCCATATCCTCTTTTCTTTCTCAGTTATTTTTTTGTGTCATAAAATCCACCTTTTGATTACTTAACACACCCAGAATAACTCGGTACCCACGCTGCGCAGGGTTTTATGTCAGTGTTATATAGACTCTGTGTTGGGTAGGTGTGTAGTTCTGCGCAGGGTTTTATATCAGTGTTATATAGACTCTGTGCTGGGTAGGTGTGCAGTTCTGCGCAGGGTTTTATATCAGTGTTATATAGACTCTGTGTTGGGTAGGTGTGTCGTTCTGCGCAGGGTTTTATATCAGTGTTATATAGACTCTGTGTTGGGTAGGTGTGTAGTTCTGCGCAGGGTTTTATATCAGTGTTATATAGACTCTGTGTTGGGTAGGTGTGTAGTTCTGCGCAGGGTTTTATATCAGTGTTAAATAGACTCTGTGTTGGGTAGGTGTGTAGTTCTCATGGGGTTTTATATCAGTGTTATATAGACTCTGTGTTGGGTAGGTGTGTAGTTCTGCGCAGGGTTTTATATCAGTGTTATATAGACTCTGTGTTGGGTAGGTGTGTAGTTCTGTGCAGGGTTTTATATCAGTGTTATATAGACTCTGTGTTGGGTAGGTGTGTAGTTCTGCGCAGGGTTTTATATCAGTGTTATATAGACTCTGTGTTGGGTAGGTGTGTAGTTCTGTGCAGGGTTTTATATCAGTGTTAAATAGACTCTGTGTTGGGTAGGTGTGTAGTTCTGCGCAGGGTTTTATATCAGTGTTATATAGACTCTGTGTTGGGTAGGTGTGTAGTTCTGCGCAGGGTTTTATATCAGTGTTATATAGACTCTGTGTTGGGTAGGTGTGTCGTTCTGTGCAGGGTTTTATATCAGTGTTATATAGACTCTGTGTTGGGTAGGTGTGTCGTTCTGCGCAGGGTTTTAGATCAGTGTTATATAGACTCTGTGTTGGGTAGGTGTGTCGTTCTGTGCAGGGTTTTATATCAGTGTTATATAGACTCTGTGTTGGGTAGGTGTGTAGTTCTGTCCAGGGTTTTATATCAGTGTTATATAGACTCTGTGTTGGGTAGGTGTGCAGTTCTGCGCAGGGTTTTATATCAGTGTTATATAGACTCTGTGTTGGGTAGGTGTGTCGTTCTGCGCGGGGTTTTATATCAGTGTTATATAGACTCTGTGTTGGGTAGGTGTGTAGTTCTCTTGAGGGTTTTATATCAGTGTTATATAGACTCTGTGTTGGGTAGGTGTGTAGTTCTGCAGGGTTTTATATCAGTGTTAAATAGACTCTGTGTTGGGTAGGTGTGTAGTTCTGTGCAGGGTTTTATATCAGTGTTATATAGACTCTGTGTTGGGTAGGTGTGTAGTTCTGCGCAGGGTTTTATATCAGTGTTATATAGACTCTGTGTTGGGTAGGTGTGTCGTTCTGCGCAGGGTTTTATATCAGTGTTATATAGACTCTGTGTTGGGTAGGTGTGTAGTTCTGCGCAGGGTTTTATATCAGTGTTATATAGACTCTGTGTTGGGTAGGTGTGTAGTTCTGCAGGGTTTTAGATCAGTGTTATATAGACTCTGTGTTGGGTAGGTGTGTAGTTCTGCGCAGGGTTTTAGATCAGTGTTATATAGACTCTGTGTTGGGTAGGTGTGTAGTTCTGCGCAGGGTTTTATATCAGTGTTATATAGACTCTGTGTTGGGTAGGTGTGTCGTTCTGCGCAGGGTTTTATATCAGTGTTATATAGACTCTGTGTTGGGTAGGTGTGTCGTTCTGCGCGGGGTTTTATATCAGTGTTATATAGACTCTGTGTTGGGTAGGTGTGTCGTTCTGCGCAGGGTTTTATATCAGTGTTATATAGACTCTGTGTTGGGTAGGTGTGTCGTTCTGCGAGGGTTTTATATCAGTGTTATATAGACTCTGTGTTGGGTAGGTGTGTCGTTCTGCGCAGGGTTTTATATCAGTGTTATATAGACTCTGTGTTGGGTAGGTGTGTAGTTCTGCGCAGGGTTTTAGATCAGTGTTATATAGACTCTGTGTTGGGTAGGTGTGTAGTTCTGCGCAGGGTTTTATATCAGTGTTATATAGACTCTGTGTTGGGTAGGTGTGTAGTTCTGCGCAGGGTTTTATATCAGTGTTATATAGACTCTGTGTTGGGTAGGTGTGTAGTTCTGTGCAGGGTTTTATATCAGTGTTATATAGACTCTGTGTTGGGTAGGTGTGTAGTTCTGCGCAGGGTTTTATATCAGTGTTATATAGACTCTGTGTTGGGTAGGTGTGTCGTTCTGCGCAGGGTTTTATATCAGTGTTATATAGACTGTGTGTTGGGTAGGTGTGTAGTTCTGCGCAGGGTTTTATATCAGTGTTATATAGACTCTGTGTTGGGTAGGTGTGTAGGACACAGTCACTAGCTATAAAGACACAGTCACTAGCTATAAAGACACAGTCACTACCTCCGAGGACACAGTCACTAGCTATAAAGACACAGTCACTAGCTATAAAGACACAGTCACTAGCTCTGAGGACACAGTCACTAGCTATAAAGACACAGTCACTAGCTCTGAGGACACAGTCACTAGCTATAAAGACACAGTCACTAGCTATAAAGACACAGTCACTAGCTCTGAGGACACAGTCACTAGCTATAAAGACACAGTCACTAGCTCCGAGGACACAGTCACTAGCTCTGAGGACACAGTCACTAGCTATAAAGACACAGTCACTAGCTCTGAGGACACAGTCACTAGCTATAAAGACACAGTCACTAGCTCTGAGGACACAGTCACTAGCTCTGAGGACACAGTCACTAGCTATAAAGACACAGTCACTAGCTCTGTTTGGGCTCCAGTGTCTTCATCAGTGTTACTGAAACTCTTGTCTGCTTGACTCAGTTTCTTAGAAGTCTTTGTTAGTGATGAATATAAAAATCCGCACGCAGGTAAGATTTTGAACGTTTTAATTTATTCTGCAGTCTTGTGATTGACAGAACGTGGTTTTGCCGCACGTGGGTTCGTTAATCTCGCTCGCGACACAGGCCTCGCGAAACTGAATCCAATCCTATTTTGCTGTTGAAAAATACCCAGAAGTTTATGACAAAAGCCATGGAAATGCTAAAGAGATTTGAAAGGAAATATAGATTTATTGCTGTATATGAGGAAATACCATCACAGAAGCAGGCCAGCCAATAGGGGAAGCCGCAGTTGAATGGGTGCAGGGCCAATTTCACCCAGCAGGTGACCGGGGGGGAAACGCATGATCTTTAGGGAGTCTTTTCAGAAGCGTCTGGGATAGTTTGGAAGCTCGGGGCGTGAGCAGCAGAAAACGACGTCAGAGCGGCACACCACAGCAACCCTGCAGGGGTTAAAGTCTGGCGTTCATCCCCCCAGCAACCACAATGGTTTCACCCGTGATGTAACTCGCGTCCTCGGAACACAGGAACGAAACGGTTCCGGAGATGTCGTCCGGAGTTCCGATCCTAGGAAAGGAAAAAAAATATATATATATATATATCTGCTGGTAAAAAAACCAGTGAAGATAACGAACTACAGTCAGTCCGGTCAGACAGACGCTCTGAGATGCTGATGCTCTCAATAACTCGTGTTACAGAACGGCCACACCCAGTTTCATCACAGTTATCTCGAATTATCTGGAACAGTGCGACTCCTGTATCGAAGGGAAGCCGCACACCCTGTCCTCCATCTTGGCTCCTGGCGTTCTGCAGTGGTGGGCAGGGAGGCGCTCCGAGCCCAAGTTAAGATGGAGTCAGTTTCTTTCTACTTACCTTTTTATACTGAGATTCTTCAGAAATTCATCGGCGGCGCCTTTGTTTTGCCACAGCTGAGTAAAAACAAACAGACGTGAATATAGATACTGTAGACAGCAGCAGTGTGGAGTAGTGGTTAGGGCTCTGGACTCTTGACAGGAGGGTCGTGGGTTCAATCCCAGGTGGGGGGACACTGCTGCTGTACCCTTGAGCAAGGAACTTTACCTAGATTGCTCCAGTAAAAACCCAGCTGTATGAATGGGGAATTGTATGTAAAAATAATGTGATATCTTGTAACAATTGTAAGTCGCCCTGGATAAGGGCGTCTGCTAAGAAATAAATAATAATAATAATAATAATAATAGACAGACAGGCAGACAGACACACAGAGAGACAGACAGACATCAATATAGATATTATACAGCGAGAGAGAGAATCACAGATACACACACGCGCGCACAGACAGACATCAATATAGATATTGTAGACAGACAGACAGACATCAATATAGATATTGTAGAGAGAGAGAGACTCACAGATACACACAGACACAGACAGACACACACACACACAGACAGACAGACAGACAGACAGGCACACACACACACAGAGACAGACAGACAGACACGCAGACAGACAGACAGACAGACACACGCACACACAGAGATAGACAGACAGACACTCACCGCAGAGCTGAATTTGGTTTTGATTAGTCCAGGGGCCACACAATTCACGCGGATATTCATATGAGCCAGTTCAGGGGCTAAAGCCTTGGTCAGTCCTAGCAGGGCAGTCTTACTGACACTATAGGGACCCAGAGCCTAGACAAGAGAAACACAGAGTACAGTAAGAAACGTTTGGGCTCTAGTGCCTTCATCAGCGTTATTGAAACTAAACTGAGTCAAGCAGACCAGCGTTTGGGCTCTAGTGCCTTCATCAGCGTTATTGAAACTAAACTGAGTCAAGCAGACCAGCGTTTGGGCTCTAGTGCCTTTATCAGCGTTATTGAAACTAAACTGAGTCAAGCAGACCAGCGTTTGGGCTCTAGTGCCTTCATCAGCGTCATTGAAACTAAACTGAGTCAAGCAGACCAGCGTTTGGGCTCTAGTGCCTTCATCAGCGTTACTGAAACTAAACTGAGTCAAGCAGACCAGCGTTTGGGCTCTAGTGCCTTCATCAGTGTTACTGAAACTAAACTGAGTCAAGCAGACCAGCGTTTGGGCTCTAGTGCCTTCATCAGTGTTACTGAAACTAAACTGAGTCAAGCAGACCAGCGTTTGGGCTCTAGTGCCTTCATCAGTGTTACTGAAACTAAACTGAGTCAAGCAGACCAGCGTTTGGGCTCTAGTGCCTTCATCAGCGTTATTGAAACTAAACTGAGTCAAGCAGACCAGCGTTTGGGCTCTAGTGCCTTCATCAGCGTTACTGAAACTAAACTGAGTCAAGCAGACCAGCGTTTGGGCTCTAGTGCCTTCATCAGCGTTACTGAAACTAAACTGAGTCAAGCAGACCAGCGTTTGGGCTCTAGTGCCTTCATCAGCGTTACTGAAACTAAACTGAGTCAAGCAGACCAGCGTTTGGGCTCTAGTGCCTTCATCAGTGTTACTGAAACTAAACTGAGTCAAGCAGACCAGCGTTTGGGCTCTAGTGCCTTCATCAGTGTTACTGAAACTAAACTGAGTCAAGCAGACCAGCGTTTGGGCTCTAGTGCCTTCATCAGCGTTATTGAAACTAAACTGAGTCAAGCAGACCAGCGTTTGGGCTCTAGTGCCTTCATCAGCGTTACTGAAACTAAACTGAGTCAAGCAGACCAGCGTTTGGGCTCTAGTGCCTTCATCAGCGTTACTGAAACTAAACTGAGTCAAGCAGACCAGCGTTTGGGCTCTAGTGCCTTCATCAGCGTTATTGAAACTAAACTGAGTCAAGCAGACCAGCGTTTGGGCTCTAGTGCCTTCATCAGCGTTATTGAAACTAAACTGAGTCAAGCAGACCAGCGTTTGGGCTCTAGTGCCTTCATCAGCGTTATTGAAACTAAACTGAGTCAAGCAGACCAGCGTTTGGGCTCTAGTGCCTTCATCAGCGTTATTGAAACTAAACTGAGTCAAGCAGACCAGCGTTTGGGCTCTAGTGCCTTCATCAGCGTTACTGAAACTAAACTGAGTCAAGCAGACCAGCGTTTGGGCTCTAGTGCCTTCATCAGCGTTACTGAAACTAAACTGAGTCAAGCAGACCAGCGTTTGGGCTCTAGTGCCTTCATCAGCGTTATTGAAACTAAACTGAGTCAAGCAGACCAGCGTTTGGGCTCTAGTGCCTTCATCAGCGTTATTGAAACTAAACTGAGTCAAGCAGACCAGCGTTTGGGCTCTAGTGCCTTCATCAGCGTTATTGAAACTAAACTGAGTCAAGCAGACCAGCGTTTGGGCTCTAGTGCCTTCATCAGCGTTACTGAAACTAAACTGAGTCAAGCAGACCAGCGTTTGGGCTCTAGTGCCTTCATCAGCGTTACTGAAACTAAACTGAGTCAAGCAGACCAGCGTTTGGGCTCTAGTGCCTTCATCAGCGTTACTGAAACTAAACTGAGTCAAGCAGACCAGCGTTTGGGCTCTAGTGCCTTCATCAGCGTTACTGAAACTAAACTGAGTCAAGCAGACCAGCGTTTGGGCTCTAGTGCCTTCATCAGCGTTATTGAAACTAAACTGAGTCAAGCAGACCAGCGTTTGGGCTCTAGTGCCTTCATCAGCGTTATTGAAACTAAACTGAGTCAAGCAGACCAGCGTTTGGGCTCCAGTGCCTTCATCAGCGTTACTGAAACTAACCTTGAAACACAGCAGCCCAAGACTGATCAACAAACACAAAACAACAGAGTATTTGATTAAGTGCGATCGCAGTGACTGGGAATGAAGAGAGAGAGGCTCACTTGAAAGGGTTGATATCCTGCGA
This sequence comes from Huso huso, assembly GCA_036884735.1. Classification (NCBI taxonomy): domain Eukaryota; kingdom Metazoa; phylum Chordata; class Actinopteri; order Acipenseriformes; family Acipenseridae; genus Huso; species Huso huso. Next base: position 7,461,155 of record CM072709.1, on the reverse strand, counting down.
TTGAAGAGATGATAACGATTGAGCCACCCCTAGAAAACAAACAAACAAACAGAAAAAAACATGTTTTTTCAGGTAAGTATCTGGAGAAAACTCCAAAGAGGCGGTGTGTAATTCAATATGTTAACAAGGGAACATTATTCAGCAGCTTTCATTGGACTCTATGAAGCTGAGGGAGTTCATTCTATATAGAGGGTGTGTAATTCAATATGTTAACAAGGGAACATTATTCAGCAGCTTTCATTGGACTCTATGAAGCTGAGGAAGTTCATTCTATATAGAGGGTGTGGAATTCAATATGTTAACAAGGGAACATTATTCAGCAGCTTTCATTGGACTCTATGAAGGTGAGGAGTTCATTCTATAGAGGGGGGAATTCAATATGTTAACAAGGGAACATTATTCAGCAGCTTTCATTGGACTCTATGAAGCTGAGGGAGTTCATTCTATATAGAGGGGTGGAATTCAATATGTTAACAAGGGAACATTATTCAGCAGCTTTCATTGGACTCTATGAAGCTGAGGAGTTCATTCTATATAGAGGGTGTGGAATTCAATATGTTAACAAGGGAACATTATTCAGCAGCTTTCATTGGACTCTATGAAGCTGAGGGAGTTCATTCTATATAGAGGTGTGGAATTCAATATGTTAACAAGGAACATTATTCAGCAGCTTTCATTGGACTCTATGAAGCTGAGGGAGTTTATTCTATATAGAGGGGTGGAATTCAATATGTTAACAAGGGAACATTATTCAGCAGCTTTCATTGGACTCTATGAAGCTGAGGGAGTTCATTCTATATAGAGGGTGTGTGATTCAATATGTTAACAAGGAACATTATTCAGCAGCTTTCATTGGACTCTATGAAGCTGAGGGAGTTCATTCTATATAGAGGGTGTGTAATTCAATATGTTAACAAGGAACATTATTCAGCAGCTTTCACTGGACTCTATGAAGCTGAGGAGTTAATTCTATATAGAGGGTGTGTAATTCAATATGTTAACAAAGGGAACATTATTCAGCAGCTTTCATTGGACTCTATGAAGCTGAGGAGTTCATTCTATATAGAGGGGTGGAATTCAATATGTTAACAAGGAACATTATTCAGCAGCTTTCATTGGACTCTATGAAGCTGAGGGAGTTCATTCTATATAGAGGGTGTGTGATTCAATATGTTAACAAGGAACATTATTCAGCAGCTTTCATTGGACTCTATGAAGCTGAGGGAGTTCATTCTATATAGAGGGTGTGTAATTCAATATGTTAACAAGGAACATTATTCAGCAGCTTTCACTGGACTCTATGAAGCTGAGGGAGTTAATTCTATATAGAGGTGTGTAATTCAATATGTTAACAAGGAACATTATTCAGCAGCTTTCATTGGACTCTATGAAGCTGAGCGAGTTCATTCTATATAGAGGTGTGGAATTCAATATGTTAACAAGGGAACATTATTCAGCAGCTTTCACTGGACTCTATGAAGCTGAGGAGTTCATTCTATATAGAGGGTGTGCAATTCAATATGTTAACAAGGGAACATTATTCAGCAGCTTTCATTGGACTCTATGAAGCTGAGGAGTTCATTCTATATAGAGGGGGTGGAATTCAATATGTTAACAAGGAACATTATTCAGCAGCTTTCATTGGACTCTATGAAGCTGAGGGAGTTCATTCTATATAGAGGGTGTGTGATTCAATATGTTAACAAGGGAACATTATTCAGCAGCTTTCATTGGACTCTATGAAGCTGAGGGAGTTCATTCTATATAGAGGGGGTGGAATTCAATATGTTAACAAGGGAACATTATTCAGCAGCTTTCATTGGACTCTATGAAGCTGAGTGAGTTCATTGTATATAGAGAGGGGGGTGATTCTAAACTGTAGAGGTTTCTTTCTTACCCCCTGGCCTCCATGTGCGGGACCACAAGCTTCGCCAGTAAAAACGTGGCTTTGACATTCACGTCCAAAATCTAAACACAAATAACAAAATTTTAAAAAAATTAACAAACAGACGCTCTGAATTACCCCCCCCCCCCCCTCCCCCTTCAAAACAGAATTCCTACCTTGTCCCAAACATCCTCAGTGGAATCCATAATATTCCCGAAGAACGGATTGACGGCCGCATTGGAGACCAGGATATCGATCCCTCCATGATCCCGGACTGTCTGGAAACAAACAGCAAGAGAAAATGCTTCCCTATGCTTTACCAGACCTCTCTGTGCTTTACAATGCTTCCCTATGCTTTACCAGACCTCTCTGTGCTTTACAATGCTTCCCTATGCTTTACCAGACCTCTCTGTGCTTTACAATGCTTCCTATGCTTTACCAGACCTCTCTGCTTTACAATGCTTCCCTATGCTTTACCAGACCTCTCTGTGCTTTACAATGCTTCCCTATGCTTTACCAGACCTCTCTGTGCTTTATTACACTGTGCTCCCTCCCCTGTGTTTTAGGGGGTCCATGTGTATAATATTTGCTGGTCTGATTTGCAGCGTTAGCCATGCCCCATATTCTCGCTGGTCTTGTTACCGTGGCGACCAGCCTCTCTCTGTCTTCCCTCTTCCCCACGTGGCAAGTAGTTCCGGTCACGTTGAGGTTCTGGCTCCTGAGCTCGGCCATGGCGCGGTCCACCTTATCCTTCTGCCTGCTGCTCAGCACAACTAGAGCCCCCTGCTGGGCAAGGCCCCGCGCGGCCGCGAAACCGATCCTGAGGGAAACAACCAAAAAATAAAGAGATAAATAAAGAAATGAAATTACAGTATTGCACGGCAGTGAAATTCATCCTGAGGGAAACAACCGAAAAAAAAAAGGGAAATTATAATATTGTGCAGCAGTGAAATCCATCCGGAGGGAAACAAAAAAAAGAGAAAAAGTGAAATTATAATATTGTGCAGCAGTGAAATCCATCCGGAGGGAAACAAAAAAAAGAGAAAAAGTGAAATTATAATATTGTGCAGCAGTGAAATCCATCCGGAGGGAAACAAAAAAAGAAAAAGTGAAATTATAATATTGTGCAGCAGTGAAATCCATCCGGAGGGAAACAAAAAAAGAAAAAGTGAAATTATAATATTGTGCAGCAGTGAAATCCATCCTGAGGGAAACAAAAAAAAGTGAAATTATATTGTGCAGCAGTGAAATCCATCCTGAGGGAAACAAACAAACAAACAAAAAAATAATTATAACTAATTGTAGCTGAACCCGGCACACCTGCGTAAGTGTATGATCCCATCGAATTGATCGATTCCAGTTCAGCTACACATTTATTTGTCATTTCAGATCTTTATTCTCGTATTTTCAATCACTTTTGGTAACTTCCCCCATTATTTGTTTAAAAAATAATAATAATAATAATAATAATAATAATAATAATAATAATTAAAAAGTGCTCCAGTGTGTCTGTGTGTTTGTACCTGTGATTATTAGTGCCGGTTATTCAGAAGAAATGATGCGCTCGGCTGTTTATGTTACGTTTTAGCGTCACTGTAATTATAATTGGGAACACTGCAGCAGAATTGTAAGTAATTGCACTGTAATTATAATAACTAGTTACTGCAGAGTTTATTTATTTATGTATTTATTTTGTATTTATAATTTATTGGTCAGGGTTTCTCTCACCCCTCGGTCGAAGCCGTCACCAGCGCTATCTTTCCCTGCAGCTTCCCGCTCGGTCCCGGGTTCGAGGACGACATCGTTCTTTGTGATGAACACAGCTGAGCGCTCCAGCGCCCCCTGGTGAAATGCCTGAGAAGAGCAGCTCTGGCCGGGAGCATCCCGCTGTGTGGAGAGAGAGAGAGAGAGGGAGAGGAGAGAGGCGCAGGTCAGAGACACGGGGGAGCGGTGTGGCAGGAGAGGAGACATCCCATAATATTATTATACGTCTACGGCAGGAGGCTCCTGAGCTAGAATCAAAGCAATACCTACAAAATCAATGTTAAAAAAAAAACTGAGCAATCGCAACAATATGGAGCATTCAGACGTCATAAAACATAGTTAGGGGTTCTTGAAATTATCGCAATGTCGTCGACATTGTGTCACGTGTGATCTTCCCATGACGTCACAGTACCACATGCAATTCAATTCAATGGCGATTTACAGGCATGACTTACAATGGCAGATGTTGGCATTCTCTATCTCGTTCGCGCATTATAAAGATATCACATTATTTTTACATACAATTACCCATTTATACAGTTGGGTTTTTACTGGAGCAATCTAGGTAAAGTACCTTGCTCAAGGGTACAGCAGCAGTGTCCCCCCACCTGGGATTGAACCCACGACCCTCCGGTCAAGAGTCCAGAGCCCTAACCACTACTCCATACTGCTGCCCCGGATTATTATAATATTGTATATTTTAACAGCAGGGCAGTTTCCCCTTAACGCGCATACGTCGTTATATAAATAAAAACCTTTATTTTGATTTTGCGTAACCTCACCACTTCGACGAAGTATTTTTTCTCAGTTTGCGAGCGTAGTTTATTTCAGCTAGTTTTCGTTTGAATTTCTCATCAGCGTCGAAGTATTATTATTATTATTATTATTTATTATTATTATTATTATTATTATTATTATTATTCACAGTTTGCTAAACCAAATCGTTGTCGAGTGTGTGTTTTTCAGCCACACTCGCTTATCAAGCAAAAAACTACTGAATGTCAAGCACACCACCGGAGGATGAAGTTAAATAACTCGAATATATAACTTAGTTGCGAAACGCTGTAACAAACCAATTAATTATTAACCGCCTTTTGTGGGCTGAGGTAAAAATTTTAAAAAATGTATAGTATTTTTTTTTGACACAATCTGCCGCGCCACGGTTTAATCTGTCGAAGTCATGTATAAACGTGAATACGTTTTTATTATTATTATTATTATTATTATTATTAATAATAACTTATTAATAATTACATAGTTAGCTGCGGTAGTCACAAACCGTGTCGGCTTCTTACTTCAGTTCGGTTGTTTTAGGGGGTAGTTATTTTACAACGGAAGCACCGCTTTCACAATTTTAGTCAGGACGGGAGGTGAAACCGGCGCCATTGTGGCTCAAACAGAGTCAGCTGCGCGTTCAAACCCGCGCTACAGGAGCCAAAATGGCGGTCAACGGGCTGCAGTTTCACTACCTGCTCATTTCAAGGCGTGTTTTTTGAATGCAGGGCAAAAGTTAAATAGGCGTGTATTTTTTTTTTCTTTTAAGGAGAGACTGCCCTTTTAAAAGGGAATGTCGGTGAAGGGTAAGTAGGGAAAAGGGTCAACGTTGTTTGTTTGTTTGTTTGTTTGCCAAACGAAATTTTACGGTTATTCACCCATGACCCTCACGTAACACAATTATTTTAAAAACGCAAATAACACGCTTCTTAGGAGAAGCGTTTGCCAAGCACACATGGCAATATGACACCCACACGCCTTCAAAACATTTAAAATAGCTGAAAAATGCTATGATATTTTATTTAGTTTTTAAAAAAAAGAATGGCGAAAGGTGACAGGTACAAAGTGCTTACACGGTTTTATTTGTCTGTAACAGCACAAAAAAAACACATTAATTGAGCCGAACCGGGCAGCTGTGAAAGGGAGGGAGGCTGGGAAATGAAGTCTTTCTTTTTCACTTAAATAAGCGCAGCTGTGAAAGGGAGGGACGCTGGGAAATGAAGTCTTTCTTCACTTCAATAAGCGCAGCTGTGAAAGGGAGGGACGCTGGGAAATGAAGTCTTTCTTCACTTCAATAAGCGCAGCTGTGAAAGGGAGGGAGGCTGGGAAATGAAGTCTTTCTTCACTTCAATAAGCGCAGCTGTGAAAGGGAGGGACGCTGGGAAATGAAGTCTTTCTTTTTCACTTCAATAAGCGCAGCTGTGAAAGGGAGGGACGCTGGGAAATGAAGTCTTTCTTCACTTCAATAAGCGCAGCTGTGAAAGGGAGGGACGCTGGGAAATGAAGTCTTTCTTCACTTCAATAAGCGCAGCTGTGAAAGGGAGGGACGCTGGGAAATGAAGTCTTTCTTTTTCACTTCAATAAGCGCAGCTGTGAAAGGAGGGACGCTGGGAAATGAAGTCTTTTTCACTTCAATAAGCGCAGCTGTGAAAGGGAGGGACGCTGGGAAATGAAGTCTTTTTTCACTTCAATAAGCGCAGCTGTGAAAGGGAGGGACGCTGGGAAATGAAGTCTTTCTTTTAGTTCCGAAGCGTCGGAGCCTGGAAGCCAAACTGGGAACTTTTGTATCCGACACCGTCCAGCGTGTTGTCGAGGGGGGGGAAGATAAATGCTGTTGCACCGCGCAGGAAAGCTGTCTTAAATTGACTGGTAAACGAAAAAAAAACATCTTAAACTGAAAAGAGGGTGATAGACCGTTTATTTGAGATTTCGTATAAATTCCGGCGGGGAGCAACAATGCTGATTAAAGTCAAGGTAAGTTTGTTACTAAAAATAATAATAATAATAATAATTATCAGACTCGGGCCGGAAAGACGCCGCTGATTTCAATGGAGGATCGTTAATGATATGTTGCGCGGCCTTACTCGTTCATAAACTCGGGTTATAAATAATAATCCTTTAAAACGGCGCCTAAAATGTTTATTTCTTACCCTAAATACCCGCGCGTGTGTTTGTGCATCGTCACTGTAGCGACTGACAAACAATTAATCAATTAATTAATTACATGGACTCCTTCGAGCCACCAAATCCACGATAAACTAGCTTTTTATTTTTAGTCTGTATATATACATTTGTTTCTTAAAGAATGGAGGAGGAGATACACAACACGGGTTATTATTATTATTATTATTATTATTATTATTATTATTTGTATTTATTTTTTACAGACCTTGACTGGAAAGGAGATAGAAATCGACATCGAACCCACAGATAAGGTAAACTGGTTTCGTACCGATATACTGGCCAGTAATTCTACAGGATTTTTAAAGATGGTCAGTGCTCCTTTAAAGGGAGGGGTCAGTGATCATGTTAATAAAGCTAATAAGAGGTGAGAGAATGGATTTTAAAGATGGTCAGCGCTCCTTTAAAGGGAGGGGCCAATGATCCTGTTAATAAAGCTAATAAGAGGTGAGAGAATGGATTTTAAAGATGGTCAGCGCTCCTTTAAAGGGAGGGGCCGGTGATCGTGTTAATAAAGCTAATAAGAGGTGAGAGAATGGATTTTAAAGATGGTCAGCGCTCCTTTAAAGGGAGGGGCCAGTGATCATGTTAATAAAGCTAATAAGAGGTGAGAGAATGGATTTTAAAGATGGTCAGCGCTCCTTTAAAGGGAGGGGTCAGTGATCATGTTAATAAAGCTAATAAGAGGTGAGAGAATGGATTTTAAAGATGGTCAGCGCTCCTTTAAAGGGAGGGGCCAATGATCCTGTTAATAAAGCTAATAAGAGGTGAGAGAATGGATTTTAAAGATGGTCAGCGCTCCTTTAAAGGGAGGGGCCAGTGATCATGTTAATAAAGCTAATAAGAGGTGAGAGAATGGATTTTAAAGATGGTCAGCGCTCCTTTAAAGGGAGGGGCCAATGATCCTGTTAATAAAGCTAATAAGAGGTGAGAGAATGGATTTTAAAAGTGTTTGAATGGTTTCAGGTGGAGAGAATAAAGGAGAGAGTGGAAGAGAAGGAGGGGATCCCCCCACAGCAACAGAGACTCATCTACAGCGGGAAGCAGATGTGAGTCTCCTTTAAGATAGCAGGGCTGGGAATCAGACTCCTATTGCACAGCAGTGTCACCCATTCCAGGTTTTACTACCAGCTTGATCAGCCCCCAGTGTGTCTAGGTAACAAGCTCAGGTGTGTCTTATTATTAAACTCCTAGTGAAACCAGGACTGGCTCACACTGCTGTGCAACGGGAGTCTTATTCCCATCCCTGTAAGTGTTGTCCGTTTCTTTTTAAATCTGGCTGTTTTTGATCGTGTTGAGAGTGTGTGTCATTGTCTTGTCTCTGTGTGACAGACCCTCCCTCCTCCCTCCTCCCCTCTCCCTCCTGTCTCCCCTTTCCCCTCCCCCTCTCCCTCCCTCCCTCCCTTCTCCCTCTCCCTCTCCCTCCCTCCCTCCCTTCTCCCTCTCCCTCTCCCTCTCCTCTCCTCTCCTCTCCTTCCTTCCTCCCTTTCATAATATGTTTAAGTGTCGGATCTATCCTACAAACAGGGCAAGAGAATGAAACCTAATTAGAAAAGAGAGAGGAGAGGAGGGAGAGTCGGTCTGTCATACAAACAGTGCAAGAGAATGAAACACACTCTCAACACGATTAGAGCGAGACACCCGACACTGAGAGACGTATTATATCATTAAATCTAAATAATGAAGGGTCTGATGTTAACGGATTGGATCTGTGTGTGTTTGTGCAGATCCTGTTTAGATGTTTTCAGATCCACACGCTCAGTGAGATTCTACAGATCGGGCTAAAAGTTTTGCACCACCTAGAATTTAGGGTTGAGACAATAAGTAAAAAAAATAATAATAATAATAATAATAATAATAATAATAATAATAATAATTTAGATCTTTTTATTTAACATCATGATGTAATCAAAGAAACTACAAAATTATATTGCAAAAAAAGTCTACCGGAAGCCATAATAGCAGTACAGTAAGTATTTTTCATGTTTTGAAGTCGCATTTTGTATTTAAGTATATGGTAATTCAATATGTTAACAAGGGAACATTATTCAGCAGCTTTCATTGGACTCTATGAAGCTGAGTGAGTTCATTCTATATAGAGGGAGTGGAATTCAATATGTTAACAAGGGAACATTATTCAGCAGGTTTACATTGGACTCTATGAAGCTGAGGGAGTTCATTCTATATAGAGGGGGTGGAATTCAATATGTTAACAAGGGAACATTATTCAGCAGCTTTCATTGGACTCTATGAAGCTGAGGGAGTTCATTCTATATAGAGGGTGTGGAATTCAACATGTTAACAAGGGAACATTATTCAGCAGCTTTCATTGGACTCTATGAAGCTGAGGGAGTTCATTCTATATAGAGGGGGTGTAATTCAATATGGTAACAAGGGAACATTATTCAGCAGCTTTCATTGGACTCTATGAAGCTGAGTGAGTTCATTATATAGAGGGGTGTAATTCAATATGTTAACAAGGAACATTATTCAGCAGCTTTCATTGGACTCTATGAAGCTGAGTGAGTTCATTCTATATAGAGGGGGTGGAATTCAATATGTTAACAAGGGAACATTATTCAGCAGCTTTCATTGGACTCTATGAAGCTGAGGGAGTTCATTCTATATAGAGGGTGTGTAATTCAATATGTTAACAAGGGAACATTATTCAGCAGCTTTCATTGGACTCTATGAAGCTGAGTGAGTTCATTCTATATAGAGGGGGTGGAATTCAATATGTTAACAAGGGAACATTATTCAGCAGCTTTCATTGGACTCTGAAGCTGAGGGAGTTCATTCTATATAGAGGGGGTGTAATTCAATATGGTAACAAGGGAACATTATTCAGCAGCTTTCATTGGACTCTATGAAGCTGAGTGAGTTCATTCTATATAGAGGGGGTGGAATTCAATATGTTAACAAGGGAACATTATTCAGCAGCTTTCATTGGACTCTATGAAGCTGAGTGAGTTCATTCTATATAGAGGGGTGTAATTCAATATGTTAACAAGGGAACATTATTCAGCAGCTTTCATTGGACTCTATGAAGCTGAGTGAGTTCATTCTATATAGAGGGGGTGGAATTCAATATGTTAACAAGGGAACATTATTCAGCAGCTTTCATTGGACTCTATGAAGCTGAGGGAGTTCATTCTATATAGAGGGGGTGTAATTCAATATGGTAACAAGGAACATTATTCAGCAGCTTTCATTGGACTCTATGAAGCTGAGTGAGTTCATTCTATATAGAGGGGTGGAATTCAATATGTTAACAAGGGAACATTATTCAGCAGCTTTCATTGGACTCTATGAGGCTGAGTGAGTTCATTCTATATAGAGGGGTGGAATTCAATATGTTAACAAGGAACATTATTCAGCAGCTTTCATTGGACTCTATGAAGCTGAGGGAGTTCATTCTATATAGAGGGTGTGGAATTCAATGTTAACAAGGGAACATTATTCAGCAGCTTTCATTGGACTCTATGAAGCTGAGGGAGTTCATTCTATATAGAGGGTGTGGAATTCAATATGTTAACAAGGGAACATTATTCAGCAGCTTTCATTGGACTCTATGAAGCTGAGGGAGTTCATTCTATATAGAGAGGGGGATGCGAAACTTTGGTCCCGAGCTGTAGATCTCTTCTACGCCAGATCGATCCCACTTTTTCAATTCCTCGTCTCTGTTGTTGGGAAAGCACTGTGCCGCCTGACCGCTGTGGGCTCCGCCCCGTTCTCCGGCGGGCTCCGACCTTTATTAACCCTACAAGGTGTCTTCCTCTCTCTCAGGAACGATGAGAAGACGGCTGCAGATTACAAAATCCAAGGAGGGTCTGTTTTGCATCTGGTCCTGGCTTTGAGAGGAGGAGGAGGAGGAGAGGCGATGAGATGAGATGAACCAGTCCTCCACAATCCCACAATGCACCACTCCTGAATCCCCTCCGTGTAATATCGACGGTGCCAAAACTCCAGCGTCTAGATTTAACATCCGCCATCTTTTAAAATAATAATAATAATAAAATAAATAACATACAGAAGAGGCTAGCTTCTATTTTTGTCATTTTTTTTTTGTCTTTGTTTACTCTGCCCGTTTTATCTTTTTGTATGGTGTTTCAAACACGCAGTCGGGTAGTCGTAAAATACTAAAAAAATATAGAAAACTTTCAGTAAATGTGGTGGTGGACGTTTCAAAGAGAAGGGCTTTCTCAAACAGAGACATAAACTGACAGACAGACGCACACACTGACACAGACAGACAGACACAGACACAGCCAGACAGACACACAGACAGACACACAGACACACAGACACAGACACACTGACAGACACACTGACAGACAGACACACTGACACAGACTGACGCACGGACAGACACACACTGACACACAGACACACTGACACAGACTGACGCACGGACAGACACACTGACAGACACACTGACAGACAGACACACTGACACAGACTGACGCACGGACAGACACACACTGACAGACACACTGACAGACACACACACAGACACAGACAGACAGACAGACACACTGACAGACACACAGACACACTGACACAGACTGACGCACGGACAGACACACACAGACACACTGACACAGACTGACGCACGGACAGACACACACTGACACACAGACACACTGACACAGACTGACGCACGGACAAACACACTGACACACAGACACACTGACAGACTGACGCACGGACAGACACACACTGACACACAGACACACTGACACAGACTGACGCACAGACACACTGACACAGACTGACGCACGGACAGACACACACTGACACACAGACACAGACTGACGCACGGACAGACACACACTGACACACAGACACACTGACACAGACTGACGCACGGACACACACACAGACACACTGACAGACACACAGACACACTGACAGACAGACACACTGACACAGACTGACGCACGGACAGACACACACTGACAGACACACTGACACAGACTGACGCACAGACAGACACTGACAGACACACAGACAGACAGACACACAGACACACTGACACAGACTGACGCACGGACAGACACACTGACACACAGACACACTGACACAGACTGGACGACGGACAGACACACACTGACACACAGACACACTGACACAGACTGACGCACGGACAGACACACACTGACACACAGACAGACTGACGCACGGACAGACACACACTGACACACTGACACAGACTGACGCACGGACAGACACACTGACACACAGACACACTGACAGACTGACGCACGGACAGACACACACTGACACAGACACACTGACACAGACTGACGCACGGACAGACACACACTGACACACAGACACACTGACACAGACTGACGCACGGACAGACACACACTGACACACTGACACAGACTGACGCACGGACAGACACACACTGACACACTGACACAGACTGACGCACGGACAGACACACTGACACACAGACACACTGACAGACTGGACTTACGGACAGACACACACTGACACAGACACACTGACACAGACTGACGACGGACAGACACACACTGACACACAGACACTGACACAGACTGACGCACGGACAGACACACACTGACACACTGACACAGACTGACCTTGACAGACACACACTGACACACTGACACAGACTGACGACGGACGGACAGACACACACTGACACACAGACACACTGACACAGACTGACGCACGGACAGACACACACTGACACACTGACACAGACTGACGCACGGACAGACACACTGACACACAGACACACTGACAGACTGACGCACGGACAGACACACACTGACACAGACACACTGACACAGACTGACGCACGGACAGACACACACTGACACACAGACACACTGACACAGACTGACGCACGGACAGACACACACTGACACACTGACACAGACTGACGCACGGACAGACACACACTGACACACAGACACACTGACAGACTGGCCGACGGACAGACACACACTGACACAGACACACTGACACAGACTGACGCACGGACAGACACACACTGACACACAGACACACTGACACAGACTGACGCACGGACAAACACACTGACACACAGACACACTGACACAGACTGACACACAGACACACTGACACAGACTGACGCACGGACAGACACACACTGACACACAGACACACTGACAGACTGACGCACGGACAGACACACACTGACACACAGACACAGACACAGACTGACGCACGGACAGACACACACTGACACACAGACACACTGACACAGACTGACGCACGGACAGACACACACTGACACACTGACACAGACTGACGCACGGACAGACACACACTGACACAGACACACTGACACAGACTGACGCACGGACAGACACACACTGACACACAGACACACTGACACAGACTGACGCACGGACAGACACACACTGACACACAGACACACTGACACAGACTGACGCACGGACAGACACACACTGACACACAGACACTGACACAGACTGACGCACGGACAGACACACACTGACACACAGACACTGACACAGACTGACGCACGGACAGACACACACTGACACACAGACACACTGACACAGACTGACGCACGGACAGACACACACAGACACACTGACACAGACTGACGCACGGACAGACACACTGACAGACACACTGACACAGACTGACGCACGGACAGACACACACTGACACACAGACACACTGACACAGACTGACGCACGGACAGACACACACTGACACAGACACACTGACACAGACTGACGCACGGACAGACACACACTGACACACAGACACACTGACACAGACTGACGCACGGACAGACACACACTGACACACAGACACACTGACACAGACTGACGCACGGACAGACACACTGACACAGACACACTGACACAGACTGACGCACGGACAGACACACACTGACACACAGACACACTGACACAGACTGACGCACGGACAGACACAGACAGACACACAGACAAGCTTTCTCACAGATTTGATTTCTTCTGGTCTTAATGTGTTTTTTTTTTGTTTGTTTTTTTAATTTTTATTAAGCCGCTGTAAAATATTTCTCAAACAGAAAGAAGAAACACTTTTCCAATATCTCAGACACACACACTGACTGACAGACACACACACACTGACTGACAGACACACACACTGACACAGACTGATGCACAGACAGACTGACAGACACAGACTGACACACAGAGACAGACTGACACACAGACAGAGACAGATGCGCTGACACACAGACACGCTTTCTCACAGATTTGATTTCTTCAGATCTTAATTTTTTTTTTTTTAATTTTTATTAAGCCTCTGAAATACTTTGCCCAAGTCAAGTTAGCTGGTGGGCTCAGCTGAGTTTCTGTTCAACTGCAGTCTTAAGTGCCTGTAATTACGATGTTCAGAAATGCCCCCACCCACACCCCCCCTCCCCTCCCACCCACACCCCTCCCAAAAAATTAACAAAACTATGAAGGAAGTTCAGTTGAAACGACACTCAGATATTTTCCGTCTGTTTTATTTTTCAAATAAAATGTTTACGTTATGTTACTCAAAAATAAACACGTTGAAAAATAATAGTCAGATTTGATCCCTCTGTTACTGGATTGTGAAACTGTGTCCAGGGTTGCTTATCAGTGTTTTACATCGCCCTGTGTACAGCCAGACTCTGCCCAGGCCCATGACAACGAGGACGGATATTTTACTGTCAGGTTGAACAGGACAAGGCGACGCTGCAGTTCAAAAAAAAGTCACTTTTGCATTTGAAGGCTGAATTTTTTCAGTCCGTCTTCAAGCAGTTTCAGATTCACTCCATTAGAGGCCAGAACACACAAAACACCTGTCAAACAGAGGACAGAAACTTAGAAACATTTCACAAATGCAGCGCGACACGCTGAAGTTATCATACTGTGGTCCCATTCTACCAGCCTCGCCCCATTGCAGCTGCCCTATACTTGTGCTACCATTGCCCCTCAGTGTAATACAGAACCATTATTGCCATTGTAGCTCCACTGTCTGTCTGCATTGCCATTGAAGATCATTTAGGGTGTAGTTAGCACACTGTGGTCCCATTCTACCAGCCTCGCCCCATTGCAGCTGCCCTATACTTGTGCTACCATTGCCCCTCAGTGTAATACAGAACCATTATTGCCATTGTAGCTCCACTGTCTGTCTGCATTGCCATTGAAGATCATTTAGGGTATAGTCAGCACACTGTGGTCCCATTCTACCAGCCTCACCCCATTGTAGCTGCCCTATACTTGTGCTACCATTGCCCCTCAGTGTAATACAGAACCATTATTGCCATTGTAGCTCCACTGTCTGTCTGCATTGCCATTGAAGATCATTTAGGGTATAGTTAGCACACTGTGGTCCCATTCTACCAGCCTCACCCCATTGCAGCTGCCCTATACTTGTGCTACCATTGCCCCTCAGTGTAATACAGAACCATTATTGCCATTGTAGCTCCACTGTCTGTCAGTAAGGACGCAGGGCCACCGTGGGACTGATTCACCTGCCATAGCACTGTCAATGTTAGTTACCTAATCGGCTGACGTCAACGATATTTCTATTTTCGTCATCGAAGAAAAGCATTTGGTTAAATTCAACTCCACTCTGCTCGCGGATTCTGTTAAGAAAAAATACAGGAAAGAGGTGAGAGAATGGATTTTAAAGATGGTCAGCGCTCCTTTAAAGGGAGGGGTCGGTGATCCTGTTAATAAAGCTAATAAGAGGTGAGAGAATGGATTTTAAAGATGGTCAGCACTCCTTTAAAGGGAGGGGCCAGTGATCATGTTAATAAAGCTAATAAGAGGTGAGAGAATGGATTTTAAAGATGGTCAGCGCTCCTTTAAAGGGAGAGACCAGTGATCATGTTAATAAAGCTAATAAGAGGCGACAGAATGGATTTTAAAGATGGTCAGCGCTCCTTTAAAGGGGGGGACCAGTGATCATGTTAATAAAGCTAATAAGAGGTGAGAGAATGGATTTTAAAGATGGTCAGCGCTCCTTTAAAGGGGGGGACCAGTGATCATGTTAATAAAGCTAATAAGAGGTAAGAGAATGGATTTTAAAGATGGTCAGCGCTCCTTTAAAGGGAGGGGTCAGTGATCATGTTAATAAAGCTAATAAGAGGTGAGAGAATGGATTTTAAAGATGGTCAGCGCTCCTTTAAAGGGAGAGACCAGTGATCATGTTAATAAAGCTAATAAGAGGCGACAGAATGGATTTTAAAGATGGTCAGCGCTCCTTTAAAGGGAGGGGCCGGTGATACTGTTACCTTTTAAAGTGTGTGACCTTTGACCCAGGGTATATTTCTTTGTGAGACAGGTATTGGTCGAGGTTAAAAAGATCTAGCAGCTGATTGGCTCCTTTGATTTCGCCAGTTCTGAGAAAAAAATAAAAATAATAATACCATAAATAAAAACCAGTTTTCTTCACATGTGGATAAGTGATTCTGTAGAGAGGAATACAGGGCGATTCGAAACTAGGGCAGCGCGTGAAACAGGAGGGGAAACGGGGACTCACCGTGAAGCTGCAGCGATAGCAATCCCATCCGCGTGCAGAGATCGCAGCACTTCAACTGTTTCAGGGTACAAGCGAATGGGGTGACCCCGGGAATCAATCACCTTACTCTCTCTAGGGGAGAGGAGGGGAGAAAGGAGAGAGAGGAGAGGGGAGGGAGAGGAGAGAGAAGGGAGAGAGGAGAGGAGGGAGAGAGAGGGAAAGAGGAGGGGAGAGGAGAGGGAGAGAGGAGAGGGAGGGAGGAGAGGAGAGGAGAGGGGAGAGAGGAGGAGAGAGAGGAGAGAGGGAGAGGAGAGGGGAGGGAGAGGAGAGAGGAGGGGGAGAGGAGAGGGGAGAGGGGAGAGGGGAGAGGGGAGAGGGGAGGAGAGGGGAGAGAGGAGGAGAGGAGGGGAGAGAGAAGGAGAGAGAGGGAGGGAGAGAGGAGAGGGAGGAGAGAGGAGAGGGGAGAGGGGAGAGAGGAGGGAGGGAGGAGAGGAGGAGGAGAAGGGAGAGGAGAGGGAGAGAGGGAGAGAGGAGAGGGGGGAGAGGAGAGAGGGAGAGGAGAGGAGAGGGGGAGGGGAGAGGGGAGAGGAGGAGGAGAGGAGGAGGAGAAGGAGAGAGAGGGGAGAGAGAAGGAGAGAGAGGGAGGGAGGGAGAGAGGGGAGAGGAGAGAGGGGAGAGGAGGAGGAGGGGGGAGGAGGAGGAGGAGAAGGGAGAGAGGAGAGGGGAGAGAGAAGGGAGAGAGGAGAGGGGAGGGAGAGAGAAGAGAGGAGGGGGGAGAGGGGAGAGAGGAGGAGAGGGGAGGGAGAGAGGAGGAGAAGGGAGAGAGGAGAGGGGAGAGAGAAGGGAGAGAGGAGAGGGAGGGGGGAGAGAAGGGAGAGGGAGAGGAGAGAGACAGAGGGGAGAGAAGAGAGGAGCGAGGAGAGAGGAGAGGGGAGGGGAGAGAGAGGAGTGGGGAGGGGAGGAGAGGAGGAGAGGAGAGGGGAGAGGGGGAGTAGTGGGAGAGGGGAGGGAGGAGGGGAGGGAGAGAGAGGAGAGGGGAGAGAGGAGAGGACAGGAGAGAGAAGGGAGGGGAGAGAGGAGAGAAGGGAGAGATAGGAGAGAGAAGGGAGAGGGGAGATAGGAGAGGAGGGGAGAGAGTGTTTAATGAGACAACATTAATAATATTACATAGGAGCAATACAGATTTTTTAAAATAAATTATATATATATACTGGACTACCTAAGTGTCGCACCTGTCTTTGTGAAAGGGCGGGTCCACGTGCGTGTCCACCCAAAACGGCCACAGCGTGTAATCTTGAAAAAAATAAAAAATACCAGCGCTTCATTCAAACTCGAACAACAGAAACGCAACCCGAGGTTATATTATTGTTTAATATATTATTGGTGCTTAAAATAAAAACAAGCTAAAAGAACACACAGAATCTTTAATTAAGATTTGTTGACTTTTTATATACCTCTAGAAATATGTTTCTGTGTGCGTGTGTGTTACTTGGATCAATATATGTGAACATATATTAATCGTTTGTGGTGCGATATATTTTAATGTTTCTTACCTGTGTAGTATTGCAATTAAAATGATAAACATATTGTCCTTAAAAAAATAAACTACATGAGACGGATCTTACATTCACAGAACCGCGTTTCAATTCTTCAAGGTCAGTAATATAGATTAATTCGCCATACCTAAATCAAACACCACGAGTTTGGGTTTGGCCATGTCGAGTTTAAAATATAAAAAGAAAATAAATTAAATTATGACACACAGAAATAAAATAAAGCGAATGTTTCAGAATGAATCGCAGGCTCACGCTGTGCCGGAGAGCCGCCGTCCTCCAGTATCCCACAATGCAACTTTTTAAATGCTGTTTTTGTTACAGTGACTATACATATACAATAACGACTTGGACAGAAAATTAGGAACACCTGTCATATATAGAACACACTTTGACTTTCTTATTCTGTAATATGCCAAAGTATTTACACAATATTAATTGAACTATGTTTTTTTTCTTGTTTGTTGTTGTTATTATTATTATTATTATTATTATTATTATTATTATTATTATGATGCACATTTTGTAATCATCCTAAGTTATATTTGGAAAAATGTGAATAACAATAATTATGACGGAAAAACTCAATTTCTATAGACAATATTTATAATCATAATAAATATAATATTTATATGGGCAGCAGTGTGGAGTAGTGGTTAGGGCTCTGGACTCTTGACCGGAGGGTCGTGGGTTCAATCCCTGGTTGGGGACACTGTTGCTGTACCCTTGAGCAAGGTACTTTACCTAGATTGCTCCAGTAAAAACCCAACTGTATAAATAGGGAATTGTATGTAAAAAAATAATGTGATATCTTGTAACAATTGTAAGTCGCCCTGGATAAGGAAGTCTGCTAAGAAATAAAATAATAATAATAATAATAATAATCAATAAGGGCAGCTGGCTCTTTGAGCTAATATATATATATACACTCACACTGACCCACAGACACACTCTATCACTGGCCCCTCCCTTTAAACGTGAGCGATGATTCTGTCTTATTAAGAATATGCTTATTCTACAAAGATATTCGGTTCCATAAATTATTGGATTACAGTTTGGTTAAAATGTGTTTTTTTTTAAATAGTATCAAATGTTCATCCTGTCGATGACATGCACTGTCTTGTTTGCTTTTTAGTGACAGACTCGTCAACAACACCAGCCATCAGGACACTGAACATGGACCAGAGAAAACCAGACGACCAAGAAAACACACGAAAATCATAGACATCATGTGACTGTGCAGGTTAACATGATTGGATAGCCGCATAAATGCAATGCAAACAACTCACTCAAACAAGTCTCTATCACGCAATTACGTGTCATTTTTTATTTTCATTTTTTAAAAATGTATGGTAGCAATGTGCTTCCGTAATATCTGTAATTACAGAACCGCCATAAATTAACTGCGCAAGGTGAAGCGGGCAGCACCAAGGGTGCATGAAGGGTGGGTTCCATGGATCACTCTGCAGGAGGACCAATTTTAGAAGATAATTGGTTAAACTGGCCAGACTGAATTTGCAAAGTGATATCTGTGAAAGCACACAATCCTTGGGAGAACTTCAATGCGCAGATGAGTCAAAGCTGAGAAATTTGAACAAGTCATTTCAGCTAATGTTCACAGCAGCTGTGAAACTTTGGAACACCGACGCTGGGAAAAGAAGTCTTTCTTTTTGGGTGCTTTTGCCCATACACAGAATTGGTTAGAATCTGTGCAGGGCAAAGCTTTCTCAAGTTATACAGGCATTGACATCAATTAGAAACAGTGTCAAAACTCTGTCTCACCCAAAGGTGGTCCTGCAACAGGATAATAAAGGCCATAAAAGCACCCAAGAATGGATGTCATGTTATTTGTCCCATCCAGGAATTTATTTTATCAGCCCCGATCTGAATCAAAACATTATAAAGGAAAACTAAATTTCAGTCTCACCCATCAAACCTCTCTCTCAGTTTCTCTCTCTCTGGGCCAAACTATTTTTTAAAGGGAGAAATATCATTGTGAAAACGTTTGAAAAAAATTTGCCTCTAAAAGGTTTTGCAACAAATTATTCTTATTACATTATTACATTATTATTTTTTACAATATTATATTGACGCCCTTATCCAGGGCTGATTTCTTACAATTGTAAACAAGATATCACATTATTTTTACAGTTACAATTACCCATTTATACAGTTGGGTTTTAACTGGAGCAATCTAGGTAAAGTATATATGTCTCTATATATATATACAGCAGCAGTGTCCCCCCACCTGGGATTGAACCACAGACCCTCCGGGTCAAGACACCCAGAGCCCACAACCACTACTCCACACTGCTGCCCTGTCCCCAAATGAACACACACACACACGCACACACACACACACACACACACACACACACACACACACACAGGCCCCTCCCTTTAAACGTGAGCGATGATTCTGTCTTATTAAGAATATGATACAATACGGTTCAACACAGGTACAGTTTGGTTAAAATGTTTTGTTTTTTTAATTACAATCTTCAAATATGCATCCTGTCGCTCACAATGTATCACAATGTATACATTTAACATAAAAAAACAGAATTTGCAGAAAAAACAGAATAGGCAGTGAGTCCTTACAGCCCAAACCTTAGTTATAAACTTCCGTTAAAGTCAGCAATGGGCTTTAAACTTTGTGCTAAAAAAATAATACAAAATAAAAAAAAAAAAAAATTATAATAATACACAAAACCATTTGAACACTCTGAAAATCTTATAAAAAGTGTGAAAACAGGGTCAGAGGAATCAACACAAAGCGACACGGTTTTTATTCAACAGCGCTCTGTTATGCATTGCTTCAAAAACGTGAATCATTCAGCACTATATTTAGTAAAATCTCCTAAAAGACCCTCTTTGTGTTTCCCAGAAGCCCATTTACACTCAGCGCAACCCAAAATGAAGTCCTCCGTTCCTTCCTGTGTTCTGGAAAATAGTTCCCCCCCCCCCATGGGCAGCAGTGTGGAGTAATGGTTGGGGCTCTGGACCTTGACCGGAGGGTCGTGGGTTCAATACATGGGGGTCACAATGCTGTACCCTTGAGCAAGGTACTTTACCTAGATTGAACTCCAGTAAAACCCAACTGTATAAATGGGTAATTGTATGTAAAAATAATGTGATATCTTGTAACAATTGTAAGTTGCCCTGGATAAGGGCGTCTGCTAAGAAATAAATAATAATAATAATAATACACTTCCTGACAGCACACAGTTCCATCTGTGCAGAACACCACAAACACAGGCCGTCGTTTTTGTTATATTAACTAACAATTATGTTTCATTGACACAATGCTAATTGCACATGTAATTGAACTGTGCATTAATGGCCCAGGAATATTCCCAACTGGGAAAAACAGGAAGGAATGAAAGAAAAAAAGTGAATTTATTATTATTAATTAGTGATTTAGCAGACGCAGATTTGCAGAGGCTAGGGGGGTGAACGTCACCCCCAGAAAACATGATTTAAACTAATAGCTCAATTTGTAAAAAAATTAAAATAAAATAAAATTAGTTGTTTATCTGTCAACAACCAGGGGCGTGTGAAATTCACCCAGAATCGGGTTTTAATGTTTCTTTACTGAATTTCCCCGGGATAATTTCAGATTTCCCTCGACAGCAGTATTTTGTCTTGTATTCAGGGTCAATTTATAATTTAAGTGGCTAACAATATATATATATATATATATATATATATATATATATATATATATATATATATATATAATCTATCCCCAAGTTACCCATCTGGAACAGTATTTAATAACCAATTATAAGTTTCTGTTAAAACATTTAGAAAATCGACATTAACATATTTAGAAAAAATACAAAAAAAAAGTAAAAAGCTATTCTATTTTCTTTCTCATAAGTATCGGAGATCAGACCTCAGCCTGTTAAGTTACGATATAAAATAATAATCAATGATATAAACAGAGAATCTCAGCAGAGCCTTTGGGGCGGATTCAAGGAGAATTTGCTCTAGAGCAACATTTTAATTTTGTTTTTTTGGGTGTGATTCTGGTGTGGTGCCAACTTTACAGGGAGAGTTCTCCCAGTTTATTTGAACCTCTTCACTGCCAATGGACAACATCTGTACTGAAAGAAAATATAGGACAGTGTACTCTCCTTTAAAATGACATCAACTAAAATGTGGAGGTTCCTGGGATTCCCAATTCACTTGTAAAGAGATTTCCCTTTATACAAACAGAACAATTACACAGGGATGCTGTTCGGCTCTGCCTTCGATGAATCCGACTTCTCCGACTGATCTTGTTTGTTCAGGATCACAAGTTCTTCGCCGTCATATCCTGGATCAAAGAAAGGGAAGAGTTTCCCAGAGAATTTCCCCAGGAAGGTGTAAATAACACAACGATCCTCCAACCTGTAAAAGGAGAGCTTGCCCTCTTCATAATCCAGATGCACCCCGACCTTCAGGGGGGGCAGCACCTTGAGAGGGGTCTCGGGGTCGGTCAAGGCACTGAGATCATGTCCATGGAGTAACTGGAGTACCCAGTAACCTTCCTTGGGACTCAGATCAAAAACTCCTTTCCTCTTGGCAGACTCGCTGGCCACACCCAGTTTCCAGTTATCCCTCTTCCCCACCTCCACCTCCCAGTATCGTCTCCCTGAGGTGAACCCCTCCCTGCCCAGCAGAAAGGGACGGTGATCAAATCTCTGTTCAGGGTTGGGGACATTCTTGTCAATGGCATCATCTCTCACACGTTTCCCATCTTCAGACACAGTGAGACGACAGTGTGCTGTATGAGGGTCCAGAGTCACAGCCACTGGAGACAGGAGAAAATAGAAAGCAAGAAAATAAAAGGGTTTTACAAGAAGTCTTGGTTAATTGATCCTAAAATTTAAATTTAGTAATATTTATATTTGCAATTATTTCTGTATTTTCCTTCGATAAAACAGCTGGAGTAAATCTGTCCAAATGTATAACGCAGTTGGAAATTGAAATATTTATTCACCGTGGAGCCTTATTTTTTTTTCTTTTCTTCTTTTCTTTATTTAAATTTAGTAGTCGCCAATTAGTTTTTTTGTTTGTTTGTTTGTTTTCTCCCCAATTTATTTTTGTTCAGCTCAGCTCCCCGCTACCACCCCTGCGCTGACTCGGGAGGGCGTGTGACGTCAGCTGCGCGCGTCTTTACACGCTGCAGACTCACCGTGCAGCCACCCAGAGCTACAGCGTCGGAGGACAACGCAGCCCTGGGCAGCTTACAGGCAAACCCGCAGGCGCCCGGCCAGACCACAGGGGACGCTGGTGCGCGGTGAGCCGAGGACACCCTGGCTGACCTAACCCTCCGTCCCCTCGGGCGGCGCTCGGACAATTGTGCGCCGCCCCCTGGGAGCTCCCGTCCTCGATCGGCAAAGGAATAGCCTGGATTCGAACCGGCGACGTCCAGACTATAGAGCACATCCTGCACCCCACGTGGAGCGCCTTTACTGGATGCGCCACTCGGGAGTCCCCATGGAGCCTTCTTGACTATTTTACAGGAAGGTGTGCATGTTAACAGTGTAACACATAGCAACACCTCTATAGAGAAACCTGGTTCTGATGTTACCTGTTTGACTTTGAATCTGCTTCCATTCTAGAAGAAAAAAAACAGAGAGAGAAATTCAATTTCACCTCCAGAACTTCAAATACTCAGTCATAAATTATAAGCAACCAAATCAAGCAGCAGAAAAATGTTTCTGCAAACGCCTTCCTCAGTGTGAGTGTGTGTGTCTCTGTGTGTGTGCGTGCATGCGTGCGTGGGTGCGTGTGTGCCTGAGTGCGTGCGTGTCTGTGCGTGTGTGAGACAGAGAGTGAGGGAGAGAGAGATTGAAAGTGTCTGTTTCTTCTCCTGTCTGTTTGTTGAGAGGATCTTGTGATATTACAGGCAGTTCATCCACAACTCCAATCAGAAACTCTGCACAGGTAAAAACAACTAAATTAGAAAAAACTAAGAAAGTCAAGTTTACCTGATTTGAGGACAAATCCTTTGGATTCTGTTGAGAGAAAATAGAGGATTTTCAATACAAGTCAATAACAGTCTTTTTAATCTGACTAGTTTGGTGGATCCGTGGTCTACTTGTTGCACGAGGCAGGAACACAAAGGAATAAGTACCCTGTCAGCTGCCATATATTAGTTTTAAAGAAAAGAATGTTTTAACACTGTCTTTGTAGTTTATATTTATCTATTAACCCCACTATTATATCGTAATTTGGTAACGAAAGAAATAGACATACCTGTGCTTTATCTTCTTTACGTGCTGCGAGCCAACAGCTGAGTCGGCTACGGGATCGTAAAGTAAATGTGCACGTTTTTTTTTTAGAATCCTTTTTGTTCATTTTTATATTTGAGTTGTAGTATACACAATCACGTTGTAGGATTTATTTTATTTATTTGATTTATATTTTCACGATGGATTGTTTTGTTATTGAGAATTTAATATTTGTTTATTTTTTCACATCGCTGTTGTAGCTGTGATGCTGAAGGTGCAGTGACGTTGTCAACCTGCGACTAATAATTTCAATGTGTTGTAGTTTAGCGTAGGGTCATTAACCTCTTTAAGTGGTGGTTTATTGGGTTAAGGACCACGTACTATAAAAGGCAAGCGTATCCGGAGATCGGGAGCGCAGCTCAGTTTTGCTTGGGATAGCTGAAGTAGGGACGTTTGGTAGACGCGGAGTTGGACGTTTTACCTTGATCGGAGATATTTTGTTGCGAAGCTGACGGTGTTTACTGGGGTTGGTTTCGCTTTCAGCCGCTATTGTTCTTTCTCTTCAATTGGTTTCGGGTATAGTGGCAAGAAGTTTTTCTTGTTTTGTTAGTAGGCTGTGCTATAAACGCATTGTGGTATTATCGGAGCCTGCCTGAAACTTGTGAAACAGTGACTGGTGGGGAAGAAAGAGAAAAGGAAATACTGTACTGTAGTGATGTAGCTGCTGTTTGTTTTACTTTATTATTGCTGCTGGATTGTGGTTGGAGTCCCCTGGCGTTCTGTGGGTGTGGAATATGTTACTTTAAAGTGAACCACTAAATGTTTTAGCTTGGTACTGTACTATAGCAATATAGCTGTTTGTTTATTATTGCTGCTGGATTGTGGTTGGAGTTCTTTGGTGTTTCTGTAGGTGTGTCATAAGTTATTCTAGAGCAAATAACCCAGTATTTTACTCTGTTTTAATTATTGTATATTAGTTACCGTGAAGAAGGCAAGGTTTTTATGTTTTGGGGTTTTGCTGCTGTCTCTCTTTTTGTTTTTATATTTAGAATTCCTGACCTACCTGCTTGGTGATTGGGGTGCTGCTATTGACCATCGTGTGCTTCTCCTCCGCTCTTCCTTCCCTCCTCTTGAAGAGGTTGTTGGTGCTGGCAACATTGTGGGGGAATCTTTTTTTTCTTTCCTTTTCTGTTTTTTTTTGATACTTTACACCCTAGCTAATTAGTGGGTGCCTATTGTGTTGCTACTTTTACACCCTAGCCATTCAGTGGGTGTTTGCTTTTTCTTGTTTAATTGAATTTATGTAACATTTTTTAAATATTTAATAAATATTGTTTTAACTGAGTTAAGCCTTGTCTGTCTCTGTGGTGTTGCTACTGGTCCATATCCCAACTATCACTAATTTAACTTGTGTTTTTATTGTGGGTTATTGATTTTGTTAATTATAGGTTTAAACTTATTTTTAGTTAGTCCTGGCGCTTATCACCAGGTGGCGTAGTCGGCGACTATATATTTTGGGGGTTCTGAGTGTCCTAAGTAAGTAGTGTGACACCCGTGACACCTTTACCTTACCCTAAAATAAACGTATACAATTCTATAACTTTGACTTGTAGTCTTTCTCAAAGTAATTTTTTTCACTATTAATACATTTTCATTTATGTAATGTATCTGTTATTAAAATGCGTGTCACTGTTCTTTTAAAGGAGATACACATTTAAAATCTTACTTATTTCTTTAAGAAGATCACCACACTCTGAAAGAAATAAAGAGATTTGTTTTATCAGTTTAATGTTTGAGTTGGAAAACCCGACAGAAATATGTAATTTTTTCCCCACTAAATGTTTACCTGCTTCTTGATTCTGTTTAGCCATTGTCTGAGAATCTAAAATAAAAAAAAACAAACATTTATACCCAATCTCATCAATGTTCTAAAAGTGGGGAGCTTTATTCTGTTATAAAATTCTACACAATTTGAGACTTCTAGTGTTAAATAAGTCAAATTGATGCTGTGGAGTAAATCATTTTGACCAGAAAATGATACAATTAATTTTATAAATTCTAGGTGATTCTAGCTGTGCATCACTCCACGATGGACTCTCTCCTATTTTTATCTTCCAACTTAAAAAAAAAAAACATACTTTTTCAAAACGTGCCTCTCATAAGGCCATTGGTTTTGTATCAAGCGCACTCAGTCACGCGGTACCTGCTGTAAGTCATGGTCCATACCTCTGAGATTCTTGTATTTGTACACACCCACAGCGATGAGGACTATGAAGGCTATTGTACAAACTATTAAAAACACTGACAAGCCTTTCCATGAAGGGGCGACCAGCGTGAAGAATTCACCTGCAGAGAAACAAGATGATTATTATTATTATTATTTGTTTATTTAGCAGACGCCTTTATCCAAGGCGACTCGCAGAGACTAGCGTGTGTGAACTATGCATCAGCTGCAGAGTCACTTACAACAAGGTCTCACCTGAAAGACGGAGCACAAGGAGGTGAAGTGACTTGCTCAGGGTCACACACACATGCACACGCACACACACACAGTGAGTGAGCCAGGATTTGAACCTCCTGGTTACAAGCCCTTTTCTTTAACCACTGGACCACACAGCCTCCTGCGTTTAGCTCTGTACAGCTTGAACCAAGAACGGAGTACATTTTGGGGTGCAAAAATTTGTGCAGACGCCCTTATCCAGGGCGACTTACACTTGTTACAAAATATCACATTACAGGCAAGAGCAGTTTGAGAGTGATTTCGACTAAGACCAGTTTAAACTTACAGTAAAAATATTTATACAAGTGAAGTCCATTAAGAGCAGGTAGTAAGTACGATGAATGGATGAGAACGATTTCAAAGAAGAGCCAGGACAAAAAACCATGAATACAGATACCCATGAGAGTAAATACATGATACAGTAAGTAGTTAGAGTTGTGTGCAGCAGTTTATTTGTGGGACGGCTTGCTCATTCCTATACATCAGTTACCGAGTCAGGTAAGAAAGAGCTCAGGTTTGACTGACCGTCGATGTGGACTCGGGTCTCCAGGACTCTCTTCTCCTCCCCGTGTCTTATAAGACAGGTGATCTCATTGGCCTCCTGTTCCGATATCTGCAGAGCGCTCTGGAGGGTGAAGAGCCCGTCTGCTCCTGGCTTCTCAGTGAGAACAGCCCTCCCTGTTAAATCAGCACCTTCACATTCCTCCACTGCAGCTCCGGTTGGGAAACCAGGTTCGGGTTGGGTTGGGAGTGGCGTCACTGTCAACCGGCCAGCCACAGTGAAGTTGGGGAGTTGCCCACAGTTGGGGTAGAATTAAAACAAGCTTGTAAATAAACTTGAGTTGGGGTTATTATGGATGGAGTTGGGGTTGGGGTTAGGGATAGGGTTGGGGATTGTGTTGGGGTTGGGGTTTGGGTTGGGGGTTGGGTTGGGGTTGGGGTTGGGTTGGGGGTTGGGGTTGGGGTTGGGGTTGGGTTTGGGGGTTGGGGTTGGGGTTGGGGTTGGTGTTGGGTTTAGCGTTGGGGTTGGGGTTGGGTTTGGGGGTTGGGTTGGGGGTTGGGGGTTGGGTTGGGGGTTGAGGTTGGGGGTTGGGGTTGTGTTGGGGTTGGGGTTGGGGGTTGGGGTTGGGGTTGGGTTGGGGTTGGGTTGGGGGTTGGGTTGGGGGTTGGGGTTGTGGTTGGGTTTGGGGGTTGGTTTTGGGGTTGGGTTGGGGTGGGGTTGGGGTTGGGTTGGGTTTGGGTTTGGGTTTGGGTTTGGGGTTGGGTTTGGGGTTGGGTTTGGGGTTGGGGTTGGGTTTGGGTTGGGTTGGGGTTGGGGTTGGGTTGGGGGTTGGGTTGGGGTTGGGTTGGGGTTGGGTTGGGGTTGGAGGTTGGGTTGGGGTTGGGTTGGGGTTGGGGGTTGGGGGTTGGAGTTTGGGTTCAGGTTGGGGTTGGGGTTGGGTTTGAGGTTGGGGTTGGGGTTGGGTTGGGGGTTGGGTTGGGGTTTGGGGTTGGGTTGGGGTTGGGGGTTGGGTTGGGGTTGGTTTGGGGGTTGGGTTGGGTTGGGGTTGGGGTTGGGTTGGGTGTTTGGTTGGGGTTGGGGTTGGGGTTGGGGTTGGGTTGGGGTTTGGGGTGGGGGTTGGGTTGGGTTTGGGGTTGGGGTTGGGGATGGGGTTGGGGTTGGGGTTGGGGTTGGGGTTGGGTTGGGGGTTGGGTTGGGGTTGGGGTTGGGTTGGGGTTGGGGGGTTTGGGTTGGGGTTGGGGTTGGGGTTGGGGTTGGGTTGGGGTTGGTTTGGGGTTGGGGTTGGGGTTGGGTGTTGGTTTGGGGTTTGGGGTTGGGGTTGGGGATTGGGTTGGGGATTGGGTTGGGGGTTGGTTTGGGGTTGGGGATGGGGTTGGGGTTGGGGTTGGGGTTTGGGGGTTGGGGATTGGGTTGGGGGTTGGGTTGGGGTTGGGGTTGGGTTGGGGGTTGGGTTGGGGTTTGGGGGTTGGGGTTGGGGTTGGGTTGGGGTTGGGTTTGGGGGTTGGGGTTGGGTTGGGGGTTGGGGTTGGGGATTGGGTTGGGGTTGGGGATTGGGGTTGGGGTTGGGTTGGGTTGGGGTTGAGTGTTCGGGTTGGGGTTGGGGTTGGGGGTTGGGTTGGGGTTGGGGTTGGGTTGGGGGTTGGGGTTGGGGTTGGGTTGGGGTTGAGTGTTCGGGTTGGGGTTGGGGTTGGGGTTGGGGATTGGGTTGGGGTTGGGGGTTGGGGTTGGGGTTGGGGTTGGGGTTGAGTTGGGGTTGGGGTTGGGGATGGGGGTGGGGGTTGGGGTTGGGTTGGGGTTGGGTGTTGGGGTTGGGGTTGGGGTTGGGGTTGGGGATTGGGTTGGGGTTGGGGTTGGGGTTGGGGTTGGGGGTTGAGTTGGGGTTGGGGTTGGGGGATTGGGTTGGGGGTTGGGGTTGGGTTGGGGTTGGGTGTTGGGTTGGGGGGTTGGGTTAGGTTGGGTTGGGGTTGGGGTTGGGGTTGGGGTTGTGTTGGGGTTGGGGGTTGGGGTTGGGTGTTGGGTTGGGGGTTGGGTTGGGGTTGGGGTTGGGGTTGGGTTGGGGATTGGGTTGGGGTTGGGGTTGGGTTGGGGTTGGGGATTGGGTTGGGGTTGGGGATTGCGTTGGGGGTTGGGGTTGGGGGTTGGGTTGGGGTTGGGGATTGCGTTGGGGGTTGGGGTTGGGGGATTGGGTGGGGTTGGGTATGGGGGTTGGAGTTGGGTTGGGTTCAGGGAGGGAGTTAGGGTTTGGGTTGGGGTTAGGTTAACAAGGGGTTAGGGTTGGGGGTTGGGGTTGGGTATTGGGGTGGGGGTTGAAATTCTAAGAGGGGTTGGGGATCAATATGGGAGTTAGGGGAACATTATTGGCAGCTTTGGTTGGACTCTTGGGGTTAGGGGTTCATGGTTGGGGTTCGAGGTTTAAGTTGGGGTTAGGGTCAGTTTGGACTTTAAGAATCTGAGGGAAAATTCTATATAGAGGTGTGTAGGATTCAATATGTTAACAAGGAACATTATTCAGCAGCTTTCATTGGACTCTATGAAGCTGGGGAGTTCATTCTATATAGAGGGTGTGGAATTCAATATGTTAACAAGGGAACATTATTCAGCAGCTTTCATTGGACTCTATGAAGCTGAGGGAGTTCATTCTATATAGAGGGTGTGGAATTCAATATGTTAACAAGGGAACATTATTCAGCAGCTTTCATTGGACTCTATGAAGCTGAGGAGTTCATTCTATATAGAGGGTGTGAATTCAATATGTTAACAAGGGAACATTATTCAGCAGCTTTCATTGGACTCTATGAAGCTGAGGGAGTTCATTCTATATAGAGGGTGTGGAATTCAATATGTTAACAAGGGAACATTATTCAGCAGCTTTCATTGGACTCTATGAAGCTGAGGGAATTCATTCTATATAGAGGGTGTGTAATTCAATATGTTAACAAGGGAACATTATTCATCAGCTTTCATTGGACTCTATGAAGCTGAGCGAGTTAATTCTATATAGAGGGTGTGGAATTCAATATGTTAACAAGGGAACATTTTTCAGCAGCTTTCTTTGGACTCTATGAAGCTGAGGGAGTTCATTCTATATAGAGGGTGTGGAATTCAATATGTTAACGGAACATTATTCAGCAGCTTTCATTTGACTTTATGAAGTCAAAAATGTATTCTATAGGGGCGATGCAAAACCTGTGGCCACCGCTGTAGAGGTAAAGCCATTCAAACTTACCCGAGACCTTTAATTTCATAGTGGAGTCAGTAAACCAGCTCTTTGAAACTACGTAACACTGATAGCTTCCTTCGTCCGAGACTCTGACGTCGTTCAGCTGCAGAGACACGTTCCCGGCTCCCAGTGCTTCTTTATTGAGGTGAGTTCTGCCTTTGAATCCTGAGCTCTGCCGGCTTTCCAGGTCGGCTTCGGATACGTAGACATGCACGGTTTCATCTCCGTTTTTCACCCATCTCACCTCCATCCCCACGGCGCTGACACCTGTGGAGATGCGGCAGGGAAGCAGGACGCTGCTCCCCACATGGGCAGACACGGGTTCAACTGGAACCTCCACTTTAAAATTGTCTGAGGATACAGGAAACAGGGTTAGTTCAAACACGTTAAGGGAGGGCAGAGTTTTGGCTTAGTAAGTCAAAAAAAATTATCGCTGCAGGAAATATATTTAAAGGAACCAATATATTAAAAGAAAAACCAAATTTTTAAAATAATGATGAATATGAGCATAACAATTTCCTGTATTTTTTTCCATCTAGTGTTTTCTGCTATAATAACAACCTTGACACATAAACAGAAGGACACACATTGAGTGAAATCGCTCGCATCGCTCGATTTTCAAGGTGTGGTATCCTGATGAAGGATAATCAACAATTACAGAGAAACATCATCTGTATTATAGATAGATACAGAAGGACACAAAGCTGTGAAATAAGGACGCAGCGACACTTTTGAAGATAATATCCTTAAAGAATAGAAAGAAGATAAACGTTGAATTGACAACAGGAATTGTAGAAGGCTCAGGTGTCATTGTCCATCCATCAACAGTCCAAAGCCCCTTTGACCATTGTTCCATTGTCCAGTTTCTGTGTCCTTGTGCATATTTTAGGCTTTTAGTCTTGTTCCCCTTTCTTAACAGAGGGATTCTTACTGCAACACATCCTTCAAGTCCTGATTTCAAGAGAGATCTTCATACTGTTGATTTGATGGACGAGGACACCGGTGCCTTCTGCCAGTTCTGTCAATTCAACGCCTGTCTTCTTTCCATTCCTGAAGGATATTATCTTCAGGTGTCGCTCGTCCTTGTTAGACGGCTTTTTGGGGGGTCTTCCAGTCCTGGGTTTGTCAATCACAGATGATGCAAGCTCTGTGCCTGTCCCACCTTGAAAATCTTTTATGTGAGCGATTTCACTCAATGTGTGTCCTTCTGTATGGAGTCAAGGTTGTTATAATCGCAGAAAACACTAGTGGAGGCTTTGAGGAAATTGTTGATGCTCATAATGCATCAGAGAAAAATGCAACATGTCTAAGACTCTTGCACAGCAGTGTGTGTGTGTGTGTGTGTGTGTGTGTATGTATATATATATATATATATATATATATATATACACACACATTCCATTCTAAAATTCTAGGTGATTCAAAACGTTTTGCCCACAGTAGTTCTGTTGTCAATTCAACGCTTGTCTTCTTTCTATTCCTTAAGGATATTATCTTCAAGTATCGCTCGTCCTTGTTAGACAGCTTTGTTGGGTCTTCCAGTCCTGGCTCAATTACAGATGATGCAAGCTATTTCACTCAATGTGTTTCTTTCTTTATGTGAGTCAAGGTTGTTATACTAGTAGAAAACACTAGTGGAGAATTGTTGATGCTCTTTCTCGCTCTCTCTCTCTCTCTGTCTTTCTCTCTCTCTCTCTCTCTCTCTCTCTCTCTCTCTCTCTCTCACCTGCGTGTGCAGAGTACACCAGCAGAAGGAGACAGAGCACGACCCCATCAGCTCTCCGCAAAACACCCAGTCCTCTCATCCCTGTGAAACAAACCACTGGTTACACTGGGCGCTCCCATCAAACATTCAATCACAGACGACACACACCGGTCCACATTTTCAAATGTTTGAAATTTAAAACGAACCGCCTGAAGTTCTTAAGAGAACGTGGATAATGTTCCCTTGTTAACATATTGAATTCCACACTCTCTATATAGAATGACTCACTCAGCTTCATAGAGTCCAATGAAAGCTGCTGAATAATGTTCCCTTGTTAACATATTGAATTCCACCCCCTCTATATAGAATGAACTCACTCAGCTTCATAGAGTTGTAGCACTAGCTACATGAATGCAGCATAAGTAATTTGCTGCCTGCTGCTCTTAATTGAGTATCAGAATACCTGGCCAGGTTAAGTTAATTCTCTATTCAATTGCTAAATAAGTGATTTTGTCCTCATTTCGAAAATGGGCCTTTCAGATTCATAAGGTAAAACTTAGGTGAAGCTATATCAATTTACTGTCAGTTTTTGGTAAGGGGTTTATCTCTGCACTGGTCTCTCTTGTTTTAACTGAATGATCTTTTCCTTAAATTCCACATGGAAGTTCTAATTAGAGTCAGGTGTTGCTAATTGCCTTGGCAAAGGGCTTATTGAGCTTGATTTATCATTGTCTAAGTATCTTAATTGGGAGCTCTTTAAATATGGCTATTACTTCCTGGGAAGGATGTGGTTCCTTTTTCTGGGGTGATTCTTTTTTTGGGTGTGGTTTTTGTGGATGCAGTGCGTTTGGAGGAGAGAGCAGGGTTTTTTGAAGAAGAAGGTTGCTGTCTATAAAAGAGAGATCGGGAAGCAATGATCTGTTGGTTGTTAGAAACAGTGTATTTTTTCTAATCTGCCATTTTACAGTTTGAAAGTAACCAGTTATCTAATCTCCTGCCCAATTGAAACTATCCACATCATTCAAATGGTTTATTTTTTTTTATCTTAAAAGCAACAACGGTGACTAATCCATTTATTATCCAAATCATCACTTTTTGTCTCCTTACCTGGTTGGAAACTCCAAGCTCGACAGGACCGAGGAAGAACTGGGTGAGATCCCCTGATGGGGAGGAATCTTATTTTTCTGCTGCTGGATTATCTGTTTTGTTCTGACTGTTTGGGATTATTATCATTTTGGTTTATTTATCGGGGTTTAACGAGCACCTCGCACAGAAGTCTCATTTGGTTTATTTATCGGGGTTTAACGAGCACCTCGCACAGAAGTCTCATTTGGTTTATTTATCGGGGTTTAACGAGCACCTCGCACAGAAGTCTCATTTGGTTTATTTATCAGGGTTTAACGAGCACCTCGCACAGAAGTCTCATTTGGTTTATTTATCGGGGTTTAACGAGCACCTCGCACAGAAGTCTCATTTTGTTTATTTATCGGGGTTTAACGAGCACCTCGCACAGAAGTCTCATTTTGTTTATTTATCGGGGTTTAACGAGCACCTCGCACAGAAGTCTCATTTTGTTTATTTATCGGGGTTTAACGAGCACCTCGCACAGAAGTCTCATTTGGTTTATTTATCGGGGTTTAACGAGCACCTCGCACAGAAGTCTCATTTGTTTATTTATCGGGGTTTAACGAGCACCTCGCACAGAAGTCTCATTTTGTTTATTTATCGGGGTTTAACGAGCACCTCGCACAGAAGTCTCATTTTGGTTTTTTGTTTTGTGTTTAAAAAGTTCTGGCTCAACCTGCATTCTCAATACGGACCTGATATAACAGCTTGGGCCTTTTAAAGTATTGCTTGTGGTTGTTTTATGGACATTTTTTTCTATAAGGACTGCCTGATGGACTCTTTGGTAAACACTTTAATCAACATGGGCATGTTAGGCTGTACATTTACTAAAAGCTTGATCTGTCCTATATGGTTAGTATTAATGTGGTTTCTGGTAAACCATTTTTGACTGGTCCAAATGCTGTCTGATTAAAACCCATGTACACCAAATGTTTGATACCTCTGTCTACAAGTATAATATTCCACACATATTCAATAACATCTGCTATGTGAATTCTGGTGCTGTCTTCTGGTTTAATTTTCTTCCTCTTTTCTATGTGTTGTAAACAATCCTGCCTTACCCAGCAATTTTTCTTGGTTCTGTCGCGCAATCCTACTACTTTGGAGAGTTTATATTGTTCAGGGTAGTTTACTTGTAATTCCGTCACAAAATACTAGTTATTGGACGTTGCTTAAGGATTGGGTTTGTTACAGAGTCCAGTGAAAGCTGCTGAATAATGTTTCCTTGTTAACATATTGAATTCCACACCTCTATATAGAATGAACTCCCTCAGCTTCATAGAGTCCAATGAAAGCTGCTGTATAATGTTCCCTTGTTAACATATTGAATTCCACCCCCTCTATATAGAATGAACTCACTCAGCTTCATAGAGTCCAATGAAAGCTGCTGAATAATGTTCCCTTGTTAACATATTGAATTCCACCCCCTCTATATAGAATGAACTCACTCAGCTTCATAGAGTCCAATGAAAGCTGCTGAATAATGTTCCCTTGTTAACATATTGAAGTCCACACCCTCTATATAGAATGAACTCCCTCAGCTTCATAGAGTCCAATGAAAGCTGCTGAATAATGTTCCTTGTTAACATATTGAATTCCACACCCTATATAGAATGAACTCCCTCAGCTTCATAGAGTCCAATGAAAGCTGCTGAATAATGTTCCCTTGTTAACATATTGAATTCCACACCTCTATATAGAATGAACTCCTCAGCTTCATAGAGTCCAATGAAAGCTGCTGAATAATGTTCCCTTGTTAACATATTGAATTCCACCCCTCTATATAGAATGAACTCCCTCAGCTTCATAGAGTCCAATGAAAGCTGCTGAATAATGTTCCCTTGTTAACATATTGAATTCCACACCCTCTATATAGAATGAACTCCCTCAGCTTCATAGAGTCCAATGAAAGCTGCTGAATAATGTTCCCTTGTTAACATATTGAATTACACACCCGGCGCTTTGGTTTTCCCCAGATAATTAACAACAAAACTGAAATGAAAATTGTGATATGAAATACTTACTGTACTGCTATTATGGCTTCCGGTAGACTTTTTTTGCAATATCATTTTATAGTTTCTTTGTTAAATGAAATATCTAAATTATGTTTATATATATATATTCATGATCCCTCAATCCTAAAATTCGAATTGATGCTAAACTTTTGCCCAGAGCTCTAGACAACACTGATAAAACACATCTTTAAAAGAAAATTACAAAGACTGTTTAACAAAAGTAATTAATTAATAAGGCCTTGCCTTCTGCTTTCCAAGGGGACCCTTCCACAGGAACAGATCACCAACTCGATGGATTTCTTTTGAACCAATCCGTCTGTCTGATCGTCTTAATCGACCGGTTTCACGCTAAATAAGAACATAAGAACATAAGAAATGACTGTCTGTAAAACCAATTCTCTGCTCCAGAAAACAACACAAGATGGAGTCCAGCCTGTGGAGTCGTGGCACTTTTATTCCGATGTTAAAAAGAAAGGTTTCACTTTGACCGTTCTCCGCAGCAGCTTGGACTTTGGACAGTGATAAAGATTGTTATCAGCTAAACAAACAGGGCAGACATAGTAAAAGGCTGCTGACTGACTTTTTAAAGTCGTTTTCTGAAGGGACTTCTTACACTGACTCAATGGAAGTCTAATCACGAGCCAGGAAGCTGTTGTAAAGCTGTAAAGCTCGCTAGAAATGGCTTATAATTGAATTGCTCCTTCCCTTATGAAAGATTCCCGAATGTAAAAGCACAGCAAAGTGTAATAAAGCACAGCGAAAGCATAGGGAAGCATTGTAAAGCACAGAGAGGTCTGGTAAACCATAGGGAAGCATTGTAAAGCACAGAGGGGTCTGGTAAAGCATAGGGAAGCATTGTAAAGCACAGAGAGGTGTGGTAAAGCATAGGGAAGCATTGTAAAGCGCAGAGAGGTGTGGTAAAGCATAGGGAAGCATTGTAAAGCACAGATAGGTCTGGTAAAGCATAGGGAAGCATTGTAAAGCACAGAAAGGTCTGGTAAATCACAGGGGAGCATTGTAAAGCACAGAGAGGTGTTCAATTCGTTCCTCACCGGTTTTATATTTTGTGTCGGATGCTTTATTCTTGCAGGTAAGAATTATCGTCTTTATTTTCATCAGGCATGTCTTCAGACGCCCAAATGCATATCGTAATGTGGTCGGGGTCTTTGTTTTATTCTGGCAGCAAAAGCGATTGAGATCTTGTATCATTTTTAAAAATATATATGCTTTCTTACATCAGTAATGGCGGTGACCAGGTGAGCAAGTACCTAAAGAGAAACTGCCGCCATTTTGGCTCTACTGCGGAGTCAGCATTGTGTGTAAACTATAGAGAATCTTGAGCCACAATGGCTGGCACTGGAACACAGATTCACACACACATTTTTGTTGCTACAATTTGTCTCGAACTGTGACCTCCGCGACCCCGTGACCCTGGGTCAGCTGCCTGCCGTGTAGGTTGGCGATAAGCTTTCGGCGGCCAGATTTGAAAGGAACAATCATTTCCGTCAGGGTGAGTGTGGAGTGACGCGCCACGTCGCTGAGCAGGGAAAAAAAAACATTTTAAACAATGAAAAATACTGAGAGACAGACAGACACACAGACAGACAGACAGACAGACACAGAGAGCAGACAGACAGACAGACAGACAGACACACACAGACCAGACAGACAGACAGACAGACAGACAGACAGACAGACAGACAGACAGAGAGCAGACAGATAGACACAGAGAGCAGACAGCTAGACACACAGACAGACAGACAGAGGGCAGACAGATAGACACAGAGAGCAGACAGATAGACAGACACACAGACAGACACACACACACAGACAGACAGACAGACACAGAGAGCAGACAGACAGAGGGCAGACAGATAGACAGACACACAGACAGACACAGAGACTAGACAGACAGACCAGACCAGACAGACCAGACAGACAGACAGACAGAGGGCAGACACAGAGAGCAGACAGCTAGACACACAGACAGACAGACAGACAGAGGGCAGACAGATAGAAACAGAGAGCAGACAGATAGACAGACACACAGACAGACACACACACAGACCAGACAGATAGACAGACACACACACAGACAGACAGACAGACAGAGACTAGACAGACAGACAGACACACACATCGACAGACACACACAGACCAGACAGATAGACAGACGCACACAGATGAGCAATATTTTAAGATAATATCATTAAGGAATAGAAAGTAGACAAGCGTTGATTTGACAACACAACTGACAGAAGGCACAGGTGTCGTTGTCCATCAAATCAGCAGTATGAAGATCTCTCTAGAAATCAGGACTTGAAGGATGTGTTGCAGTAAGAATACCTCTGTTAAGAAAGGGGAACAAGACTAAAAGGCTAAAATATTATTATTTTATTTCTTAGCAGACACCCTTATCCAGGGCGACTTACAATTGTTACAAGATATCACATTATTTTTTACATACAATTACCCATTTATACAGTTGGGTTTTTACTGGAGCAATCTAGGTAAAGTACCTTGCTCAAGGGTACAGCAGCAGTGTCCCCCACCTGGGATTGAACCCACGACCCTCCGGTCAAGAGTCCAGAACCCTAACCACTACTCCACACTGCTGCCCAGGTTATATATATATCCCCAAGTTAACCATCTGGAACAGTATTTAATAACCAATTAAAACCAATTATGTTAAAACATTTAGAAAACAGACATTAACATATTTAGAAAAAATACAAAAAAAAAGTAAAAAGCTATTCTATTTTCTTTCTCATAACTATCGGAGATCAGACCTCAGCCTGTTAAGTTACGATATAAAATAATAATCAACGCTATAAACAGAGAATCTCAGCAGAGCCTTTGGGGCGGATTCAAGGAGAATTTGCTCTAGAGCAACATTTAAATTTTTTTTTGGTGTGATTCTGGTGTGGTGCCAACTTTACAGGGAGAGTTCTCCCAGTTTATTTGAACCTCTTCACTGCCAATGGACAACATCTGTACTGAAAGAAAAGATAGGACAGTGTACTCTCCTTTAAAATGACATCAAATAAAATGTGGAGGTTCCTGGGATTTCCAATTCACTTGTAAAGAGATTCCCCTTTATACAAACAGAACAATTACACGGGGATGCTGTTCGGCTCTGCCTTCGATGAATCCGACTTCTCCGACTGATCTTGTTTGTTCAGGATCACAAGTTCTTCCCCATCATGTCCTGGATCAAATAAAGGGAAGAGTTCCCCAGAGAATTTCCCCAGGAAGGTGTAAATAACACAACGATCCTCCACCCTGTAAAAGGAGAGCTTGCCCTCTTCATAATCCAGATGCACCCCGACCTTCAGGGGGGGCAGCACCTTGAGAGGGGTCTCGGGGTCGGTCAAGGCACTGAGATCATGTCCACACATTAACTGGAGCACCCAGTAACCTTCCTTGGGACTCAGATCGAAAACTCCTTTCCTCTTGGCAGACTCGCTGGCCACACCCATTTTCCAGTTTAACCTCTTCCCCACCTCCACCTCCCAGTAGTGTCTCCTTGAGGTGAACCCCTCCCTGCCCAGCACAAAGTGATGGTGATCAAATCTCCGTTCAGTGTTGGGGACATTCTTGTCATCGTTGTCATTTCTCACACGTTTCCCATCTTCAGACACAGTGAGGCGACAGTGTGCTGTATCAGGGTCCAGAGTCACAGCCACTGGAGACAGGAGAAAATAGAAAGCAAGAAAATAAAAGGGTTTTACAAGAAGTCTTGGTTAATTGATCCTAAAATTTAAATTTAGTAATATTTATATTTGCAATTATTTTTGTATTTTCCTTCGATAAAACAGCTGGGGTAAATCTGTCCAAATGTATAACGCAGTTGGAAATTGAAATATTTATTCACCGTGGAGCCTTCTTGACTATTATACAGGAAGGTGTGCATGTTAACAGTGTAACACATAGCAACACCTCTATAGAGAAACCTGGTTCTGATGTTACCTGTTTGACTTTGAATCTGCTCCCAT
This sequence comes from Huso huso, assembly GCA_036884735.1. Taxonomy (NCBI): domain Eukaryota; kingdom Metazoa; phylum Chordata; class Actinopteri; order Acipenseriformes; family Acipenseridae; genus Huso; species Huso huso. The sequence goes on along the minus strand of CM072709.1, from coordinate 7,422,190 downwards.
TCTAGAAGAAAAAAAAACACAGAGAGAAATTCAATTTCACCTCCAGAACTTCAAACACTCAGTCATAGATTATAAGCAACCAAGTCCTTCTGTTGGTGTACTCTGCACACGCAGGAGAGAGAGAGAGTGAGAGAGAGAGATATTGAAGTGTCTGTTTCTTCTCCTGTCTGTTTAAGTGGATCTTGTGATATTCCAGGAAGTTCATCCAGAACTTCAAACACAAACTCTGCACAGGTCAAAAATGTAAAGAAACTAAGAAAGTCAAGTTTACCTGATTCGAGGACAAATCCTCTGGATTCTGTTGAGACAAAATAGAGGAGATTCAATATCAGTCAATAACAGTCTTTTTAATCTGACTAGTTTGGTGGATCCGTGGTCTACTTACCTTACCCTAAAATAAACGTATACAATTCTATAACTTTGACTTGTAGTCTTTCTCAAAGTAATTTTTTCACTATTACTACATTTTCATTTATGTAATGTATCTGTTATTAAAATGCGTGTCACTGTTCTTTTAAAGGAGATACAAATTTAAAATCTTACTTATTTCTTTACGAAGATCATCACACTCTGAAAGAAATAAAGAGATTTGTTTTATCAGTTTAATGTTTGAGTTGGAAAACCCGACAGAAATATGTGATTTTTTCCCCCACTAAATGTTTACCTGCTTCGTGATTCTGTTTAGCCATTGCCTGAGAATCTAAAAAAAAAACCAAAAAAACATTTATACCCAATCTCATCAATGTTCTAAAAGTGGGGAGCGTTATTCTGTTATGAAATTCTACACAATTTGAGACTTCTAGTGTTAAATAAGTCAAATTCAATGCTGTGGAGTAAATCATTTTGACCAGAAAATGATACAATTAATTTTATAAATTCTAGGTGATTCTAGCTGTGCATCGCTCCACGAAGGACTCTCTCCTGTTTTGTAAGTCATGGTCCATACCTCTGAGATTCTTGTATTTGTACACACCCACAGCGATGAGGACTATGAAGGCTATCACACAAACTATTAAAAACACTGACAAGCCTTTCCATGAGGGGGAGACCAGCGTGAAGAATTCACCTACAGAGAAACAACATTATTATTATTATTATTATTATTATTATTTGTTTATTTAGCAGATGCCTTTATCCAAGGCGACTTACAGAGACTAGGGTGTGTGAACTATGCATCAGCTGCAGAATCACTTACAACAACGTCTCACCCGAAAGACGGAGCACAAGGAGGTGAAGTGACTTGCTCAGGGTCACACACACACAGTGAGTGAGCCGGGATTTGAACCTCCTGGTTACAAGCCCTTTTCTTTAACCATCAGGACCACACAGCCTCCTATGTTTAGCTCTGTACAACGTGAGCCAATAGCAGTAACTGGAATATGAACATTAAATGCTGGTTCTGTGTCAAAGGCAGGGATCGACAGACACATCCTGTACTGTTAAATAGTTTGGGGTCTTGACCTTATCAGGTATTAATCCCATTCTCTTTCTACATATTAGGAATGAAGCTAAACTGTATGTTAAAAGGCATGGCTTCCAGGAGTGACACCATGCCATGGAGCTGAAGGCATATAAACTAATGACGTCTGGAGTACGTCGGCGACCGTGGGCAGTATGATTGTTTGAATTAAACAATTGTTAACATTTGCCGTCGTTCAAGACTTGTCATTGGTATTTAAATCATTCATATGAAATAAACTACTAATTAATAAGACAAGGCTTAGGATAATCCACATTGGCTAATTATACAGAGTACAATTAGAGTGCAGCAAAAAGCCATGTTGGGGGGTCAAATGAAGATCAAAGGGTTCTTCTTTCAGAACGGAGTACATTTTGAGGTCCCAAAATTGTATATATATATATATTATTTTTTTTTTTACAGACACCCTTATCAAGGGCGACTTACAGTGGTTAAAAAATATCACATTACAGACAAGAGCAGTTATAAAATTCAATAAAGGCAGTAATAAGAACAAATTCAAATAAGAAAACAAATACAGTAAATAATTACGCTTGAGAGTGATTTCGACTAAGACCAGTTAAACTTATAGTAAAAATATTTATAAAAGTGAAGTCCATTAAGAGCAGGTAGTAAGTACGATGAATGGATGAGAACGATTTCAAATAAGAGCCAGGACAAAAAACCATGAATACAGATACCCATGAGAGTAAATACATGATACAGTAAGTAGTTAGAGTTGTGTGCAGCAGTTTATTTGTGGGACGGCTTGCTCGTTCCTATGCATCAGTTACCGAGTCAGGTAAGAAAGAGCTCAGGTTTGACTGACCCCCGATGTGGATTCGGGTCTGCAGGACTCTCCTCTCCTTCCCGTGTCTTATAAGACAGATGACCCCGTCGGCCTCCTGTTCCGATATCTGCAGAGCACTCTGGAGAGTGAAGAGCCCGTCTGCTCCTGGCTTCTCGGTGAGAACAGCCCTCCCTGTTAAATCAGCACCCTTCACATTCCACCACTGGAGCTCCGGCTTAGGAAACCAGCCCTCCGAGTCACACTGCAGAGTGACGTCACTGTCCAGCCGGCCAGCCAGACTGAAGCGCGGGGGTCTCCCGAGAGCTGCGGGTAGAATTAAAATAAGCTTGTAAATAAACTCATGGCATCACATTATTTTCAACAGGGTTGGGGGTTGGGGGTTGGGGGTTGGAGGTGGGGTTGGGGTTCTGTTGGAGTTGGGGTTGGGGTTGGGGTTGGAATTCTGCCTTTGAATCCTGGGTTGGGGTTTGGGGGTTTGAGTGGGGATTGGGGTTGGGGGTTGGGGGTCGAGGGTCGAGGGTTGGGGGTTGGAGTTGGGGTTCAGGGTGTGGTTGGGGGTTGAATTAATAACCAAGTATATTGACTTTTTTAAAGACAAAACGTGTGCTTCACCTAGCATTTTAGGATTGAAACATAATAAAGAAAATATCCAAATTATGTTAAAAATAGTTTTATGTAACATCATGCAATCAAAGAAACTACAAAATAATATTGCAAATAAGTCTACCGGAAGCCATAATCGCAGTACAGTAAGTATTTCATGTTAGATTTAGAAATGTTATATTTTTGTCAGTTTATTGTTAAGTATCTGGGGAAAACTACAAAGTGGTGGTGTGTAATTCAATACATTAACAAGGGAACATTATTCAGCAGCTTTCATTGGACTCTATGAAGCTGAGGGAGTTCATTCTATATAGAGGGTGTGTAATTCAATACATTAACAAGGGAACATTATTCAGCAGCTTTCATTGGACTCTATGAAGCTGGGAGTTCATTCTATATAGGGTGTGTAATTCAATACATTAACAAGGGAACATTATTCAGCAGCTTTCATTGGACTCTATGAAGCTGAGGAGTTCATTCTATATAGAGGGGTGGAATTCAATATGTTAACAAGGAACATTATTCAGCAGCTTTCATTGGACTCTATGAAGCTGAGTGAGTTCATTCTATATTAGAGGGGTGGAATTCAATATGTTAACAAGGGAACATTATTCAGCAGCTTTCATTGGACTCTATGAAGCTGAGGGAGTTCATTCTATATAGAGGGTGTGGAATTCAATATGTTAACAAGGGAACATTATTCAGCAGTTTTCATTGGACTCTATGAAGCTGAGGGAGTTCATTCTATATAGAGGGTGTGGAATTCAATATGTTAACAAGGGAACATTATTCAGCAGCTTTCATTGGACTCTATGAAGCTGAGGGAGTTCATTCTATATAGAGGGTGTGGAATTCAATATGTTAACAAGGGAACATTATTCAGCAGCTTTCATTGGACTCTATGAAGCTGAGGGAGTTCATTCTATATAGAGGGTGTGGAATTCAATATGTTAACAAGGGAACATTATTCAGCAGCTTTCATTCGACTTTATGAAGTCAAAAATGTATTCTATAGGGGCGATGCAAAACCTGTGGCCGCCGCTGTAGAGGTAAATCCATTCAAACTCACCCGAGACCTTTAATTTCATGGTGGAGTCAGTGAACCAGCTCTCTGAAAATACATAACACTGATAGCTTCCTTCGTCCGAGACTCTGACGTCGTTCAGCTGCAGAGACACGTTCCCGGCTCCCAGTGCTTCTTTATCGAGGTGAGTTCTGCCTTTGAATCCTGGGCTCTGCCGGCCTTCCAGGTCGGCTCCGGATGCGTAGACATGCACGGTTTCATCTCCGTTTTTCACCCAGCTCACCTCCATCCCCACGGCGCTGACACCTGTGGAGATGCGGCAGGGAAGCAGGATGCTGCTCCCCAGACGGGCAGACACGGGTTCAACTGGAACTTCCACTTTAAAATCGCCTGAGGACACAGGAAACGAGGTTAGTTCAAACTCGTTACGGGAGGGCAGAGTTTTGGCTTAGCAAGAAAAAAAAATTGCTGCAGGAAATATATTTAAGAAATTAATTAATGAACAGAAAAATGCGTTTTATAATAACTGTACCGAACGCTTTATAATGATCATAATGTATTTTTTGTATACACTGCTGTGCAAAAGTCTTAGACATGTTGCATTTTTCTACTCTGATGCATTATGAGCATCAACAATTTACTTAAAGGATGTGTTGCAGTAATAATCCCTCTGTTAAGAAAGGGGAACGAGACTAAAAGGCTAAACTATGCACAAGAACACAGAAACTGGACGATGGAACAATGGTCAAAGGTGCTTTGGACTGTTGATGGATGGACAACGACACCTGAGCCTTCTGCCAGTTCTGTTGTCAATTCAACGCTTGTCTTCAATTTATTATTATTATTATTTATTTCTTAGCAGATGCCCTTATCCAGGGCGACTTACAATTGTTACAAGATATCACATTGTTTTTTACATACAATTCCCCATTTTATACAGTTGGGTTTTTACTGGAGCAATCTAGGTAAAGTACCTTGCTCAAGGGTACAGCAGCAGTGTCCCCCCCACCTGGGATTGAACCCACGACCCTCCGGTCAAGAGTCCAGAGCCCTAACCGCTACTCCACAATGCTGCCCTATGCAGCAGATCCTTAAAGATATTATCTTCAGGTGTCGCTCGTCCTTATTAGACAGCTTTTTTGGGTCTTCCAGTCCTATCTCAATTACAGATGATGTTTCTCTGTGCTTGTTGATTATGCTTCGGATATCACACCTTGAAAAGTGAGCGATGCGAGCGATTTCACTCAATGTGTACCCTTCTGTATGTGAGTCAAGGTAGTTATAATAGCAGAAAACACTAGTGGAGGCTTTGAGGAAATTGTTGGTGCTCATAATGCATCAGAGTAGAAAAAAGACTTTTGCACAGCAGTGTATACAAAAAATACATTATGACCATTCTAAAGCGTTCGGTACAGTTATTATAAAACGCATTTTTCTGTTTATTAATTAATTCCTTAAATATATTTCCTGCAGCAATTTTTTTTTACTTACTAAGCCAAAACTCTGCCTGCCCGTCCTCTCTCTCTCTCTCTCTCTCTCTCTCCTCCCTCCCTCCCTCTCTCTCTCTTCCCCTCTCTCTCTCTTCCCCTCTCTCTCTCTCTTCCCCTCTTTCTCTCTCTCCCCCTCTCTCTCTCTTCCCCCTCCTCTCTCTCTCTCTCTCTCTCTCTCTCTCTCTCTCTCTCTCTTGCTCCTTCTCTCTCTCTCTCCCTCTCTCTCTCACCTGCGTGTGCAGAGTACACCAGCAGAAGGAGACAGAGCACGATCCCATCAGCTCTCCGCAAAACACCCAGTCCTCTCATCCCTGTGAAACAAACCACTGGTTACACTGGGCGCTCCCATCAAACATTCAATCACAAACGACACACACCGGTCCACATTTTCAAATGTTTGAAATTGAAAACGAACCGCCTGAAGTTCTTAAGAGAACGTGGATTACGCGATTTAGTTCTTTGGTTCTAGTTTTGTAAAATTAATGGACGTTGGACCTCTTTTTAACCTTTGATTTCAGGAGCGGCAGCATTCAATGCGATAACACACGACAGCTTCACATGCTCAAAGTTTTCTACCCTACTCTTGAACTAATTTAGCTTCATAGAGTCCAATGAAAGCTGCTGAATAATGTTCCCTTGTTAACATATTGAATTCCACCCCCTCTATATAGAATGAACTCCCTCAGCTTCATAGAGTCCAATGAAAGCTGCTGAATAATGTTCCCTTGCTAACATATTGAATTCCACACCCTCTATACAGAATGAACTCCCTCAGCTTCATAGAGTCCAATGAAAGCTGCTGAATAATGTTCCCTTGCTAACATATTGAATTCCACACCCTCTATATAGAATGAACTCCCTCAGCTTCATAGAGTCCAATGAAAGCTGCTGAATAATGTTCCCTTGTTAACATATTGAATTCCACACCCTCTATATAGAATGAACTCACTCAGCTTCATAGAGTCCAATGAAAGCTGCTGAATAATGTTCCCTTGTTTACATATTGAATTCCACACCCAGCACTTTGGTTTTCCCCAGATAATTAACAACAAAACTGACATGAAAATTGTGATATGAAATACTTACTGTACTGCTATTATGGCTTCCGGTAGACTTTTTTTTGCAATATCATTTTATAGTTTCTTTGTTAAATGAAATATCTAAATTATGTTTATATATATATATATATTCATGATACCTCAATCCTAAAATTCGAATTGATGCTAAACTTTTGCCCAGAGCTCTAGACAACACTGATAAAACACATCTTTAAAAAGAATTACAAAGACTGTTTAACAAACGTAATTAATTAATAAGGCCTTGCCTTCTGCTTTCCAAGGGGACCCTTCCACAGGAACAGATCACCAACTCGATGGATTTCTTTTGAACCAATCCGTCTGTCTGATCGTCTTAATCGACCGGTTTCACGCTAAATAAGAACATAAGAACATAAGAAATAACTGTCTGTAAAACCAATTCTCTGCTCCAGGAAACAACACAACATGGAGTCCAGCCTGTGGAGTCGTGGCACTTTTATTCCGATGTTAATAGGAAAGGTTTCACTTTGACCGTTCTCCGCAGCGGCTTGGACTTTGGACAGTGATAAAGATTGTTATCAGCTAAACAAACAGGGCAGACATAGTAAAAGGCTGCTGACTGACTTTTTAAAGTCGTTTTCTGAAGGGACTTCTTACACTGACTGAATGGAAGTCTAATCACGAGCCAGGAAGCTGTTGTAAAGCTGTAAAGCTCGCTAGAAATGGCTTATAATTGAATTGCTCCTTCCCTTATGAAAGATTCCCGAATGTAAAAGCACAGCAAAGTGTAATAAAGCACAGCGAAAGCATAGGGAAGCATTGTAAAGCACAGAGAGGTCTGGTAAAGCATAGTGAAGCATTGTAAAGCACAGAGAGGTCTGGTAAAGCATAGGGAAGCATTGTAAAAGCACAGAGAGGTGTGGTAAAAGCATAGGGAAGCATTGTAACAAAAAAAGCACAGAGAGGTCTGGTAAAGCATAGGGAAGCATTGTAAAGCACAGAGAGGTCTGGTAAAGCACAGGGAAGCATTGTAAAGCACAGAGGTGTGGTAAAGCACAGGGAAGCATTGTAAAGCACAGAGGTGTGGTAAAGCACAGGGAAGCATTGTAAAGCACAGAGAGGTCTGGTAAAGCACAGGGAAGCATTGTAAAGCACAGAGAGGTCTGGTAAAGCACAGGGGAGCATTGTAAAGCACAGAGAGGGGTTCAATTCGTTCCTCACCGGTTTTATATCGTGTGTCGGATGCTTTATTCTTGCAGGTAAGAATTATCGTCTTTTTTTTTTTTTTTCATCGGGCATGTCTTCAGACGCCCAAATGCATATCGTAACGTGGTCGGGGTCTTTATTTTATTCTGGCAGGAAAAACGATTGAGATCTTGTATCTTTTTTAAAAATATATATGCTTTTTTACATCAGTAATGGCGGTGACCAGGTGAGCAAGTACCTAAAGAGAAACTGCCGCCATTTTGGCTCTACTGCGAGTCAGCAGTGTGTGTAAACTATAGAGAATCTGGAGCCACAATGGCCGGCACTGGAACACAGATTCACACACACATTTTTGTTGCTACAATTTGTCTCGAACTGTGACCTCCGCGACCCCGTGACCCTGGGTCAGCTGCCTGCCGTGTAGGTTGGCGATAAGCTTTCGGCGGCCAGATTTGAAAGGAACAATCGTTTCCGTCAGGGTGAGTGTGGAGTGACGCGCCACGTCGCTGAGCAGGGAAAAAAAAACATTTTAAACAATGAAAAATACTGAGAGACAGACAGACACAGAGACAGACAGACAGACAGACACAGAGACCAGACAGACAGACACAGAGACCAGACAGACAGAGACACAGAGACCAGACAGACAGAGACACAGAGACCAGACAGACACAGACACAGAGACCAGACAGACAGACACACAGACCAGACAGACAGACACAGAGAGCAGACAGACAGACACAGAGAGCAGACAGATAGACAGACAGATAGACAGACACACACACACAGAGAGCAGACAGATAGACAGATAGACAGACAGACAGACACACACAGAGAGCAGACAGATAGACAGACACACACACAGACAGACACACAGAGACCAGACAGACAGACAGACAGACACAGAGACCAGACAGACAGACACACACACAGACAGACACACACAGAGAGCAGACAGATAGACACACACACACACAGACAGACAGACACAGAGACTAGACAGACAGACACAGACAGACACACAGAGACCAGACAGACAATCACAGAGACCAGACAGACAGACAGACACACACACAGACAGACACACACAGAGAGCAGACAGATAGACACACACACACAGACAGACACACATAGAGACCAGACAGACAGACACACACACACAGACAGAGACACAGAGACTAGACAGATAGACAGACACACAGACCAGACAGATAGACAGACGCACACAGATGAGCAATATTTTAAGATAATATCCTTAAGGAATAGAAAGTAGACAAGCGTTGATTTGACAACACAACTGACAGAAGGCACATGTGTCATTGTCCATCAAATCAACAGTATGAAGGTCACTCTTGAAATCAGGACTTGAAGGATGTGTTGCAGTAAGAATACCTCTGTTAAGAAAGGGGAACAAGACTAAAAGGCTAAAATATTATTATTTTATTTCTTAGCAGACGCCCTTATCCAGGGCGACTTACAATTGTTACAAGATATCACATTATTTTTACATACAATTCCCCATTTATACAGTTGGGTTTTTACTGGAGCAATCTAGGTAAAGTACCTTGTTCAAGGGTACAGCAGCAGTGTCCCCCACCTGGGATTGAACCCACGACCCTCCGGTCAAGAGTCCAGAGCCCTAACCACTACTCCACACTGCTGCCCAGGTTAACTTGGGGATATAAGTATATCCCCAAGTTAACCATCTGGAACAGTATTTAATAACCAATTAAAACCAATTATGTTTAAACATTTAGAAAACAGACATTAACATATTTAGAAAAAATACAAAAAAAAAGTAAAAAGCTATTCTATTTTCTTTCTCATAAGTATCGGAGATCAGACCTCAGCCTGTTAAGTTACGATATAAAATAATAATCAACGATATAAACAGAGAATCTCAGCAGAGCCTTTGGGGCTGATTCAAGGAGATTTTGCTCTAGAGCAACATTTCAATTTTTCTTTTGGTGTGATTTTGGTGTGGTGCCAACTTTACAGGGAGAGTTCTCCCAGTTTATTTGAACCTCTTCACTGCCAATGGACAACATCTGTACTGAAAGAAAATATAGGACAGTGTACTCTCCTTTAAAATGACATCAACTAAAATGTGGAGGTTCCTGGGATTTCCAATTCACTTGTAAAGAGATTCCCCTTTATACAAATAGAACAATTACACAGGGATGCTGTTCGGCTCTGCCTTCGATGAATCCGACTTCTCCGACTGATCTTGTTTGTTCAGGATCACAAGTTCTTCATCTTCATGTCCTGGATCAAATAAAGGGAAGAGTTTCCCAGAGAATTTCCCCAGGAAGGTGTAAATAACACCACGATCCTCCACCCTGTAAAAAGAGAGCTTGCCCTCTTCATAATCCAGATGCACCCCGACCTTCAGGGGGGGCAGCACCTTGAGAGGGGTCTCGGGGTCAGTCAAGGCACTGAGATCATGTCCATGGAGTAACTGGAGCACCCAGTAACCTTCCTTGGGACTCAGATCGAAAACTCCTTTCCTCTTGGCAGACTCGCTCGCCACACCCAGTTTCCAGTCATCCCTCTTCCCCACCTCCACCTCCCAGTAGCGTCTCCCTGAGGTGAACCCCTCCCTGCCCAGCACAAAGGGATGGTGATCAAATCTCTGTTCAGTGTTGGGGACATTCTTGTCAATGGCGTCATCTCTCACACGTTTCCCATCTTCAGACACAGTGAGACGACAGTGTGCTGTATCAGGGTCCAGAGTCACAGCCACTGGAGACAGGAGAAAATAGAAAGCAAGAAAATAAAAGGGTTTTACAAGAAGTCTTGGTTAATTGGTCCTAAAATTTAAATTTAGTAATATTTATATTTGCAATTATTTTTGTATTTTCCTTCGATAAAACAGCTGGGGTAAATCTGTGCAAATGTATAACGCAGTTGGAAATTGAAATGTTTATTCACCGTGGAGCCTTCTTGACTATTATACAGGAAGGTGTGCATGTTAACAGTGTAACACATAGCAACACCTCTATAGAGAAACCTGGTTCTGATGTTACCTGTTTGACTTTGAATCTGCTCCCATTCTAGAAGAAAAAAAAACAGAGAGAGAAATTCAATTTCACCTCCAGAACTTCAAATACTCAGTCATAAATTATAAGCAACCAAGTTTCTGAAAATGCCTTCCTCAGTGTAATATGAGAGAGAGAGAGAGAGAGTCTGTGTCTGTTTCTTCTCCTGTCTGTTTAAATGGATCTTGTGAGATTACAGGCAGTTCATCCAGAACTCCAATCAGAAACTCTGCACAGGTAAAAACAACTAAATTAGAAAAAACTAAGAAAGTCAAGTTTACCTGATTTGAGGACAAATCCTCTGGATTCTGTTGAGACAAAATAGAAGAGTTTCAATATCAGTCAATAACAGTCTTTTTAATCTGACTAGTTTGGTGGATCCGTGGTCTACTTACCTTACCCTAAAATAAACGTTTACAATTCTATAACTTTGACTTGTAGTCTTTCTCAAAGTAGTTTTTTTTCACTATTACTACATTTTAATTTATGTAATGTATCTGTTATTAAAATGCGTGTCACTGTTCTTTTAAAGGAGATACAAATTTAAAATCTTACTTATTTCTTTACGAAGATCATCACACTCTGAAAGAAATAAAGAGATTTGTTTTATCAGTTTAATGTTTGAGTTCAAAAAACCCGACAGAAATATGTGATTTTTTCCCCCACTAAATGTTTACCTGCTTCGTGATTCTGTTTAGCCATTGTCTGAGAATCTAAAAAAAAAAAAAACCAAAAAACATTTATACCCAATCTCATCAATGTTCTAAAAGTGGGGAGCGTTATTCTGTTATGAAATTCTACACAATTTCAGAGTTCTAGTGTTAAATAACTCAAGTCACATTCGATGCTGTGGAGTAAATCATTTTGACTGGAAAACCCTCCGGGCATTAAATGATATCTCAATTTTAAAAATTCTAGGTAATGCAAAACTTTTGGCCATAGCTGTGCATCACTCCACGAAGGACTCTCTCCTGTTTTGTAAGTCATGGTCCATACCTCTGAGATTCTTGTATTTGTACACACCCACAGCGATGAGGACTATGAAGGCTATCATACAAACTATTAAAAACACTGACAAGCCTTTCCACGAGGGGGAGACCAGCGTGAAGAATTCACCTGCAGAGAAACAAGATTATTATTATTATTATTTGTTTATTTAGCAGGCGCCTTTATCCAAGGCGACTTACAGAGACTAGGGTGTGTGAACTATGCATCAGCTGCAGAGTCTCTTACAACAACGTCTCAACCGAAAGACGGAGCACAAGGAGGTGAAGTGACTTGCTCAGGCTAACACACACACAGTGAGTGAGCCGGGATTTGAACCTCCTGGTTACAATCCCTTTTCTTTAACCATCAGGACCACACAGCCTCCTATGTTTAGCTCTGTACAACGTGAGCCAATAGCAGTAACTGGAATATGAACATTAAATGCTGGTTCTGTGTCAAAGGCAGCGATCGACAGACACATCCTGTACTGTTAAATAGTTTGGGGTCTTGACCTTATCAGGTATTAATCCCATTCTCTTTCTACATATTAGGAATGAAGCTAAACTGTATGTTAAAAGGCATGGCTTCCAGGAGTGACACCATGCCATGGAGCTGAAGGCATATAAACTAATGACGTCTGGAGTACGTCGGCGACCGTGGGCAGTATGATTGTTTGAATTAAATAATTGTTAACATTTGCCGTCATTCAAGACTTGTCATTGGTATTTAAATCATTCATATGAAATAAACTACTAATTAATAAGACAAGGCTTAGGATAATCCACATTGGCTAATTATACAGAGTACAATTAGAGTGCAGCAAAAAGCCATGTTGGGGGGTCAAATGAAGATCAAAGGGTTCTTCTTTCAGAACGGAGTACATTTTGAGGTCCCAAAATTGTATATATATATATATATATATATATATATATATATAATATACATATTTTTTTTTTGCAGACGCCCTTATCCAAGGCGACTTACAGTGGTTAAAAAATATCACATTACAGGCAAGAGCAGTTATAAAATTCAATAGGCAGTAATAAGAACAAATTCAAACAAGAAAACAAATACGGTAAATAATTACGCTTGAGAGTGATTTCAACTAAGACCAGTTAAACTTATAGTAAAAATATTTATACAAGTGAAGTCCATTAAGAGCAGGTAGTAAGTACGATAAATGGATGAGAACGATTTCAAATAAGAGCAATTACAAAAACCATGAATACAGATACCCATGAGAGTAAATACATGATACAGTAAGTAGTTAGAGTTGTGTGCAGCAGTTTATTTGTGGGACGGCTTGCTCGTTCCTATGCATCAGTTACCGAGTCAGGTAAGAAAGAGCTCAGGTTTGACTGACCCCCGATGTGGATTCGGGTCTGCAGGACTCTCCTCTCCTTCCCGTGTCTTATAAGACAGATGACCCCGTCGGCCTCCTGTTCCGATATCTGCAGAGCGCTCTGGAGAGTGAAGAGCCCGTCTGCTCCTGGCTTCTCAGTGAGAACAGCCCTCCCTGTTAAATCAGCACCCTTCACATTCCACCACTGGAGCTCCGGCTTAGGAAACCAGCCCTCCGAGTAACACTGCAGAGTGACGTCACTGTCCAGCCGGCCAGCCAGACTGAAGCGCGGGGGTCTCCCGAGAGCTGCGGGTAGAATTAAAATAAGCTTGTAAATAAACTCATGACATTACATTATTCTCAACAGGGTTGGGGGTTGGGGTTGGAGGTGGGGTTGGGGTTAGGAGTGGGGGTGGGGGTTGGGGTTGGTGGTTGGGGTTCTGTTGGAGTTGGGGTTGGGGTTGGTGGTTGGGGTTCTGTTGGAGTTGGGGTTGGGGTTGGTGGTTGGGGTTCTGTTGGAGTTGGGGTTGGGGTTGGGGTTGGGGTTCTGTTGGAGTTGGGGTTAGGGTTAGGGTTGGGGTTGGTGGTTGGGGTTCTGGTGGGGTTGGGGTTGGGGTTGGGGTTGGTGGTTGGGGTTCTGTTGGAGTTGGGGTTGGTGGTTGGTGTTGTGTTGGAGTTGGGATTGGGGTTGGTTTGGGTGTTGAGATGAGGGTTGGGTGTTGAGATGAGAGTTGGGGTGGGGTTGGGGTTGGGGGTTGGGGATAGGGTTGGGGCTGGAGTTTGGGTGGGGGTTGGAATTCTGCCTTTGAATCCTGGGTTGGGGTTTGGGGGTTTGAGGTTGGGGGTTGGAGTTGGGGTTCAGGGTGTGGTTGGGGGTTGAATTAATAACCAAGTATATTGACTTGTTTAAAGACAAAACGTGTGCTTCACTTAGAATTTTAGGATTGAAACATAATAAAGAAAACTATTTTTAACATAATTTGGATATTTTATGTAACATCATGCAATCAAAGAAACTACAAAATAATATTTCAAATAAGTCTACCGGAAGCCATAATCGCAGTACAGTAAGTATTTCATGTTAGATTTCGAAATGTCGCATTTTTGTCAGTTTATTGTTAAGTATCTGGGGAAAACTACAAAGTGGTGGTGTGTAATTCAATATGTTAACAAGGGAACATTATTCAGCAGCTTTCATTGGACTCTATGAAGCTGAGTGAGTTCATTCTATATAGAGGGTGTGGAATTCAATATGCTAACAAGGGAACATTATTCAGCAGCTTTCATTCGACTTTATGAAGTCAAAAATGTATTCTATAGGGGCGATGCAAAACCTGTGGCCGCCGCTGTAGAGGTAAATCCATTCAAACTCACCCGAGACCTTTAACTTCATGGTGGAGTCAGTGAACCAGCTCTTTGAAAGTACGTAACACTGATAGCTTCCTTCGTCCGAGACTCTGACGTCGTTCAGCTGCAGAGACACGTTCCCGGCTCCCAGTGCTTCTTTATCGAGGTGAGTTCTGCCTTTGAATCCTGGGCTCTGCCGGCTTTCCAGGTCGGCTCCGGATACGTAGACATGCACGGTTTCATTTCCGTTTTTCACCCAGCTCACCTCCATCCCCACGGCGTTGTCACCCGTGGAGATGCGGCAGGGAAGCAGGACGCTGCTCCCCACACGGGCAGACACGGGTTCAACTGGAACTTCCACTTTAAAATCGCCTGAGGACACAGGAAACGAGGTTAGTTCAAACTCGTTACGGGCAGGCAGAGTTTTGGCTTAGCAAGTAAAAAAAATTGCTGCAGGAAATATATTTAAGAAATTAATTAATGAACAGAAAAATGCGTTTTATAATAACTGTACCGAACGCTTTATAATGATCATAATGTATTTTTTGTATACAAAAATGCTGTGCATTATGAGCATCAACAATTTACTTAAAGGATGTGTTGCAGTAATAATCCCTCTGTTAAGAAAGGGGAACGAGACTAAAAGGCTAAACTATGCACAAGAACACAGAAACTGGACGATGGAATAATGGTCAAAGGTGCTTTGAACTGTTGATAGATGGACAACGACACCTGTACCTTCTGCCAGTTCTGTTGTCAATTCAACGCTTGTCTTCAATTTATTATTATTAGTATTTATTTCTTAGCAGACGCCCTTATCCAGGGCGACTTACAATTGTTACAAGATATCACATTGTTTTTTACATACAATTCCATATTTATACAGTTGGGTTTTTACTGGAGCAATCTAGGTAAAGTACCTTGCTCAAGGGTACAGCAGCAGTGTCCCCCCCACCTGGGATTGAACCCACGACCCTCCGGTCAAGAGTCCAGAGCCCTAACCGCTACTCCACAATGCTGCCCTATGCAGCAGATCCTTAAGGATATTATCTTCAGGTGTCGCTCGTCCTTATTAGACAGCTTTTTTGGGTCTTCCAGTCCTATCTCAATTACAGATGATGTTTCTCTGTGCTTGTTGATTATGCTTCGGATACCACACCTTGAAAAGTGAGCGATGCGAGCGATTTCACTCAATGTGTACCCTTCTGTATGCGAGTCAAGGTAGTTATAATAGCAGAAAACACTAGTGGAGGTTTTGAGGAAATTGTTGGTGCTCATAATGCATCTGAGTAGAAAAAAGACTTTTGCACAGCAGTGTATACAAAAAATACATTATGACCATTATAAAGCATTCGGTACAGTTATTATAAAACGCATTTTTCTGTTTATTAATTAATTCCTTAAATATATTTCCTGCAGCAATTTTTTTTTACTTACTAAGCCAAAACTCTGCCTGCCGTCCTCTCTCTCTCTCTCTCTCCCTCTCCCCCCCCTCTCCCCCTCTCTCCCCTCTCCCTCTCTCCTCCCTCTCTCTCTCTCTTCCCCTCTCTCTCTCTCTTCCCTCTCTCTCTCTCTTCCCTCTTTTCTCTCTCTCCCCTCTCTCTCTTCCTCTCTCTCTCTCTCTCTCTCTCTCTCTCTCTCTCTCTCTCTCTCTCTCTCTTGCTCCTTCTCTCTCTCTCCCCTCTCTCTCACGTGTGCAGAGTACACCAGCAGAAGGAGACAGAGCACGACCCCATCAGCTCTCTGCAAAACACCCAGTCCTCTCATCCCTGTGAAACAAACCACTGGTTACACTGGGCGCTCCCATCAAACATTCAATCACAAACGACACACACCGGTCCACATTTTCAAGTGTTTGAAATTTAAAACGAACCGCCTGAAGTTCTTAAGAGAACGTGGATTACGCGATTTAGTTCTTTGGTTCTAGTTTTGTAAAATTAATGGACGTTTGACCTCTTTTTAACCTTGGATTTCAGGAGCGGCAGCATTCAATGCGATAACACATGACAGCTTCACATGCTCAAAGTTTTCCACCCTACTCTTGAACTAATTTAGCTTCATAGAGTCCAATGAAAGCTGCTGAATAATGTTCCCTTGTTAACATATTGAATTACACACCCTCTATATAGAATGAACTCCCTCAGCTTCATAGTCCAATGAAAGCTGCTGAATAATGTTCCCTTGTTAACATATTGAATTACACACCCTCTATATAGAATGAACTCCCTCAGCTTCATAGAGTCCAATGAAAGCTGCTGAATAATGTTCCCTTGTTAACATATTGAATTACACACCACCACTTTGTAGTTTTCCCCAGATACTTAACAAAAAACTGACAAATATAACATTTCTAAATCTAACATGAAATACTTACTGTACTGCGATTATGGCTTCCGGTAGACTTTTTTGCAATATCATTTTATAATTTCTTTGTTAAATGAAATATCTAAATTATATATATATATATATATATATATATATATATATATATATATATATATATATATATATATAATATGATACCTCAATCCTAAAATTCGAATTGATGCTAAACTTTTGCCCAGAGCTCTAGATAACAATGATAAAACACATCTTTAAAAAGAATTACAAAGACTGTTTAACAAACGTAATTAATTAATAAGGCCTTGCCTTCTGCTTTCCAAGGGGACCCTTCCACAGGAACAGATCACCAACTCGATGGATTTCTTTTGAACCAATCCGTCTGTCTGATCGTCTTAATCGACCGGTTTCACGCTAAATAAGAAAATAAGAACATAAGAAATAACTGTCTGTAAAACCAATTCTCTGCTCCAGGAAACAACACAACATGGAGTCCAGCCTGTGGAGTCGTGGCACTTTTATTCCGATGTTAATAGGAAAGGTTTCACTTTGACCGTTCTCCGCAGCAGCTTGGATTTTGGACAGTGATAAAGATTGTTATCAGCTAAACAAACAGGGCACACATAGTAAAAGGCTGCTGACTGACTTTTTAAAGTCGTTTTCTGAAGGAACTTCTTACACTGACTCAATGGAAGTCTAATCACGAGCCAGGAAGCTGTTGTAAAGCTGTAAAGCTCGTTAGAAATGGCTTATAATTGAATTGCTCCTTCCCTTATGAAAGATTCCCAAATGTAAAAGCACAGCAAAGTGTAATAAAGCACAGCGAAAGCATAGGGAAGCATTGTAAAGCACAGAGAGGTCTGGTAAAGCATAGGGAAGCATTGTAAAGCACAGAGAGGTCTGGTAAAGCATAGGGAAGCATTGTAAAGCACAGAGAGGTCTGGTAAAGCATAGGGAAGCATTGTAAGCACACAGAGGTCTGGTAAAGCATAGGGAAGCATTGTAAAGCACAGAGAGGTCTGGTAAAGCATAGGGAAGCATTGTAAAGCACAGAGAGGTCTGGTAAAGCATAGGGAAGCACTGTAAAGCACAGAGAGGTGTGGTAAAGTATAGGGAAGCATTGTAAAGCACAGAGAGGTCTGGTAAAGCATAGGGAAGCATTGTAAAGCACAGAGAGGTCTGGTAAAGCATAGGGAAGCATTGTAAAGCACAGAGAGGTCTGGTAAAGCACAGAGAGGTCTGGTAAAGCATAGGGAAGCATCTATCACTCCCCTCCTCAAAAAACCTACCCTCGACCCCACCTCCCTCCAGAGCTACCGTCCTGTCTCCCTCCTACCCTTCCTCTCCAAAACCCTCGAGCGGACTGTACACCGCCAGCTCTCTGCTTTCCTGTCCAACCACTCTCTGCTTGACCCTCTCCAATCTGGCTTCCGCTCTGCTCACTCCACTGAAACCGCCCTCCTGTCTGTCACCAACTCACTTAAGTGTGCCCGAGCTGCTCTCTCTCTCCTCTGTCCTAATTCTCCTCGAGCCTCTCTGCTGCCTTTGACACTGTTGATCACTCTATTCTACTATCATCTCTTGCTGACCTGGGGATCTCTGGCACTGCTCTGGCCTGGTTCTCCTCCCTACCTCTCCAACCGCACTTACCAGGTGTAACCTGGCGTGGAGCAACCTCCGCACCTCACCTCTCTTAACTGGAGTCCCCAAGGGTCAGTCTTGGGCCTCCTGTTCTCTCTCTACCACTCTCTGGGCCCCCTCATCGCATCCTATGGTTTCTCATACCATTTCTATGCTGATGATGCTCAGATTTTCCTCTCTTTCCCCACCTCTGACTCCACCATCTCCTCTCGTATCTCTACCTGTCTGTCTGCTATTTCCTCCTGGATGCACTTTTCGCATCACCTCAAACTCAACCTCTCTAAATCTGACCTCCTTTTCTTTCCTCCTCCTCCCCTCCTCTGATCTCTCTATCTCTGTTCCTCTGGAATCTACCACACTCTCTCCCTGTTCCTCCGCTAAGAACCTTGGAGTCACCTGGACCCCTGCCTCTCTTATTCCCAGCACATCTCACTCTGGCACGCACTTGCCGATTCTTCTGAGCAACATCGAAGAATCCGACCCTTCCTCACCAACTATGCTACCCAGCTCCTGGTCCAGGCCCTGGTACTCTCCCGCCTAGACTACTGCAACTCCTCCTGGCTGGCCTCCCTCGTCCGCCACCCGTCCGCTCCAGCTCATCCAGAACTCCGCTGCCCGCCTGGTGTTCTCTCTGCCTCGCCGCCCACGCTACTCCACTACTCCGCTCGCTCCACTGGCTCCCGATCACCGCTCGCATCCAGTTCAAGACTCTTGTACTCGCCTACAGATGCCTTGACCAGACTGCACCCAGCTACCTCCAGACCTCATCTCTCCCTACACCCCCCACTCGACCTCTCCGCTCCGCCTGCACTAGAAGACTGGCTCTACCTCCGCTATGCTCCCCCTGCCTCCGAGCCGCTCCTTCTCCACCCTTGCTCGCAGTGCTGGGATGACCTTCCTACAGATGTCAGGACTGCCCAGTCCCTGACCACATTCGGTGCCTCCTTAAGACTCACCTCTTCAAACAGCACCTGTAGAACTCCTCTGTTGTATCCTGGGACACTATCACCCTTCATTTAAATATGCTTTATGTTGCTCTTATCTGCCCCCTATTTTACTACATTTAATCCTTTACTTCAGAATATTGTAATCTGCCAAGTGTTTAACCTGTAGTATTTTGCACTTAATCATATCCTGATGTAACTCTCACTATTATCTGCTGTATTATTGAATTGTGGTTTGTCACACTTGAAAAAAAAATATTGTATTTCTTGCTCTTATTGTATGACTTGTATTGTAACACTTGAATGTATTTGTATTTGCTTGCGATTGTAAGTCGCCCTGGATAAGGGCATCTGCTAAGAAATAAATAATAATAATAATAATAAAGCACAGAGAGGTCTGGTAAAGCATAGGGAAGCATTGTAAAGAACAGAGAGGTCTGGTAAAGCATAGGGAAGCATTGTAAAGCACAGAGAGGTCTGGTAAAGCATAGGGAAGCATTGTAAAGCACAGAGAGGTCTGGTAAAGCACAGGGAAGCATTGTAAAGCACAGAGAGGTGTGGTAAAGCACAGGAAGCATTGTAAAGCAGAGAGGTGTGGTAAAAGCACAGGGAAGCATTGTAAAACACAGAGAGGTCTGGTAAAACCAGGGAAGCATTGTAAAGCACAGAGAGGTCTGGTAGGGAAAAAAGCACAGGAAGCATTGTAAAGCACAGAGAGGTCTGGTAAAAGCATAGGAAGCATTGTAAAACACACAGAGGTCTGGTAAAGCATAGGGAAGCATTGTAAAAGCACAGAGGTGTCTGGTAAAGCATAGGGAAGCATTGTAAAGCACAGAGAGGTATGGTAAAGCATAGGGAAGCATTGTAAAGCACAGAGAGGTCTGGTAAAGCATAGGGATGTATCGAGGGAGGGGTGTGTAGTTCTCTGTAATAAACATCACGGGTGAAGACCTAACATATATTTAAATTTCACTGTCTGTTTTTCACAAGCTACTCACTTACTCATTCAAGGCTTTTTTCTTTGCTTTTCACTGCTTAAATATAGTATTGTAGTTTTGTCTTGCAACACATTCAAATTAAATGTACTAAAGCATCGTTCAAAAACACACACACACACACACAATATGAGTTCAGAATGGAACACTTGTAAGGGAGGGCCGGCGGGAACGATTTGAGCGCGACACCAACTTCCTGTGTTTTGGGACACGTATATCTTCCGCTGGATCCGGGTTTCTCTGAGCGATTCCTAATTATAATAACTGCAATTACACCGTGAAGAAGTTCAGAAAAGATGTCGAACTCGGTGCTTTCTGTGATTTCCCGGTTCTTGAGTGAATACTCCTCCTCCACGCCGAGTAAACTGAAGCTCGTCGACGCCTACTTGCTGTACATCTTGCTCACCGGAGCGATGCAGTTTTTGTACTGCCTGCTTGTCGGGACGTTCCCCTTCAATTCGTTCCTCTCCGGCTTCATATCGTGCGTCGGATGCTTTATTCTTGCAGGTAAGAATTCTTGTCTTTATTTTCATCGGGCATGTCTTCAGACGCCCAAATGCATATCGTGACGTGGTCGGGGTCTTGTTTTTTTTTTTTTGCAAAACTGAAAATGTTTAAAATATTTTGATTACACATATGCAAGCCGCCGACTTGTAATCAACGCACTTAGCAGGGATGGGAATCAGACTCCTATTGCACAGCAGTGTCACCCATTCCAGGTTTTACTACCAGCTTGATCAGCCCCCAGTGTGTCTAGGTAACAAGCTCAGGTGTGTCTGATTATTAAACTCCTAGTGAAACCAGGACTGGATCACACTGCTGTGCAGCGGGAGTCTGATTCCCATCCCTGTGATGATAACCAGCATTATTATCCAGTCAGGTATCCTAATAAAGTGGCCGGGCAGTGTATATAGACAATGGAAGATGTATTTCATATTTTTAGTTATTTAGACCAGAGCTTCCGATCCCCTCTGCTGCGTGGGGCTGGTTTTCATTCAGAGCTCTCTATTACTGAACTAGACCCTTCATTGAACTGATCGTTTGCTTAATTAGTCATTTTTAATTGTTTTCAGTTCTAAAACATTTGCAGAGTTTAACTTCTAAAATGTTATTGAAGCTAACTTGAAATCTTCTCTCTCCCCTCTGCCTGTCTGTCTCTCTTTCTCCCCTCTCTGCCTCTGTCTCCCTCCTCTCCTCTCCTCCCTCCTCTTCTCCCTCCTCCCCTCCTCCCTCCCTCCTCTCCTCCCCCCTCCTCCCCCCCTCCTCCCTCCTCCTCCCTCCCTCCTCCCTCCTCCCTCCCTCCCTCCCTCCCTCCCCTCTCCCCCCCCCTCCTCTCCCTCCCCTCCCCCCTCCTCCTCTCCCCCCTCCTCTCCTCTCCCTCCCCCCCTCCCCTCCCTCCCTCCCTCCCCCTCCCTCCCTCTCCTCCCCTCCCTCCTCTCCCCTCCTCCCTCCCTCCTCCTCCCCCCCCTCCCTCCCTCCTCCTCCTCCCTCCTCCCCTCCTCCCTCCCTCCCCCCCTCCCCCTCCCTCTCCCTCCCCTCCCCTCCCCTCCTCCCTCCCTCCCTCTCCTCCTCTCCTCTCCCCTCTCCTCCCCCTCCTCCTCCCTCCCCTCCCCCTCCCCTCCTCTCTCCTCTCCCCCTCCCTCTCTCTCTCTCCCCTCTTTCTCACTCTCTCTGTTTTCAGTGTGTCTTCGTATTCAGGTGAACCCCAACAACAAGGGTGAATTCCTGGGTATCTCCCCAGAACGTGCCTTTGCCGACTTCCTATTCGCTCACACAGTCCTGCACCTGGTGGTCATCAATTTCATTGGCTGAGACCCCTGCCTAGCCACGCCCACTTCACAGGTACAGTAGCTGTGAATTGATCTGAAATCCTAGTTTTGACAGCTTGAGATTGGCTTACCGTGCGATTCACAGACGGACAGTGGGCTAATTAATTCACTAGCCTCTCGATCCTGCGTTTCAATCTGGGTGGGGTGGCATGGAGGGCTAATTAATTGACTAGCCGCTATTGAAAAGTTGGTATTATTATTATTATTATTATTATTATTATTATTATTATTATTTATTTATTAGCAGACACCCTTATCCAGGATAGGAAATTGTATGCGAGGAACATATTGAAGACACTGAGAGTTCTTGTCAAACGTTTGTCATTTTGAATGTGTTTTTTTTTTTTATTTGTAAATATTTGTCTGTTTTAGGTGTTTAAAGTTATGGATGATTATAAAAATAATTAAACTGAGAGTCCTGTCTGATTGATTGATTGATTGATTGATTTTTCAGGTTCTGAAAAAAACAACAAAACAAAAATCCCATAATACCAAAGTGATCTTTGGAGAAGATGGATTTAATTTTCATTTCACTAATTTGATTTTGTTCATATTTCATCCATTTTCTGTTGAATTGCGAAATAAGAAGCTTTTGTTAATAAATCAAATTTAAAAAAAGAAAGTGTTTATCCTTTTTTATGTAATAAATAACTGTCTTCTTAAAAGCAGCTTTTAAATTGCATTTTTTGCCATCGTTTTTACTGACCTCCCTCAAATCAGTCTTTGAGCTGCTGTGACAGTTCAGGCGCCTCTGCCATGGACGTCTGCAACACAGGCTAGATCGGCCACCGTGCCTTTATAAGAGTTGGCGCCCTCTAGTGATGTGCCACTGTGGATCAAGTTTTTTTCACTGGCGATACACTAGATGGCGCTGTGCTCTAGACTGGACAGTACTGTTAGTTTAGTGAGGAGACAGACAGACTTGTATCATTTTTAAAAAATAAAAATATATTTTTTACATTATTATTATTATTATTTGTTTATTTAGCAGACGCCTTTATCCAAGGCGACTTACAGAGACTAGGGTTTGTGAACTAAGCATCAGCTGCAGAGTCACTTACAACTACGTCTCACCCGAAAGACGGAGCACAAGGAGGTGAAGTGACTTGCTCAGGGTCACACAGTGAGTCAGTGGCTGAGGTGGGATTTGAACCGGGGACCTCCTGGTTACAAGCCCTTTTCTTTAACCACTGGACCACACAGCCTCCTATCAGCCACATCAGTAATAATACATTGAAATACTGTCTTATTACACGTTAGTTTTTTGTG